>JASAOG010000086.1:1292500-1892500 GCA_030265305.1 Biomphalaria pfeifferi | reverse complement strand
CCTGTAAGTATAGTGAAGTCAGAAGGTCGAGATGACTCCGTTGAGGAAACATTTTTCATCGGCTGTATTGGTTCTCATAGTCCAAGTAACGAATGGAACTCACTCATTACTGTTGGAAACTAACAAAACACATACACTTACTATCACAACCACCAATTCACAGTCCATATTAACTGGAGCCAGAGTAATTTTTTTTATTACTTCACTACAACGCATCTTTCATGGTTATAACATCCCCAGTGCTCTCTTTTGTGGACCAGTGGGGAGTGGGGCGTGGGGGGTATCTGGAGAAAGTTTCCGTGCTGCCTTTAGCCGCTCAGCAAACACAACTCTGCTCGAGTCGGGTTTCGATCTCCAAGCCCCCTATATATATAGTCAAGTGGTTTATGTCTCTCAGCTACAAATCCCGCTTGTTCTTATTGCTAATCTTGTTTGACTGACAAACAGCAAACAAATCAAATATTTTTTCGCTTTAAATCTATGTACATTTGAATATTTCTATAACATTATTTATCACGACATTTCAAATACATGATAATAATCTTATGTCAAAAGCGGCCCTGGCATTACCAACAATCCGGCCCACAAATTGCTTGCCATAATGTGCCTCTTTTGGTCCTGTCAGTGTTAACATATTTAAGTTAATATTTGTGTTTAGTGAATAACTGCGTACCGTTATAATCCTGGGATCTAACTGGATCCGCTATGTGTCAATTTTGTTTACAGACTATCCATAGATTGCTGTATATTATACTAACTCAAATATCGGAAAACACGTAACTAATTTAAACGCCCAGGGTCTCTTTATATATTTCCCCTAGTATGTTCACACCGAGACTTCTGTATAGATATAAGAGCTTGTGTTGTATGTTTATCTATTAGTTTGTATAAAGTAGCCTATTGAAACTCAACAGAAGGACAGTATAGTCCATTATTATGTAAAATATGACTAGTAGTACAGTCAACTTGTATAAAAGGTCAGGCGAATCCAAACACGTTAACATTCCTTCAAAGTTGCCCATTTAGGTACCGGCCCAAAGGGCATTTGCACCACTGCCCTGGCCAGTTCGCCTCTGTTTACAACAAATTTTAGTGTAAATCGTAGTGTCATTAAGCTTTATATTCAACTCTATATCTTTCGGCACCTCAGTCAGGTTCTTGGACGTACAATGGATTGAAGACTATTGTTCGTCGACCTTACTCCCCTAACGCTGGCGTCGTTATATTGGTGT
Organism: Biomphalaria pfeifferi; assembly: GCA_030265305.1. Taxonomy (NCBI): domain Eukaryota; kingdom Metazoa; phylum Mollusca; class Gastropoda; family Planorbidae; genus Biomphalaria; species Biomphalaria pfeifferi. The sequence continues at coordinate 1,891,268 of JASAOG010000086.1, read as the reverse complement.
CATCGCAAGGTTCCAGTTCTGTGACAAGAAGAAATCTGAGCAGACAAGAGGCTATCAGAGTGCGAGGCTTGGGCTGGAGAATCTTCGTCATTGAAGTTGTGGTAATAGACTTAGAAATACCTAGATATACCAAGATACATCAAGAAATTCCAAAATAAACCTTAAAATACTTAGAACAAAACATGATAAAACTAGTTTAAAATGTACCAAAAAATAATGGCACAAATTATTTTATGAATTTATATGAATTTAACATCGTCTTGTCTTGATCAAGGAAACATGAATTTTATATAGTCTCTCCCTGAATTAAAACATAATAATACAGCCTAGTCTGCCCTAGGCAACCAAACATATTTGCGTATTTTTAGCATCGTCTGCTTGTTTTCGTGCAGGGAAACAACCCAATCGACTATGACGAGCTATTGTTCATAGATTCCAACAATGTCAACAGAACTATCTACGACGGCCTGGTCATCCCGAAGAGCTACAGACTTCTGTCCAGAAAAGTCACGGAAATTATTGACGAGCTCTGCCCTCCTCCTCCATCAACAACAACAACGACAACTACAACTACAACCACTACAACAACACCTCGTCCAACACAACCCGGCAGTAAGTATAAACTTTAGAAAAATTAGATTTTTATCATTTTCACACCAAAAGTGAATCCCAATAATCTCCCTCTTGTTGTCTTATTAATTTGAATATCCTGTTGACCTTCCTTATGCGATCAAATTTTGTAACATAGAAGAAGAAGCGATGTGTAGATGGCGATATAGTTGAAATCTAACGAAAGTAACGTACGACAATAAAAGGAGAAAAAAATATATTTCTAAAAATGTTATAATTTATTTTGAAAAATTATAACAGTCAAATTAGTTTTCCCAGTGTGGCCATTTAGCTAGTAATTCTTTTACCAAATATAGACTTCAACTGTCAATTTTCTAGGACAATCGTTAGAGCCAAAGTTCCACCCTTTTGTTTTGACCCGCTGAAGAGTATGCAACCTGAAAAGAGGAATGATAAAAATACAAAATTGTCATGGTCGCCACTGAAAAATAAATGTTGCCAACTAGAAAATATATATTACAATGTGTACAAAAAAATCCTGCCAGAGAGTAAGACGCACAGACGGCGTAAGTTAATATAAGCTTTGCAAATACACTCGGAAAGTAAACAGCATGGAACAAACAACACTTAATGTTCACCAAATGTGAGCCCGGGATTCAGAACCCTAACAATGTATTCTCCATAGACGTCTTTGCCAGCTCATGTATGTGTTCTGATGACTAGGTGCACTTTCAACAAGGTTTACCATTGCTGTTCCCTTCTGTTTCAGTCTGCAATGACTGTATGTACATCGGAGGCTTCAGTTTCGTCGACGACCCCAAGTACTGTGATACATTCTATCAGTGTATAAAAGATTCAGAGCCCATACTAAAACAATGTCCCTCCGGAACATTCTGGGACGGGAACATATGCAACTTTATCAGCCAGGTCCAGTGCCCCAAAGGTAAAGCTAAATGTTTATTGTCAGATGTTTTCTTGAGTTTCTTCTATTTATTTTTAGCCTTTGATTCACTACTCTATTATAAAGAAGTATGATGTGACAGTAGTTCGGATTTCCAATGAAGATGATTTTCTTGTTACATGCAATTCATTAATATGTTATTAGTTCTAGTTTAGGAGTCGCGGTGGCTGAGCGGTAAAGCGCTTGGAACCGAACAGGGTTCCGAGTTCGAATCCTGGTGAAGATTGGGATTTTAATTTCGCCTCTAAGTCCACCCAGTTCTAATGGTTATCTGACATTAGTTGGGGAAAAGTAAAGGCGGTTGGTCGTTGTGCTTGCTATATGACACCCTCGTAAACCGTAGGCCACAGAAACGGATGACTTTTACATCATCTGGCCTATAGACCACAAAGTCTGAAAGGGGAAATTCTAGTTTATTATGGTAACAGTTGAACAGTTACCTACTCACTGAAGCTTTTATGGTATAATGGTATATATTCTAATGTTTGTATATCTTTATTCAGGAATTATTTATACTGACATTACCAAACAACACACAAGACAAATAATTTAATGGTTCTCGGGAAGTGCAAGACTGTTTCACACGAGCAACATTATTGAGACATTGCTCATTGCACTTTCATAACCAAATGTCCACTATTGAATATATGTTGCTCTGTCTTAATGTTTTACATTATCTTTGCTGGAGAGAAAAAATGTTCTAGCACATTGCTATATAAATACATATGTGTATTTATGTTGTTCTCTTGAGAAATAAACATTTAAATAGGGTCTTTGTCAAATAAAAGTCCAGAGGCTTGATGTTTGGGTTGTCTCTGTTCAAACTGACATTGAAGATTCTTTTTTTTTTTTTGGTCCTCTGGATGGTCCAGTGCTCTTTTTGAAAGATCTGAGTTGCTGCTTGGTGAATGAGTCGGAACACTCGGAAGGTCCGTGATTCGTGACCTTATAAGGACTCTCCATTATTTCGCCATATCTAAATGACTAATCTCTCTCATTAAGAATATTTTTTCATCGGTGCTCCCATTTTATATGTATCATGTTGCAGCATTCATGTCTTTTAGAAATCGATTTGCAAATAAACAATAAAACTAAGCTATTCTATTTTTGCTGTAAAAGACACAAAAAAAAGCAATGTCGAATTATTCTCTTCCCATAACATGGCTTTATTCTCTTCCCATAACATGGCTTTATTCTCTTCCCATAACATGGCTTTATTCTCTTCCCATAACATGGCTTTATTCTCTTCCCATAACATGGCTTTATTCTCTTCCCATAACATGGCTTTATTCTCTTCCCATAACATGGCTTTATTCTCTTCCCATAACATGGCTTTATTCTCTTCCCATAACATGGCTTTATTCTCTTCCCATAACATGGCTTTATTCTCTTCCCATAACATGGCTTTATTCTATTTAAAATCGGATTTTTTACATGCTGTAATTTATTTCGTTCTTTGTACAGCCCAATGTAACGCTAGATTAGAGAACGCAAAGTATCCCAGTGGCAGGTGTTGCAATAAATATTTTGAATGTCTGAACGGTAAACTTCAAGAAAAAGCATGTCGCTTTGGTGAGTCTTGTATAAGCTATTTATAACAATAATTATAGCAGTAGTTAATGCTTATGTGGATAGGTTTTTTAATGGTCTATGTATGTCATTTGGTGAAGTCCTTTCATATCTGTTGGTGGAGTATGTTGTAACAGCGATGTATTCAGATATTAAATTTGTTTTCAGTTTAAAATCGTCAAACTTTGAAGTCGCTTTTCTGACTTATGTAACATTTAGTTTTCTTGCCTATTATTGATAATAGCTTGTCCAGTTGTTTTTTCAAGAGTAAAACAAACGCTAAATGATTCTTTGAAATGTTATTACTTTCAACAAACAAAACAAGACCATGCTTCAATATTCTTTGTTAATGGGTGGATTCGGCGGGGGCCGCCTCTGAGTAGAACATTATTGTGTGCACTTATATTGGAAACAATCTCAAGAAAGACATGGTGCGTTAAAAAACTATTTTTTTAATGTAGTGATTTTATTTTAGTGCAAGAAAACAAATATGATAATTACGATTTGATTTAGTTAGTAAGTTGGCCTCTTTCAGTCGTAAAACGACTCATCTAGTAAAGCACTTTTTCTTCAAACTGTAGTGTAGATCCTTTTTGTGGAGAGACATTCTCGTAAATAGTGGAATAAAAACAAAAGCTCTCAAGCATGCATAGTTTACGTTTGACTGCACTGGTGATAGCTCATTTCGCTACTGGTGTATGCGCACTATGCAGGTATAAAATATGTATTTTTAATGTTCTATGTGTTTTATGTATGTCTCGGTATGAAATTGCTATCTTTGTTGTTTTATGTCCAGATGAATACTTTGACGAGAACATCAGAAGTTGTAGATCTACGTTGAACACTGTAGCTGTATGTGAGAATACTGGCAGATTCAGGTGTGAAGTGCCTGGGGTAATTGGAGATAAAGGTATAATCATCAGCGTTGTAGACAGACTATTGTTTTTCCTATACCAGGCTGGGTTTTCTTTATGACAAGTGTGGGTATAATTTCTAAACATCATCGAGGGTTTATTGCTTTCATATTAAACTTCTGACACTCCGCTGACTCCCCAGACTGCGTATAAATGAGTTAACGTAAAATACATCTCAGACATAAATCTAATAATTGTCTTCACTGATCATTAAGTTTATTTCCAGTGAGATGCTGACCAATGAAATGTTAGCACAGTAGGAGCCCAATACATCTTGAAAACCTTTGCGGTGAAGTGTCAGATAAATAAAGTGCAAGTAGAAATGAAGAGTAAAACTAAAAAAAGAACGGGGGGGGGGGGGGCCGGGGGGGAAATCACTTGAATGTGTGTGTATTTTTTAAATATAAAGGGGTGGGGGCGGCATTGTGGTTGAGTGATAGAGCTCTTGGCTTCCGAACCGAGAGGTCTCAAAATCGATTCCCGGTGCAGACAGTGATTTTTACTTTGGGGATTTATAGGGAGCCTCACCCAACTATATTAACTGACATTAGTTGGGGGAAAGTTAACGCGGTTCGGCGTTGAGATGGCCACATGACACCATCGTTAACTGTGGGCCACAGAACCAGATGAACTTTACATCATCTGTCTGATATATTGCAAAGTCTGGGAGGATGTACCTCACCATCATTCGGGGCCAGCCACATTTAAGGGAGGCAGGACCCTGGGCTTCCACAAGAAAGGGCCGCGACAAAAGAGATAAAATATATCCGAATTTCCATGGTTAGAAACTTCTAAGTTTTTTTGTTTTTTTTTTAACTTTTCGCATTTTTACGACATAAATGGATCTTTATTAAAGCTTTCTAAAAATAGTAGGCGCGTCTACAATTGTGCTCCAGAGCCTCCACATATTTAAGTCCAGCCCTGTTTACACTACTTTGAAATGAGTCTTTTAAATACTTAAACTTTGTTATTTAATATAGAAAAAAAATAGTTCTAATTTCTTTCGTTCATCCAAAAGATCGACTTATCTGTACACACAATCACTTGGACTAAGTTTGTTCATAAAATAGAAGTATTATAATTACATACAACAAAATATTGGATAAGTAAGTCATTGTACCATCTCGCGAGGCAGTCCCCATTTCTGTCCCTCTTCGAGCGTTCATGAGTATGGTAAACCGATTTTATGCAATGCTGATGTTGTTTACACTAAACATACGTAGATGCATGTACATTACAATGTTGTTATATATCCAGTGTGTTTATTGTTTGTATTTTAAACAGTTACCAAAATACACTAACGCTATAGGGACACACTTTATGTTCTTGTATTTTTGTCACCTGACAGACTTTCCAAACCCATGCCCTGGATATGCGGTAAACCCAACTGGAAATCCTTGCAGGTAAGAATACATTGCCTTCTAACTCAAGCTTATTAGCTTAATCAAAATTTTAATAATTTAAATATAGAAAATATTCTGTTACTGTGTTAAAATTATATATAAATATATAATGCAAATTATTTTCCCTACAAGCAAGACTACTAACTTTTAGACCGACTATAAGATGGTAAAAAATTATATAAATAGAAAATAGGTGTTTATTTTTTGTCTATTCTTTCTAAAGCTATACTTTTAATGGGGAAAACATCACCACGCCCATGGGTTCAATATGGGACCAGTCCAAGTGCACCCTCGACAGAGACGACGCTGGTGTTTGCGGTTTAAACTTTCCAGATAGAGATTTGGGTAAATATATATATAACCTATAAAACATCTATACTATTCTATACAATTCCACACAGACATGCAGATACGTGGACACTCAAACTTGGATCAAGCTTAAATTTTGCACAATTATTTCTTTTACCTGATAACACAATATAAAAAAACAAAAACAATTAGTTAAACTATTGATAATTAATTATTTTGTTTGGTATCTCGAATAAGGGAAAGAAAAAGTGCAACACTGAAAAGGTGGTTTAAGCTGAATTAGTCCCCTTTTTAGGTCGTCGCTTTAAAGAAAGTTTGAAACAATTAATAGATTTCACTAGCAGATTGGTATGTCTGCTTAAGGAGGCTTGAGCCATAAGTTTAAATTTAGGTTGTTCCCGGTTTTTTTTTTAATATAAATGCTTTTAAAAGCGATTACGTTAAAACTCAACCAGATTTCCCTTTCTTTCCCCTCCTCCCTCCCATGTTCCCAACTGGTCCAGACAAGTGATAGGATCATAGCGTTTGAAAAAGGTAAAAGCATGAAATAACGCTAAATAAAACTATTGGTAAAAATATTTCTAATCTCACATATTTATTGTTATTCATCTAGATTCTAGATCTATGACAACTTGAATACCAATAGCTGATACAGAACTAATGGATACACTCGTTGTATTTTTGTTGAAGTATTTTTTTCCTTGCACTTCTTGTCGTTCATTGTAGTTCATTTTCGGGTTGAAAGGAGCCTTGATCACCAAGGGCGGACTGGCTATATGGCCATTCGGGCAAATGCCTGGTGGCCTGTTACTAAAATGGGTCGGGAGGGCCACTGAAAGGAATGCATGGATGTCACTTTGGCATTTATTTAATTGTTAAAGGTTTTTTTTATAATATTCTCTTATTAACTTGAACATTTGAACGTCGAATTTTAAAAAATCTTTACAGACTCTATAGTGCAATACTAATTTAATTTAACACATTTTCCGAACTAATGTAATAGACTACATCCTTAGAATGTGCTACTCTTACCCTTTGCGCCTACACACTCAGCTACTAAAAGCAAAATAAGGTTTATATTTCTTGTAAAAAAATATCGATACATCATCAAACTTAACAGAATGATTTTGAGGACAGGTTGATCTAGAATTGGATGCCCATCATAAGATATCCAATTTGTGGGCCGTATTGTATAGAAATGCCCTGGCCGATTTTGGCATCCAGTCCGCCCCTGTTGGTCTCACAATAAAAGAAAAGGGGAAAAACACTAGGGTAAAATTCGACTGTTCTGACGTAAAAACAAAAGAACGCATTGAATCGCATTGACAGAAACATATTCTAGTCACTTAGTGGATCAACTTCGTTTTAATATGTATACATTCAATTCAAAAACATTTTGAATTGTTCCATAAATAGATGATAAAAAAATATTTCTCGCCTATTTTGTCAGTAGGACATTTTACTTAAGGGCGAATACCCCAGCTGCCTTATGTTTTAGCTCCATCTTTGAAGAATCTAAGTTGTCACCATGCAATAAGAGCTGTCTTCTTTCCAGACCAATTGATTACGTTTTTCTTTTGACTTCAGACCCAGCATTAAAGTGTAGCGCTAATTTCTTGGCGGATTTCAACGGTGGTTCTACGGCTGTGTATAGTCCCAGGGCAGGGAAGAACATTAAGGTGTACTCTTTGCAACGAGAGGTTCAGCTCACAGGAGACGCTCTGTTGTACACCTCCGCCATGAGAGACCCTTACTTCTACTACTACCATTACAACAATAAAGATCTCAACGTCAACACTGGCTTTAAGGTTCTATTCAACTTACAGGTAAGTCAAACATTGAATAATATAATATAATATAATATAATGTAATATAATATAATATAATAAGGCTTGTCTTCAAGACTCGAGTCTGAACATTAATGAGGAATGCAGTGTTTCCCGTGGCTACGCAGCCCCAGCAGCGACCTACATATTTTGCTCCAACCAGCGTAGACATAACCATTTTCCGCCGGTGGTCGATTTAGATTTTCTTTTCGCCCTCTACGTCTGTCCTTGGCAAGATTTTCTATTGGTCTCAAATGTGTATCCCGCGACCTTTGTTAATGAACTCCATGTTTTGTTCCGAAGCCGCCTGCTGCCAGGTGCTCTCATCTATGTCAGTTAAAGCCATTTGTTGCCTAATCTGGCTTCCGTGGGGCACCTCTGTTTAGTTAACCACCTTTCAGCTCACCAAAATTTTTGCATACGTTCGTCTCCTATATAGGATACGTGCCCTGCCCAGCGCAACTGACTATAAGAGGTCCCTCAATGCTGTCTAAACAAGTGTTCCAATAACATCTCTGTATGTAGTGACATTAGAGACACATGCAACTAAAGTATGTTTAGTAAGTTTATTGTATTAGGCTTTTTATGGTGGCTAAAAAAGTGGCAAGAAATATCACAACGAAATATTTATAAACTTCATACCATAGACATCAATAAATAGAGACTGGCCGATACAAGAGTTTTATGAAACGAAAATTTGTGACTTGCAATTTTGTGTACTTTATTATACAGCAGTGTAGTTTTTTTTAATCTCTAAGACTGAAGATCATGCAACTTTTCAGAACTCGGAAATCCGACAACAATAGATATGTGTATGCTTCTTAACTTTAAAAGTTTTTTTTAAATGTCAAATTTTTTTTGTGTGTTAAAATCTTGTAATCTTTATGGTAATTTTTAAAGACACCTAGACTATTTTTTTTTTTTCAGAAGCAAAATTTCGCTAGCTCATCTTTCCATTACAGACAAATCAATATACCTTGACTATCGAAGTCATGATCGTAGAAATTCTTTTAAAAAAAAAGAAAAAGAAAAGTAGGACCTATGTACAAAGAAATGTGGGTTTTAATTGAAATTCAGAAATTCTGAAGTATCTTTTAACCAAGTACATTAAAGTAAGCGAAAAATTTTAAAAAATTAAATATTACGTTGTTTTATTCATTGTCTAGTTGGTAGTTGGAAGAGGTAGTCCTGTTAGGGGGGGGAGGGGGGGGGGGCAGCGCACGAATAGCAGTACGGAATGTGTTCAATATTTTTCAAAGCCAGCGTTCCTTTCAGAGTTGTAGAAAGTCAACAGTCTTGACCGTGTCGACTATGAATAAATTATAATATATTAGGGTCATACACCCCGCAGATGGAATGCATATAATCAAATAAGTGTATGTTCCCTTTGCTTCTTATTGTGTGTGTGTTTGTCCCAGAATCCGCAAATCGGCCTGACGTACGACATCCTGTCCAACAATTTCTGCTTGCTGTGTCCAGAAACAATCAAGTTCACCGTGACCTTGACAAGTGTGGGGGAACAAGTGGTCAGTGTCTTCTTTCAAACAGCTCTAGGAGCCACAGTGCAAACTAACGCAGTCATACGCAAGCAGGTAGAGTTATCCTTTGATTTTCTTTATCAAAGCAAAAAGTAGAAAATTGAGTTTTTGTTCCGATATGAAAACTCAAGTGTAAACTTACACTTAATTATTTACAATCGTCCCTTTGCCAGTGACGTCACTAGGGTGGGTGTCACCCGGTGCGGTCAGTTCAATGTGTCACCCCCAACACTCCTCAAAGAATGTCCTTTTTTTTTTGTCTGTTGAGCCATAATACACATAATTTATAATTAACTACATTAAATGATTGTTAAACAACTATAAATGACAGTGTATCTACAGTTCAATTTTGCAACAATGCAATCTTAAGTAAATTACAATGGTTTTTTTTTTGGATTTCAAACTTGAAAACTTTTCAATCCCTTACAATTAATGTCTTTAACGATTTCATTTTTAATATATGTGCCCGTAGTGAAAGTGTCATCTATTCCTTTGTCGAACGAGTTATGCTTTTGGTATAGAAAAAGTTGAATTAGCCACCACTTTGTCAATAGTTTAAAAGGTAGACCTATTCCTATGTATCTTTGGCCTTCTAGTACAGCTTCCCCGAAAAAAAAATAAAGCAAAGATAAGTAAAATAAAAGACATCTGGCTATAGATCTTAAGCTACATCTCTAAAGCTACATCTCTAAAGCTACATCTCTAAAGCTACATCTCTAAAGCTACATCTCTAAAGCTACATCTCTAAAGGCTACATCTCTAAAGCTACATCTCAAAAGGCTACATCTCTAAAGCTACATCTCTAAAGGCTACATCTCTAAAGGCTATAATATTAGAACTAATAGAACGAATTCCATTATACCAAAAATTTTAGGCAAGTTTTTTTGTGCAAAGGATGTTGACGCTATAGATGAAGTGAATGTTATACACATCTATTAAATAGCGTTTTGTTGGTTCTTTTAATTTCCTGTACTTCTTTATGGCTCCATACTCCGAAGCTGCATTTTTTAATTCCCTGAGCTCGACATATCATAAATTCAAGCTAACTCCCTTTCTAAGCATTTAAACTAATATAACTAAGTAAACCTCACCAGCTTTTTTCTCCCTTAAAATCTCATAACTTATTAATCTGTTCAGTGTGCACTATGTCAGGTGTGCTGTCAAACAAAATACAAATGTGCTTACAGTAATTCTAACTCTTAAAAATATATATTTATACACTTTTCAACATTATAGATACACTTTCAGTTATGGGTTTTATTCGCACAACATTTCCATCATCTTATGGGAATTCTATATTCAATAAAGATTAAATAAATGAGAATTGGACCAGCTCACGTCCTAATTACAAGAAAAACGACGCCTATTACAAGCTATCTTGACATGACCGACGCATAATTTTTTTGGACTCAGAACCAGACACAACAGAATGAGACAACTTATGTTTGGAAGCTAAATGTCTGAGCATCACCAGAAGAATGCTGACCATGTCCTTTAAAGCTGCATACTATTTCAAGAGGCCCGAACTAAACTCTGGCCCCAAAACCCTCCTATAGAAGAAAAGCTATGCGGAGAACTGCCTGATCTGGAAACCACTGTGTGGTTTATCTGAGATATAAGATTACTGATCTGAACCCCTCCCCCTCATCAATTGTTTTTCTTCTTTACATCAATCATAGCCACGACTTCCTTGTCCATTGTACTAGTACCCAGATGTTCTTGTTTTTCCATTTTCCAATCCAGATGACTAATCTTTATACGTCTTTGGATGTACCAATTTGGAACTTTATATCCAACCACTTATGAAGTAACTAATTTGTATTTCATTTCTATAGAATTAGTTGAAAATAGTTGACAACAAAAAACATACCATTTCTTACAATTTAGTGACTAAATCATCCCCAAAAGGAAGCATCAGAACCATTCTTTTAACAACTGGCACGTACTTTTCCTTTTGTGAAATTGGCCCACGACAAAAACAATCTATCCCCTAAAATATTTAAGTCTATATCATTAGACTGATTCATTGTAACATTTCCTTCATCTTGGCAAGAGTTTCTTTTACATTCAACATCTGAAATTACATCATCATCTTCAGAAATCTCAATTGCCACTTATTGACTTGCCCATTCTACAAAATTTACATTAATTACATGTGAGATTTCAATAATATTATATGACTGAAGAATGTTGGCCATTTGTTGAACAGTGACTATTAGTTGGCATTCTGATATTACGATGATAGCTACTATTTCAATAGATTCGATAAAAACATTGTTGAAAATAAAAGCAGTACTTAAGTATTTATATAGACGCAGCTAATATACAGCTAAAAGTAAGGTTTCATATCTGCTTTTGATATAAAGTATGATGTAAAGTTTTGGACTATTTGCAGGATTTCATTAAAAAATTAAAATATGTTTAGCCGAAATATTTTTAATAACGTATATAGTTCTATTTTCAATTGTGAATAACATGTTCCAATATTTAGCCACTGACACATACTTTAAAAAAAATTTTTCACTTGGATGTCACCCCCCTAACGGGTGTCACCCGGTGCGGACATCTGAGTCGTATTAACCATCCGATTCCATCGTTGCATTTAGAGATGATCTTAGTTAATTAATGTTTTAAGCCTAACTCTAAATGAAAAACGATTCTGCCACACACACACACAAATATAGTTAATCTATGCTGCTGTTCCTTGTTTGAATTCAGAGACATGCCAAGAAGTTTTTTTTTTTTTTACACAGCAATGAATAACAAATACTTACAACATATTCAATTCTTGGCATACACATATAACATGTGGCGTATCTGTCATGTTGATGAAATGCTCTATGTGTGCTATGATCACTTGTGTGGACCTGTGATGGGGAGGGTATCAGGAAGGAGGTTTCCGTGCTACCTTAAGACACTCAGGAAATACAATTCAGCCCCTTTGATAGATAGCCAAGTGGTTAATGTCTATCGACCTAACATCCTCTTCCTTCGTGTTTAGAACACACAATTTCAATTTGTATTTTTCTTATCCAGTTTTGTTTTTTCCAATAGCTTCTTGTTTGGTTATTTCTCAAAACTTAACTCTATTTGTACCGCCAAAAATGAGAATTTCCTTTCACCTTATCTTTCTTTTTCCATTAAAAGTTGGCAACTATTTTTTTTTATATTTGCCAACTCCTGCAAGGCCTTGAATATAATAAACATTATTATTTGTATGTGTCCTCAGAATTCCAACACACTGCTTGAATTGATTGTCATCTATGGAGTCGATTCTGTCTATGGAGTTGTTAGAGAATTAACTCCTATCTCTTATACACGTCTTCAAACAGTCAACTTGACAAGAGTGAATAAAGTTTCAGGAGGTATGCTAGAGTTAAATTTAGTAAACTCAGTCATTTCTATTTTTGTTAATTCTCGAAAACAAAGTAGCATTAATTAAATACGTATCAATGAAAGCACTATTCCTTGAAACGCTCTTTAATATGCGCTCATATGGCCTTTTTGTGTGTAATGGGAATAAACGTTTCTAAGGACTGTAAATTTATGAAAGCTCTACCATGATTTATCAAAGACCCTTGATGTAGAGAAAGTAAACCTAACCAAATTCTCGTGGCTTAGCCAAGTCCTCATGACTTAATCAAATTCTCATGACTAACCGAATCCTCATGACTAATGACTAATCACTATAGCAGCACTAATCAACACTTGGAATACGAGTAGGACGTAATTAACTTGTTTTAAAGGAACTCACGTCATAACCCAATTCTTATGATCTAACCAAGTCCTCGAGCCCTTAGCGAATTCCCAAGACCTATTAAGTCTTCAAGACATTTGGGAAAAATAGGTTTCATTATTAGTTATTAATGTAATTAATAATTGGTTGCTTGTTTTTTTTTCCTTTCGCCACTTTAGCTCATATCGCCATGAACAAATGTGGTATCCAGCTCGGCAGGGGACCTAATTACCACTTCCTTGGTGTCATCGACGAAGTAAGATTTATTCTTTACCATTAAACAAATAGACTGGGCTTCGGACAGTTGTTCGTTGTGATAGATACTCTACTCCATTGTCAACAGTTTATGAAATATATTACCATTATAGGCCTACAAGTACAAATAGACTGGGCCTCAGACAGTAAATAAATGAAAATTTGGCTGCAGACTAAAGCTAAAGCGTAGTCAGCTATATTATCGTAATTATGCGATAACATTAAATTTAACGTTGCTTCAATTATATTGAAGTTTATAAGCGTTGCCTATATTTGTACGTAAATGTAATATATATTATTTCTACATTCTAGCTCTAGAAGTAGATCTAGACTAGATCGCAAATTATCGCAAGAGTTCGAAATCAGAACTTTAAGAGTAGTGCTATATAATGAACATAGGCCTACCAATAAATGATGGCATAAATATACCTGCCTCGCTTGCCGAATCAGTAAATGTATATTTTTTGCATCTGGGCTCGATACCCGAATGGAACCCCAAAAGTTTTAATTGCTTTTTAATTGCTTTTAAAATTATTATTTTATTATATTTCAAGTTGAATAATGAAGGTATTGTCTTTTTTAATATATATTTTTAAATGTTTTTTTCTTGTTTCTTTTTCAGTTTGCTGTGTACGAGAGATGTCAATCAATAGACCAAATTTTATCTTAACCTCCACGTCTCAATCTTAAAAACTTAACTTACAGCTGTTGAAGGAAGGAGAGACCACGAAACAAATATTGCCTTTCAATAAAACAAACTTAAAAACAAAACGTATGTTGTTCTGTATTTGTAAAGTTCACAGGATTATTTGAAAGGAACTGTGTGCTCAGCACAATAATTATATTTTCTTACACATATTGTCCAGTATCCATGTTAATGTCAAGTGGACTTTAACTTCCTTTAAGTGTACAGTCGGGATAATATTTAAGAACAAGCAAATTATTTTTTTTAATAATTAAGAATAACAAATCTTATCTAAGGGGAAGAATCGCAATCGTCAACACAAAAAACGTCTGTAATTTATAAGATAAAACAAGTTCAAGAAAGCTGCAGTCTTTTTAGTAAACGTCAAAGAATGTCGTCTCTTTCAGATACTGCAAAGATTTCCTGTCAAATGGTTAAAGTGTCGTCTTGTCTGTAGCGCCAAAGCAGCCTCTCTCTCAAGCTTGCTAACAATCAATCCTCTATTTAATGTCACTTCATTGTCACACTATCGCGTTTTCAATGTTTCTCCTATATTCAGCTGTTTTTAGTTCTAGATTATTGTCTGGATACCCCAAATTACAATCATCAAACCAACTACTAACACTTTTATGTAACCCATCACGCTGGCCCTATATCTAGCCTGGCTCTCGAAGATGGCGTGGGGGGTCATTTCCGTATAACCACAAAAGAATCCCAGGGGAAAAAAATATTGAACAATATCAATCATTGAACAGTAACTAGGACATCCATGACAACAACAAATGACATAAACCAATCACACCATAATTTGAATTGTGCACATAGACACTGTAGATGCAGTGGCGTAACTAGGGGGATGCGGGTCGTGGTAGGTGAACTTTTCTGTTTCATCAAGATCTGTATGACCATTGTTGATGGGGGGGGGGGGGGGGGCTGGGGAAATCTGCACTCAATATGCATAACTTTATACATTTAATTGCATTTCGTCTGCATGTCATCTGCAAAATTCAACTCGGTTTGGTTTACGCCATGAGAACCTGAATGCAGCCTATTTAATGTAGCCTATATTTATGACATCGTCAATGGCTACAAGAAAGCGAAATGGTGATAAGATACATTATAATCTCATATCTGTGTCGATTTTGAAGAATTCCATCATCTGTTGTGACACAACAGCTTGATTTACTTTAGACATGCCGCTGAATCTGGAAAAATTGTTGCGAGGCGTCTTATTCTCTTGCTATTTTCCAGAGTGATTGCGATGGACGCTATCAAACTTTTTTTTTTTTAATCTACAAACAGATCAACATTCTTTGTTGGTATTCAAGGCTTTGCTCGATGATGTTTAGCATATGTTAAGTATAACACTTGGAATGGTGAATCTCTTATGAAAAATTTCTGTTACCATATCTTATCTTATCTTATCTTATAAAATACATGTACTTGACATTCAAACTCAAGGCATTCAAAGCTGGTTCGGTCATATTGTTGGACACGACTCGCTGTCAAAATCATCTTTAATAAGGGTACAAAAGTAATAAATTTACAAAGCAAAGCTAGATGATCGACGTCAAACAATGAACCTGTCTTTGTCTTGATTTCTGCTAAGGGTAGCTTCTTATCTTATCTTATATAATACAGACGTTACTTCAAAAAAGAAGATGATTACGTCCAGCGTTTTATCCAGGAATTCGGTTCAGGGGGGGATTCCCAAAAAGGGGCCTGGGGGTCCAGGGGCAAAGCCCCGGTAGGGGGTCTGGACGATGTCCCCCAGAAGCTGAAGCAAAATACCAGTGTCAAAATGAAATTTCTGAAGCATTTTTAATTTAATTTACACAAATAACAGCCTGTATGACAATGATTGACCTTCATCTGGTACTAGACTCACATAATGGTTTGGCATAAAAGTCTTATCTCCACTGGAACAACTAAACAGACCTAAATACATTGGATTCTTTCTGCTGTTTACATCATTGTCAATTTCGAAAGTTGTGCGTTCATATGCATCATTATAAGTAACTTGTTTCTTATCTCGATAAACAGCCGTTATTGGACGGTTGAAAAAAATCGAGGCAGTTGATAATATTATGCCATCTCCCCATGTTCCATTCTTTTCCATTGCCTCAAGATATTTGTCAACAGAAGAAAAACCTAAAAATATGTAAAATTATACAGTTATAACTTAGGAATATGAGTCATACAATGAATTAAATAGGCTAGGCTTCACTCGATAACAATCAGCCTCCGGTACTCTCCATGCTATCCCAGTCTGGGTTGGCAAGTTGTCGTCGAAAGGTGCACGGATGGCTACATAAAGTGAATTCCCATGCATACCGATACATTGAAGTTGGTTGCATTAGCAAAATTTAGCATGGTATCAAATTTTGGCAATGCGCATGTGTCTAACAACTAACACAGTAGAACTAGATTATGAAACTGACTAGTGACTAAGTCTCTCATATTCTGGCGGCTAACCAATAGTTTTCGCCATATTGCCGCGTTTTAGGCAGTCAGGCCGTGCAGGGTTTTAGGCGAAACCCTCACCCATGCAAGGGCAAAGTCCAGTAATGCTGACCTATTATCGCTCACATGAAAGGCGTGGAAGATAAGTTAGGCGTTGCCCACGAATTAACTAAAGTTTCATAAATTTATAATCATACCTTCAATAGTTTTGTCCAGAAGAATTTCCCGAAGGTCTTGTAAATAACTGACCAATGATCGTCTAATGTCAGTTGCTGAGCCTGATTCACGAGTGTTGCTAGGATTGAACGATAATTGATGCGCGATGGCCGAAAACATGCAGTTCCATATCAGGTGCAGTGTTGTGTACCGTAAACCCGGGAAACTCAAATGTTGATTTTGCTCCATTCTCATTTATTCGAATTTTTTTGGCAAAGCTGAACATCGATAATTGCCGCTTCATGTTTACACTTTTATTATTTTCCCTTTCATCTATAATTAACGATTTTCTCGGGATACCAAAAGTAGGGATGTCAAAAACCGGACGGTGGAAAACCGAAATAATTATTATACAACATACAATTTTATTTCCTTATTTCTTCTTTTAAAGCAACTTAGTGTTACGCTGATCACCCTCTGAGAGGGGGGAATAAAATAATTTCCACAGGGGGGGGGGGGGGGGGACTGTGGTTTCAGGGGGGGATTTCTCCCCCTGATCGGAGTGGCCAAATAAATCTCTGATTACGTCCTACGCGTCATGCATTTAGTCTTGCATATTAACCAATGACTACCAAGTCACTGGTTTTCCTGGATAGCTCAGGCAACACATTCCATGCTCTGATAGCACTAGGAAAGAAGGAGTATTTGTACAAATTTGTCCTAGCATATGGGACGAAAAATGTGCCTTTATCTTTGTGTCTGTTAGAGTATTTTACTAAATTTTGTTTTTGTATTTGAAGATTATGGTTCAGTGTTTTATGTATAATTGCTACTTTACTTTTGAGTCTTCTATCCTGAAGGCTTTCTAAATTTAGTGATTTTACTAAAGGTGTTACTCTAGTCAAATGTGAATATTCGTTTGTTATGAATCTCACTGCTCTATTTTGTGTATGTTCCAGTTTCTTAATGTTTTCTTGAGCTGAGGGGTCCCAAACAGAGGATGCATATTCTATTATTGGCCTAACCAAGGTTAAATAACATTTTAGTTTTATGTTCTTATTTGATTTATAGAAATTTCTTTTAATAAACCCTAATGCTTTGTTGGATTTTTTTTATAGTTTCATCAATATGTGGATTCCATGACAGTTTTTCATTTATTATAACACCTAGGTATTTTGCGTTTTTAGTCTGTGTTTGTCTAAGTGGTTTATGATGTTGCTACATATTCTAGGATTTTACATGTGATGCTGGTAAGTGATACTGGTCTGTAGTTTCCTGGGTCAGATTTTTCTCCTTTATTAAATAGGGGGGTGACATTAGCTTCTTTCCAGTCCTTTCATACTCTGTCCTGGTTAAGCGATGCCTGAAAGAGTATTTTGAACACTGGGGCTAGCTCATTGCTTAGTTCTTTGAGTAATCTAGCTGGAATACCATCAGGTCCAGACGCTTTATTTGGTTTTGTGTTGGCTAATAGTTTTTTAATCTCATTTTCTTGTACTACTATATCTTCTATGTTGTCTACTTGGTTCAAATTCAGTAATATGTCTTTGTCTCCTGGGGTTGAGAATGCTGATGCAAAGTATTTGTTTAGGATGTTTGCTTTAGTTTCATTATCATTATGTATTATGTTATGTTCATCTTTTAATGGCGCTATGCCTGTTGTTTCCATTTTCTTAGACTTAGTGTATGACCATAGGTTTTTGTTGTTATCTTTAGATATTACATTGTTTATGTATTCACTCTGCAGCTGTCTGCTTACTTTTTGGGTTAAGTGTATAATTTTTATATACTTTTTGTAAACTCTTTCTGCCTTAGTTTCTTTAAATTTCCTATATAGGTTTTCTTTCTGTTTACAAAGCTTCTTTAGTCTATTATTCAACCAGCATTTATTTATTTTGCTTAATATGAATTTAGTTGGTATGTGATTTTCTATAATGCTTTTAAGATGGTTTTTAATGAAACTCCAGAGGTCATCGACTGGTTGGTTAATGTCTTTTTCTAATAAGAATGTTTGTTGAAAGTTTAATGCAGCTTGGTGTAGCTGTGTTAGCTTACATTTATTCCAGAGTAAGATTTTTCTTTTAGGTTTTGTATTGGCTACTGCTTTTATCTGACTGTGTATTTTTATGATCTCATGGTCTGATAGACCAGGGATAATATCATAATCAACTACTAATCCAGGTCTGTTGGTTAAGAAGAGATCTAATGTGTTGTTTAATCTAGTTGGCTTTTTATTGATTTGATCTAAACTTAGGTTGTGTAAAGTTTCTATGAAAAGCTCATTTATGTCCTTAAGGTTTTGGTGTTTATCTATGGTTAGTGTTTTCCAATTTATATCAGGTAGGTTGAAATCACCCATAATCCAAAAAACTGCATTTTTATTTGTCTCTTTAAGTGTAGTAATCTGATTACATAGTTCCTGCATGTATTCTAAACTAGAGTTTGGTGGTCTGTAAATGCTGCTTCTTATTGGGAAGAGTGAGGAAATTATCTAACGCTAACCTTTAAGAGGTTGATGATAAAAACAGTAAAAAAAAAAAAGATAAAATAGTTAAATTGCAATTTTTAGTTCATTATTTATTATTTTTTAAGTATAAAAAACTTTATGTAAGAATAAGTATCTGAGAATTGAACTCGGTAACGGTACCGCAAGTGCCATGCGACAATCAAGGTCAACGAAATATAAGACTATTTATTTGTACTTTGAATTAAATTTCTCTCAGATAGATCTACAATTTTTATTCAGTATTGTGTAAACTGCTTTAAAATGTTGAACTTTATCTGAATGAAAACATTTTTATATTTTTTAAAACATTATTTGTAAAAAGAAAGACCACTTTTAACTCATACTATATTGGACCTTAACCATTCTAAATTTAGAAATACTAGGATGGCGAGACCAGAGCTAGAAGACACCCTTTCCAGTAGTTATCAGCCTTGGAATGACCTTTCATTTTTTTATTTTTATTTTACACAATGTACAACATAGATAAGTCTATAGGTTTTTCTATAAGAAAATGTTGCATTTTATTTGATAATATATCTTTTTTTTTACAGTACATTTCTATTGTAAACTAGTATTACTTTTAATATTTTATTAAATAGAAAATGTACACATAATTCCTTTACCATAAAAAATAAAGTTAATTTTTTTTTGTTTGCAAGCCCTGTTACATGACCTATTTTGAAACGCAGAATTTAATTCATAGAAATAAAAAAAAAAAAAGACTGTATATAAAACATGATATCAATACACGGCAGTTCGGAATGCAATTTGTCAATTATATTTTGAATATCGGGATTTTTAAGCGAGTCCATCCAACTTTAACGGGTACCTAACTTTAATTTTGGAAAGCAAAGGCGGATGGTATTGCTCCTTGTTAACCATTGGTCAAAGAAATAGATGACCTTCACATCACTCTGCCCTATAGATTGCAAGGACTGAAAGAGCAATTTTTTAGTAACTTTACTCAGAAGGCCAAGTACTGCGTTCTCAATAACTGGGAAACCTAGTTCAACTGTCTGCATACACAACAGAACATCAAGCCCACCTGTTTAAACGGTAAAAACTAATGCTGTCATGTATAATCATGATCATTTCATATTTTAGCAAACCCTTTCAATAAATAAAACAAAGAAAGCTGTTACCAGTGTCTATTTGTTGGATTTTTTTTAATGACCATCAGATTTAATGAATTAGTTCACATTTCACTTCCATAATTAATAAAACTACAATTAATTGTAACAAAAAAGGTCACAAATGGCATACACTATGCACTTATTATACTATCCTTATTTGCATTTCAATGCACACAGAATCAATTATTAACATTTATATTTGTTCAATTTCTGTATTTTCTTCTTCAGCTTAAGTGTGAGATGCATTTGTGTAGATAACTAGGAAATCAAACAAAACATTAATATGTTACCAGGTTTTCATAGTACATCATGATGTCAACAAAAATAATCACATAAACTCCACAGACCTACCACACAATATTTATTTAGTTCAGGACAATGCATGAATGGACATTTGAAAATGACAATTCAATATACATACAGAAAAGTTATTTTTCCTTTTTTCAAAACAATCACTTTGACACACATAAGAATTTGAAGCAATTATCATATTTATTCTGAAACATAGATTTTATGGCAGAGTTACATTATGATATGGACAAGTCCAGTCTCAAAGATTTCTATACAGGATATTTTTATCCAAATGATTAATCTATATGTACAGTTAGATTCTTATAAAGTTGTACACAGGTAAAAGATTGTGCCGCTAGCGATGGATGCTGTGTCATGTTAGATTTACCAAGCTACAGATCAGATTCACCAAGAAACTTGAAATCTGGCTAGAAGTGCATCCTGTTCTTGTAGATCTTTCTGAATCTTTTTCCGCATATAGAAAATAGGACAGTCTCGGCTAAAGAAGAGAAAACATATTGTTTTAATAGTTGATATTTTTGGGGGAGAATAAATTAAAATGAAACCAAATAGGAAAATATTTCCAGTCTTAGATAAAATTAATCTAAAGCAAATAAATCCAAAATTATTGAAAAACAGTTCATTCTGGTCATTACGATCAAATTGGATAAGATTCTTTTTTATAAAATAAACATTTTCTGTTTTTTTCAAGATTCTGTTTTGATTTGATTAGGATTCTGGCTTGATTAATGGTTTTCCAATTCCTCTATTCCATTTTTAAACAAACCAATAAAAAATTGACCTGAGACACAAATTAATTAACAATAATAGTTATCTAGTAATGCTGGATTCACCTATCACTAGATAGACTTGACAAAACAGTTGTTATAGTAAGAAGTTATATTAAAATAAAACACCCTTAATATAACTTTTTTTCATCCTTTTTATTATGAACTGTATTTATGTAAACCTTTCAGTATAGTTAAAAAAAGTTAGCTGCTTCATAATAATAAAGCATTTTTCATTGCTTGTTGATAAATTAAGCAGGATATAGAACTAGTGAAAAACTTACAAGCTACAAACTGTGAAATAAACAAGTATCATATTTCTATATGTTTTCAATTTTCTTCTACTTTGATAATATGGAAAAGATCTTTAGCCAATAATATGGCTCCTAAGTATCTTTTCCAAGCACTTAAGGATATTAAAAAAGAAGTACTCATTACTCACTTGGTACACAAAACATCTTCATGTAAACTTCCCTGGCATCTTTGACACTGGGTCCACAGACGTGAAAATCTCTCCTCCAGTACCTGCACCTGACAAATCTCTTTCTGGTAGAGTTCAGACTCTTTAGGCTTGCAGTGGCTGCAGACAGCTCCTGATATAATGAACAGAAAATTCATTTAATAGTTGCGAATAAAACCATTTGGACTTGAAAAAATAAAATATTTCTCTATTAATAAAAGGACATCTAATTTATTTAAATTATAGATTAAAAGTAAAGAAAATAATTTCTATGATGATTGAAAAAACAAATAGTGATGGATGAGAGATTTTAAGGATTAAGTAGAGTTTCTAGAGACTGCACTAAATAAACAATAAAAAGGAGACGTGAAAGTAAACAATATACTAGAAAAATAAGAAGTCTTTGAGAAATGGATTTAAGGCAGCTTAAGTAAGTAGAAAATAAAGTTTTCTGTAGAAAGCCTAAATGAGTTGCAATTATGAGAAACAAGATAAAGGGCTAGAAAGATTGATGGGTATACACAATGCGTTACCTGTATCATTCAGAGGAACCTTGCATCCAATACAAGTGCTTTTCTTCTTTGTGAAGGCAGATAACCCACCAACTTTAGACATCACTACAGTTTTTGTTCTTGTGTGCTCTCCCTCTGGAGAAAATATAGACAAAATATAATTAATAAAAAGCTAAAACTACCTAGTTGTATAGAAAGACATTTTTTTTTGTTCTAGGTTTTTTTTTAGGACACTATGCATATAAGACAACACAAAAAAAAAATGTTAGAGGACGCTTGTTAAAATGCCAGAACCAGTCTAGAATGCAAAAAACAAAAGTAGTGACAGCTAAAAGGAAATCCGAAGACAAGATATGAAAGTCTCCCTTGCTCATGTGTTGATGGATATTGTGTCTCTCAGAAATCAACACCAGCATTGGTAAATATTTCACACTTGTCTGAATGTTTAATCTCTTTCAACTTAATCCAAAGAGCAAATGTAAATCCTATTGTTGATTTAAGTAAAAAAACAACGCAATAGCAGCTACAACAAACTCATTTAAATGGAATGAACATTAATCTTGTAGAAAATTGGTAATGTTAACTGAAATAAATGGAGCTATACCCACTAGAATACCAAAATGATACTAATACTCTCTGATTTGCAAACTATTTTCCTTTATAAAATATTACTAGCAACCAGAGCTGTTGATTTGTTTGAATCTGAATTTGGCTGAGCCTCTGACCTCCTCCTTTTTTTTTTTTCACCTGAACTACAAATGTCCTTCAAACCATCCCCTAACATACTTTTTTAACCTGTGAATTCTAGAATCTGCTAGACTTTACATTGGAGTTTTATTTAGTGACACACCTTTTATGCATTTCAACTTATTTTGAGTTTGAGCTTTTGAGTTTTTGGCACAATGTAGGCCATGTCGTACCCATAATCCTTCAAGGATTACTCTCCTTTACAAGAGCTAAATTCCATACAGTTAAATCATTAAAAACAAGGTCTATTCACAGTTAAGATAGTTAAGGTAGTAAAAATTTAATAATTTGTAAAAATCTAATGTAAATATCATAGGGTCACAATTTCACAAATCAGATCTTCATAGTCAACTTATTTTCCCATTATTTAAAGCTCATGGGGATCAAATAGCCCCACCACCATAAACTGTATTAGACAAAATATCCTTCCCACCACTACACACATACATCTTTAATAGACCCTTACTTTCAATAGGACAATTCTTTTGATTTTTAATTCTAGATCGAGTGTTCATGTAGATCAAGATCTGCTCTTTCTCTCCTTATTTACAGGTTGTATATACTGAGAATGGCCGTTGGGGGAAATACAAAAAATTAAATACAAAGGTTTAATAGAATCCTTTCATGGATTGCAGCATTCAGACTGCAAATGTCTAAACAGTTTCTTAGAGATCAACTGAGAGGTAAAAGGAACCCGCATGTAAAACTTCATGTGAATATGTTCAGCAGTTGCAGAGAGCTCTTGATAGTTAAATGAATCATTCAGTGATATTTAACAAATTTAGCCATTGACTTTTGATCCTTCATACTGGACCATTCAGACTTGCTTATTGGTCAACATATTTAGTATATTTGTTTTCCTTTAATCTATTTTAGACATAACATAATTTGTTATAAATTTTATACATATTGAATAATCACACAAAAGAACTTACTTAGTAAAACTGAAGCTGCTTTATTCTCTCCCAGAATTGGTTCAAAAATCCTGAGTAAAGGTTTAGAAAGCTGGTTCTCCAGATAATACTGAGTGTCAATCGGAATATTGTTTTCTAACACATAGATAGGGTCCTGCAAAACACAACTTTTATTAGAACTATCATAAATCTAATTATCAAAAGTAAGAAATTAGCTCCATACCCGGTACAAAAAATAAAAATTGCCTAATGTTTTCACCAAGAAGAAATCTTTAATGATTTGATTACAATTTTATTGGTCCTTATCACCACATAAAAGTTATGTTACCTTCCAGTATTTATAGATGCTGGCGACAGGTAATGAAATGTCTGCAAGTAACTGTTAGGTTAGGATGGACAAGGTTGTCAAGTGAAAATCAAGGGCCAGTAGTTTTTTTTAACATTGCCCAACACATCTCTTCAGGTCATTAAAGCAGAGTGGATAGCTTGAGAATGGGATGTAGGGGGATAGTGGCAAAAACCTATAAAAGGGGCTCGAGTTAAAATCTCAATTCAAGCTGAATAGTGTTTTCTGAGCGTATAAAGGCAGAAACCTCACAGATGCCCCCTTCTTCAACGGTTCCACAAGAGATTAGACCAGAGCGCACTGAGCAATCTCATAGTGGGAAAGATGTGCTATCCAAAAGAAACTTAAAAAAAAAAAGTCTTCGGATTCTTTAATCACAATTACCAATAAGGATCAATAGAGCAGTCTTACTCTTTAGGATTATGGCTCAGCCCTCAATCAAACAATAAGCAGATTTATTGTCTAGATTTGGTTAAAAGTTTTACCTACTTCAGATTTCAGATAAGCTGCTGTCCCTTTAGGTGATGCAATGATAACATAAGGAACACGGTCACCAAGTTTAGGGGCACTGCCAGGATCTCGTTTCTGCATTCTGAAACACAATTTATTTCCTTTTTGAAACTAGATTTAAACATTTTTACCACATTCACATGTAGGCCGACTAGTTGTTTAGGTGCTCTTGAAAGTGACTTTAAGAAGTAAATAAAAAATGAATAAATAAAACTTCCATGAGATAAAACAGGTATATGACAACTTTAAAAAAAAATTAATGACTTATGACAAAAAGAAATATGTCGTTAAAAAATGTAATATGCTTGAGTCTTTGAATTAGGCAATTAATTTAGTTGTGAGGATTAAAGGAATGTTAAGGTTCTGCAAGACAAATAAGAAAATATACGCAAATATACGTATAAACTTTTGTTACAAGAATATTTACAGCATTATCATACGTAAACTCTGCACACATGCATAATAAAGATTCTCTGCCCTATCAGTACTATTTGTTTTATTAAGTTTATAATGAGATATTCATAAAGCTTTCCAATGAACATTTCACAACATTACAGCAAACTATAAAAGGTATTAAGACCCACCAGTATGTCCATAGCTTCCTTTATGCTATGTTTATGAGTAAAATAAATTTTGTAAACCCCGCACAGCTGTCATTTGTTTGTACACTACCTGGAAGCCAGCTCCACATGAGCCTGTTTGCCAGCATATTCCTCATCAGTTTTGGTCAGCTCTTTTGTAATGACTAATTGAGAGATGTCTATACGGTTACATAGTAGATCAGAGATGACTTGTTGAGTGTACTCTATTGCACCTTGAGGGTTCCTATGAAAAAACAACAAATTTTTAGCTACAGTTGAAAATCAATAAAACTTAAACCAAGAGATTCAGTTCAAGGCTAAGTAATATTTTTTAAAAATTCTTAACATGTTATTAAGGTTTGAGTAATAGGAGATAAAATATTACAGCTGCTATCCCTGACAACTCTTTCTGGACCATATTTCTGTAAGTCGTATGTATGCTGGCAGCACCATTTTAATGTTAATAGATATTTTTTTTTACCAAACCAAATCTTTAGGGACTGTGCAGGCTCATTCTCCTTTTGTACAATAATTGTGAGGCTGGTTCAAGGCTATATTTTGAGCCTGATTATATTAAGTTAATAAGCATGTAAATTGATTTTATTTATGGATATGTCTTCCATTGTTTCAGAGTCATGTTGTTTGCTTTAGTAATATAAAAGTTAATAGAATGTAGCAATTTATGTGCTTTTAAAAAAAAAGGACATCAATTTGGAATATTTCAAATTTACATGGATATCAAAGGTATCCTTTACATTTTTGTCTTGCTGTTTCTATGTGTTTTTTTTTTAAATATTTTTTTTATGTTTTGTTGAGGAAAATATTTCAGATTAGAAGAAGTGTGCAAAGGTTGGCAATTAAAAGGATTAATGTGAAGATCTAGATCTGAAAGGTAAATAAAATGTAAAAAATTGTATAGCTATTTTCTGAGCTGCTGTGAATAATTTCAGACTTAAGTACACTAGTTTTACTGGCAATCTATGTCTATGTTTCATTACCTCTCTATGAGCAGTAGCTTGAGACATGTGTTGATGAGGTGAGCCACAATGGGAGCATTGTCTCTCCTGACAGTCTCTATACCTTTACAGTCCATCTTGTCATGTTTCTTTGGGTTGGTCCAGAATAACCCAGCATAACGTTTCTTATTGATCAGTAAATAAGGAAAATACACCTAAAACAGAAATACTGTAGTCAATGATGTAAACCATAACGCAAAACCCAGGTAGACTTCTAATTTTAAATGTTTCTTTTAAACAGAAAACATCACAATCTTTAGCCTAACTATTTCTCTTCTTACTGACAATACCAACATTTATTTGACCCCATTAAATTAAATTTTGGTGTTTTATATAAACATTAATTTGTGTTATATAAAAAGAGAATGCATTCTTCTATAATTATATGCCTAATATAACTTTTCCTGATTACATACCAAAAAGTTATTGAATCATAACTGGGTAGTGAAACAGAAATGAGCAAAATGAATAATTCCATCGGAATGTGGAAAATACTTACGGAGAGAAAGAGTTGACATTGCCCTATTTGTTTGGCATGACTACTACCCTATGCTTCATTGTACCCATTAGTTGAGCTACTATTCTTTATGATTTTCTGGTTAACATAAACTAGACAATGCTGTGATTTATTGATTATTACAGTTGTTTCATGGATGACTCCACCCTTGATAATTTGTCGACCATTTCCAATGATTTCTTAGTGCCTCAGGATTCATTGTAATGAGATTGTGATGTTAAAATGTGTCACTATATAGTGATTTATCTAGATAAAGTTAAGCAGGATGTAACAAATCAATGCCTGAATAGTAGATTGTGAGTCATTCAGGGTTTCTGCACCAAAGTCAATATGAAATTCCAGGAGTTTTCCAAGAGAAATTTTAAAACTCCAGGACATAAGATTTGCACCAAAAATTTATAAAAAAAAAATTTAGCCCAGGTTGGAATAATTTAGATTAGAGAAGAACTAAATAAAATTAACATACTCAAGATATATATAACAAGCAAAAATACATTAAAAAACTAGTATCAGTGTTACGCCTACCATAAATGTATCTTGAACAGCACTTCTCTACATAACTTTTTACAATATATTTACATATTTACAAGTCTCTGTTATTTTTCGGGGGGGGGGGGGGGGGGGGGGGGGGGGGGTGTTTGTTCAAAGTTTATTGATCTCTCTCACTTTGGTATCAATTTCCAATGTGAGTTTTTCTATCTGCTAAGCTTTGCAGAACGACGCAAAGCATTTGACTCTATTATTTGTGGCTATTGGTGATCTGAGCCTTTTCTGCCAGCTTGTCTGCAGAGTCAGTAAGGCTTGTAACATCTCTTTCCAACCTGGTTTTTTTGGCTTTCATAGCCTCAAGTTCTTTGAACTGATTATTCCTTTTCCTTTTTAGGTTGTTTCTTTTCTCTTCCTCAGCCCTTTCTGCCAAAGTCAACTCTGTACTTTGATCTGGCTGAAGCAGCAGCCATTCGCATATTTGAGGAAATTAACAAATTTTTTATTCCTCCAATTGCTTCTATGCTGTCACATATCAGTCTCTTAGCTTCAGGCATTGTACCACAGCAAATTTAAGCATCCACTTGTCAGGCCATTATTAAAGAAATCCAGTCTTGACCCGAAATGGCAATTAAAAAACAATATAGTTGTGAGGATTAAGGAATGTTAAGGTTCTGCAAGACAAATAAGAAAATATTAAAAAATCTAAACTTTGGTTACGAGAATATTTACAGCATTATCATGCGTAAACTCTGCACACGCTTATACACAGCACAAATCACAAAAAAAGTATTAAAAAAAAAAGCCTCAACCCTTATACACCCAGCATGTAGGGGTGTTTTGGGCCAGTGCCTCATGGTAAATCTAAGGAATGATCTATGCTTATATTTTGATTGACCTATGCAAATATTTTGATTCACCTATGCTAATATTTTGATTGACCTGTGTAAATGTTTTGATTGATCTATGCTTATGTTTTCTCTGTTGTTGGGTAGGTGGTAATTTAGTTTATCCCCAATTTGAACCAGTGTTTGTTACTTTTTTAAAAATTTATTTTACTATTTCCTAGTTTAAGTTGTTCGTTTGGACAGATGAACCTTGTGGGAGACCTTCCTAGTTATGTAATGCAGGTGCAAGTTTATGAGGATAGGAGAGCTGATGGTACCACAATGACAAAAGTGAAATAAAAACTGGTGTGAAAATTAAAGAGGAGATTATAACCAGAGAAGTGAGACAGAAAGGACTTTTATTGTAGCATAAAGTAAGTAGAGTTCCCCTTTCAGACCTTGCGATCTATAGGGCAGATGATGTTAAGGTCATATGTTTCTTTGGCCAACAGTTAACGAACAGGGTGTCATGTGGCCAGCACAATGACCAACCGCCTTTACTTTCCTCAATTTAAGTTTGAGTTGGGTGGACTCAGGAGCACCCTGAGAATCCCAAAATTCTAAATCCCAGTCTTCACCGAGATTTGAACCCAGGACCCCAGGTTTGGAAGCCAAGCGCTTAACTGTGCAGCTACCGCAAGTGAGTGAGTGTGTTGAGTTTTGTTTTTATTTCACTTGCTTCTACATATGTATACTTTCAAGATAATCTGTATATATTGTTGACAAAAGTTACTGTAAGTTTTATTTAATTTTGTTTAAGTTTACTTTAAGCTGTATATTTTTAAAAAATAGTATGCCTACATTGGTTTAGTTATATTAGTTGTTTGGAGCTACAAACCAATGACTAAGCAACAACACTAGTTTATTTTTTTTTTTTTAAATAGAAATAACACATTCAACTTTCATTTGGACTGTTTCTGTTTTTGAGGGCTCAAAGTGTTGTCATTGTTGGGGGTGATGCTGTGATTAGTTACCTATTTTAGACTGTTCCTAAAGATTTCAAACAAAAAATGATTTATAGCTAGACCCTCCCTAATTGTGTTTAATTCTCTAAAATACAATATGAAAACATTTATGAGGATATTAGTTATGCTTATATCATTCCATCAATTACTTTCTCGACTCATATACATTCTTTAAAGTTAGGCGTATGGCAGAGAGCTCATTACTGGCTAAGCCATGGATACTCCAGATAAAGCTAGCCTAAAATGCCTCATTACAGAAACAGAAATCATAACCAAAATGTTCGTGAAATGGGATTAATATAATTGAAAGTCTTAGAATGTCATCTACCCCCTCCCCCAAGCCTAAACATGCAGATTTTAGGATACACCATTTCATAAATGAAGAGTAATATACCTTTTCAAACTCCAGTTTTATAGGACTAACAAATTTTGTAGAGATGAATTCTGCTGCCTCTTTGCCAAGTTTCATGGCTGCTTCCACAGTAGTGACACCAAATTTACACATGACTGAATCTGTGTCTCCATAGATGACCTTAAGGATATTACATGATAGCAAAACAGATACAAAAGGCAAAAGGAGCTTGTGTTGCACAAATTATAGGAAGCCACTAAGATCAATTGTACTCACACATTATATATAAATAGATTTCACAGCAGTGAACTTGAATTAAGTAAATTAGGAAGCCATTAATTTTTTAAAAAAAAAAGTTAATACCAGCAGAAGACCATCATTACCTCTAAACATCTACATATTTAACTTTTGTTTTTAAAGTTTAAATACTTTCAGTGGCAAATGTTAAAAATAAAATTAGGGTGTGAATATTTCTTTTTGCAAAACCCATAACTGTTTAGCATCTCTCCCTAATTGGAAATCTAAGACTATTATAAGACTTGTAAAATCTTATTTTAGAAATGGTGTATGTGAAAGTAAAAATTTTGAATGCTCAATTTTCATAGCAGAACGGTTCTCATTAGGAACACCAAAACCCCAAAATATTCACTCAGACCTATTTTCAGTATAATACAATACTATGAAATATGCAAGAGCCCTTTAAGTTTATAGGATATAATGTGGGAAGCGTGGCTGAGAGGCTAAGTACACTTGAACTTGGCTTGGCTACCCGTGAAGGGAGCTCGAGGTTCAACTCCCAACTCGAGCATAGTGTTTACTAAGCACCTAAAGCCAGCACGGAAAAACCATCTCCCAGATACCCCCTACCCCACTGGTCCACAAATGAGATTGGATCATAGCGCTCTGAGCATGCTATAAGCATGAAAGTTGTGCTATATAAAGCTATAATTTATAATGAATGACAAATGAAAAGACAGAAAACAAAATGGGGCTTTTACCTTTTACCTATTGAAAAAAAAAGGCTATGTTCTTAAAAACAAAAGACAATATCTGAAAATGCCACAAAAATTTGATTAGTTTAAAGATTCAATAAATAATTATACCTTGGCATCGTGTTCATAGCCATTGGCTCTTGTGTAAGTCTCTTCAACATGTTTTTTGGTATTTTCTATCATGGTGCGACCAAAAGCTGTCACACTCTAAAGAAAGTATAAGAATTTTGAAACATAAACATCTTCTGATGAGTACTTACAATAAACAAACAGAAACTGAAAATTTGCTTCTCTACAAGAAGAAAATGTTATCTTTTGTTTTCAAGGGATTCTTTTGAATTGCTAAATGAAAACTTTTATGGAAACAATTTTATTTTTTCTTTTGATGTTTTTTTTAATTTACTTAAAATTACTAAGAGTTTTTTCCAGCAATTAAAATGTATTTAGTACTTGTTTTATTATTTAAGTCTTCAATAGAAATAAATCTGAATAGAGTTAAATTTAAAAAAATAAGATGTTCATGAGTATTTTCTCCTTGCTTCTGTAAAAAAATTTAAAAAAAAAAATAAAATCAACTTTCTAAAACTTTTTGGTTACTATGACAATTAATATATTTCCTCAAAAATAGTAGCATAAATAGATTGCTTACTGTCATTAATTTAGCCATAATATTTAAAAAGTAAACACAATGCGATTTTTAAAAAAATTGTGAAAGATTTTTAAAAAAAAAACGAGTTACAATTATTTTTAGTTTCATATGATGGTAATATAGAATGTATGAATGTGAATAAGCCCCATACTTTGGCAAAAAAAAAAGTCTAGAAAGATAACTTCTTGCTAAATTGAAAATAATATGAAAATATTCTTTGTCAAGAATTTAAATTTTTTTTTTATTGGAAATGAGAAAAATTTTATTAATTTCTATACATTGTTCCAACATCTTTTTCTGCATAAGGATCTATGAAAAGTAATTTTTTTTTACTATAGTAATTTTTATATAGCCTTGACCTAATCTGAAATTAAAATACACAAAATTATCTATAACATTTAAACTAATCCAGTGACCAACATAATGTCTGTTTTTTTCCTCAATGTAACTTAAGACAATTTAGTGTCACCACTACTTGCCAAAAGATTAAAAAGTTCATCTAACAATAGGTTTTTGCACAATGGATGAGCATTCATGTGGTAACATACAGCCAACTTTAGAAAAGTTTGTTCTATTCTTTTCTAATAAATAAAGCTCAATATCTTCAAAATTAAAGCTGTGCTGTACTATCTTCTTAAGGAATATATAACAAACAATTTCAAAAGATGACTTCTTGCTAAATAAACAATAATAAGAAATATTTTTGTTCTTGTAATTTCTCTGGGTTTTTTTTTCCAAAAAATGTTTCTCAAAATATATTAATCTATTTCATCCACTTGTATGCTTTGATCCAATGTTCTTTTATTATTTCTGTCAGTAATAAACTTACATGCTATTTCCATCTTCATACTATATTAAGAATGGTGAGTAATTGTAGTGATGAGGCAATAACCTGAGATGTAGTTTAGAGGGTTTAAAAAGGAAATAATGTGTGAGGGTAGAAGAAAGAAGGGTAAAAGAAACTATGGAAAACTGAAACAAAGTCACTGACTGAGGAGATCTCTAAGCAAGGAAGTTTCCCAACTTGAGCACCAGTGAAACCATAAACAGAGTTGGCACTGATCTTTAAGGCAAGCTGACGACCATCCAGAACTTTTTTTTTGAAAGGGTCAGTCTCATTTTTGAGATCGTTTTTAGCTCTGAAATGAAACAGAAAGCAGTGCTACAGAAAGAAAGCTTCTTTTCATATCTCTAAGAATTGTAAAAATATATTTTTGAATTGAAAACTAAATGAAAGACATTTAAATGTAAACATAAAAATACTTTTTAAAAAAATAAAAGCTTATATAAAAATGTAATTGTATCAATTAGTTTAGATCAGTCATGTAATTAAATTTGTAACAGATCTAGACTAACTATAAATCTGTGCAATTAAAAATATTTTTATCTTGATTTTGTTTCATGCAATTTTAAGCTTTTAGCTTTCTCAATGGGTTACCATTATCTTATCTCTTATCTGGACCAGTTGGGAAATGGGGCAGGGGAGAAAGAAGGGGGCATTTGGGCAATGTTACCATGATCATTTGTAAAAAAAAAAAAAGTTGTACAAGTTAAATTCAAACTCAGGGCTCAAGTCTTCTCAAAAGGACTAATTCAGCTTGTCAAGTACAATTTCTTTCCTTTGTTTGATACCAAACAAAATAGTTAATTACCAAGAGTTAAAATAACTATTTAATTGTTTTTTTTTCTTTTTTTGTCTGGTACAAAATTTCAGCTTGATCTAAGACTGGGTGTGGAAGAAATGATGGGTACAAACATTTTACCAGGCAGACAGAGTGAGTTGATATAAGATTTGCAATAACATTGTACTTACTTCTGTCTTGCAGCCAGCAAATGTTCTAAGATTCCTGGCAGTACACCTTTCCTGAGAGAAGCCTTACAAAATAAGTTGCCCGATGGTGTTTTGATATATTCATCAGAAGCTAGATTTAAACTGCAAAAGTTAAAGAAAAAATGAAAATTTAAAATTAAAGACAATAAAGAGCAAAGATTAAAACGCTATTAGAAATTGTATATACTAATTAAAACTAAATTTTTCATCCTTAAAAAAAGTACATCACTGATGTATATCATAGATGAATTTGAGAATGTATTTAGTGTACATTTAGAAGTCAACTGTTTTTATAGTTGGACTTAATAATATAAAAAATGTATGATCGGTAACTGCTATTGTGGTTCATTATTTGAATTTAATAATAATAATACTAATAAAAGTTCAAAGTGCAATGCTTTAAAAAAAAAAAAAATTTGTTTTGTTTTGGCTACATCAAAAATTTTTTTTAACTTTAAATAAATTTTTATAGATCTGGAGCTTATATGGTATTATGATCATTTTTTTTTTGTTCACTATTTGCAAAGCTATGATCAAGTTTTTCACAATTTACAATTAAAAAATATTTAACAAAGGTTATTTTTTTAAAAATTAAGAATGTTAAAGTTTAAGCTAAAAAAGAAAGAAGCTTACTTTTTGATGGTTGATTCATTTAGCAGCGAGGTATAACACAAATTGTGAGCCATCATTATTGATGGATACAGTGAGGCAAAATCTAAAGTTGCAATGGGCACGTCATAGTAGCTGAGAATAACAAAAAAAAAAACTTGAGATACAAAAAAAATTATCCCTGTCCCTGGTAATATAATTTTAGAACAGTCATAATTTATTTTTTTAAAACCTTTTATAGATTTGAACAGAAATATCTTCTAAGCTGAATTTTTCAAATTAATAACAAAATGGCCAAAAGAAATGCACCCTTTAATTGGTTCAATGACTGTAGCCCCTTCATACTCATCACCAGTTTCGACTTTCTGAGCAGGCAGGACCAAATTTTGTTCTTTAGCCTAACAAAGTAATATTTTGAGAAGAGTGGTAGAATTATTACAATTTCATGCTTCATTTTTAAAAAGGTTAGTATTTTTAAAACTATTACATTTTAAAAACAAGTCATACAAAAAGAAAGTCAACACATTAATTTTTTTTACCTTATAATAATGTTTAAGAAAATCAAACCTTTCTTAATATCTGTGACATCACCTTGACCTGCTGACCGCGAGACAGCAAGAATGGTAATGGGACACCAGTGACACGAGCCATTTCCATATAGTTGATGACACACATTAGTTTGTCTAGCAGACGCAAAGGTAAAATGGCATCCTTAAGGCAATAGACAGCTAACCTACGACGTGTCTGGTCACTGCCATTCTAAATGAAATATTGAATTTGAATTTTTAGTTCAGAAATATTTTGTATAGTATATTACATTTATTT
Source organism: Biomphalaria pfeifferi (assembly GCA_030265305.1). Lineage (NCBI taxonomy): Eukaryota > Metazoa > Mollusca > Gastropoda > Planorbidae > Biomphalaria > Biomphalaria pfeifferi. Next base: position 1,856,966 of record JASAOG010000086.1, on the reverse strand, counting down.
TAAATCAAAATATATTTTAAAATCAGAGCTAAGGAAATTTTTCAGAATCTCAATGGTGTCAAGATTAGTGAGTAGGAAATAGCTCATCTACATTTTTTAAAAATGTTGCACAAAAAGAATACTGAGCTCCTATTTTTACCTGCAGATCTGTGATAATGGAATGTTGTACATCTTCTTTTTGCTCTTGTAAGAAATGAAAACTCACAGCATTTAGAGTGTAGGATCTCAACTTATAATCTCTGAGTAATATCTAGAAAGAGAAATTAAAATTAATACAAGTAATTTAATGTTTTTTTTTCCATGACAGCTAAAATATATGCCCCCAATTTGATGACTGAGTATTCTAAAGTGTGTATGAAAGCAAAGCAAGAAGACTTTTATGTTAATGTTTGCTTTAAGTTCCATTTTCACTTGATAGTAGAGCATCACAGTCCATCTTACTCTGAAAATCACCTTCGCCTATCAATTAGTCTATTAGACTGTTGGGGCACCATACAAGAACTGTCAACCATTTTTCTCCATTTCTCTGTCCTTGCGCTTTAAATTTCCTTCACTGTCCATTCTTTGATGTCTTCCAATCGCTTTCTTTGTCTTCATGGTAATGTTCCCTGAAGGAAATATCTTTGCGAGCCCTGAGGACCATGTTGTGTGAACATAGAGTTTGAGTAAACGTTTTTTTTGACAGTAGTTATCAGTTCATCGCGGGGTTCAATAGCTGTATTAATCCAGTTTCTTATTTCATTCATGATGCAGTCTTTAGTTCATATATAAATTATATATTTAAAAAAAATATATATCAAGTACAACGGTAAATGTTCACCATACATACACTTTTGCTTTCAACAGAAACAATTGTAAACTTATTAACATTAACCACAGAGCTCAATGGAAGCACAAATGTTTCCAAATAAAGCATAAGGAATGGATTCATGTTCATGTTGATAGCATTATTTTCTTCACATGCATAAACCTAATTACCTGGAGCAAGTCAAATTGCACACGTCCTTCCATGTTGATCATTTTGTTCTCTCTCCTTCCCATCTGCTTGCTCTGGATTGACAAGTCTTTGATCACAGACAAAATATTCTTAATACGGCCCAAGAAAGAGAAATCTTTCACCTGTTTGACAGAAAAAATGTGTAATTAAAGCTAGCATTCAGATATTAAAAGAAAAACAAAAAGTGCTCGAAATTAAATTTTACATTGAAAATAAATGTGATATTTTGTTACAAGTACCTTCAAATGATTTGCTCTGTTGATAAGATAAGGAAAATCAAAGTTCTGAATGTTGTAACCAGTAACAATGTCTGGGTCCACCTCTCTGAAGAAGGAAGCCCATTTCTATTTCACAAATAAAGAAAAATGTCTAGTGAAACAATATAATTTCCATTTCCATTTTACAATATTTCTACTATTTCTATTCATCCTGGTTTTACTTCAACGTTTGTAGGCTGTTTCTCTGTTCAGTTTTTACTTTGTAATAGAATACATGATCTAAAAGCTACAAACCTTTATAAAAAAAAAACTTGTTGACATAAAGATTACTACATAATGGGCTTTGAAAGACTTTGCATGAACTCACCTGTAGTAATTCAGTTTCTGTTTCATATGATAACACCTGTGAGCCCACAACAGGTGCACAGGACTTCAGTGTGAAAACATTACGAATAAAAGGCTCAGATTCACCTTGTAGCACCACCATGTTGGCAATCTGAATGACAGGATCTTTGTTGGGTTCAGGAAATATACCTAATGACACAAGAGTAATTAATTGCATTAATTCCATTAACTTGATTCCAACTCTAGCAATGTCTGGGTATTTTCAATCATAATCACCTTTTCTTCCAGCACATTCAATATCAAAGCTTAAAATTCTAAATGGTGCCACCTTGGACCACTCTCCCTCAGTCTGGTGAGAAATGAGATCTGTCCAAGCAATGTCCACTTCTACCTGGCAACGTGAAGCTATCACCATGTCAGATGTGTGTTGCACAGCCTTGTGTTTATCTCTGATAGAGTATTTGTCAGCGGGCAATTCAATCCAGTTGCACCCTACCACACTGGCGTCCACCATGAACCTAGAGATAATAAATTGTCCATGACTATAAATCAATTATATTGTTTTTAGTTTTTTTTTTGTTGTCCGTTATCAAGATGGAGACAATCATTCAGCACCCTCTCCCCCACCCCCATTACACCTATGCATCTTAGTCCAACCACCTCTTCCTGATATCCTCTGCTTTTTACCATTTACACCAGCTCAGAAATGATGAAAATAATAAGACTGTAGAATACAAGAAAAAGGACGCCTATTATAGGCTATTTCGACATGACCAACGCATAATTTTTCGACTCAGAACTGGACACAACAGAATGATACAACATGTTTCAGAAGCTAAGAGTTGGGACGAGCGAAACCTGCCCTTGTGGAGCATCACCAGAGAATGCTGACCATGTCCTTCAAAGCTGCATACTATATCAGGAGACCCGAACAAGACTGGCCCCAAAACCCTCCTATAGAAGAAAAACTATACGGAGAACTGACTAATCTGGAAACCACTGCGCTGTTTATCTAAGACATAGTATCACTGATCTGAATTCTTCAATATATAAAATGAAAGGAAGAAGAAGAACACCAGCTCATTTCTTTTCTGCCTCCATAGTGAGGCAACAACACCAGACAGATATGATAACTAATAGCCTATTTTGCGTCGTTTTTGTTCGTAGCTGATGAAAACCTTGTTTTAAACTTTTGACCAGCAAGGTTTTGTGTATCTTTTGTATACAATCATGACATAAAAAAGCAAATTTATTTCAAAAGAAATGATAAGACTTGCAAGATTTCCATCAAATACAAAACTTTTAAAATATGGCGAAGTTTAGTTTTAATTGAGCATTTCTCAAGTCTATTTAGTGAGATTCACTGTTGAGCTTGTTTTCAACTGAGTCAAAAGATTCTAAACAAAATTAAGACTTCTACTTCGTTCTCATTGTTATGTTGGAGCGTTCAGATGACTAGACCAATATGTGAAATGAACTGCACAGTGGTTTCCAAATCAGGGAACTCTCCATAATTAAGACAATTTTTATGCTTCGAATTACTTGAAATTTTAAGTTATTTTCCTCAAAATGACTTGTTCTTTAACCCCCATGGCCCTGTGCTATGAATTTCTAAATATGTTAACTATTAAAATGACAATGTTCAGAATCTCGCTAGTAACAAGGTTCCCACTCTCCTGACACAAAAACAGACTTCATAATAATATCCTTTGCGAAATCCCCTATTTGTTAAACGAAATGTTCAATTATGAAAACTTACAACTTATTAAAAAAATAAAATCTTTCGTTCCCAAGTTCATTTTTCTGCCCTCAGCACCTTTTGACAGTGTTCTGCCCTCAAAAACCTTTGAGTTTTCTGCCCTCAAAAACTTTGTGATAGTTTTCTGCCCTCAACACCTTTTGATAGTTTTCTGCCCTCAACACCTTTTGATAGTAGAGACAGATTAAACAATAATTTTTGGTGAGACATGAACATTACCTAATTTCAAAATCGATATTGCTTTCATATGTTTGAAATCCATGATGAGAGTATCCAGGTATTTGAATACCTTGTTCCAGCAGCCTCTTACATGGTGCAATCAGTCTAGGAATAGCCACAGTGATCTTGAGAAAGAGGCTTTTCTTATTGCCATGGTATCCATAGATACCTGGAGTGGACACAAAAAAACGACAACACATATCTAAATTAAACAGTATTTAATATTTGAAACTACATCTATGTTTGATAAAACAGTCCAATATATCCTATCTAAATTCACCAGACTTAATAAATGTATTACTTATAACAAGGAGGACAATTTGTTAGCTTGATTAAACTTTGCATCTAAATTAAACCTTTGATTCATAAAATTTTTTTCAGAATACATTTATACTTCTAATAAAATATAAACTGCATTTGATTAAAAAAAAGTATTTTTATTAAAACTAGTCTAAATTATTTGTCTCATTTTAAGAACAATAAAATTTATAAAGGTTTGACGTGTTTTGAAAATAAAACAACTAATACAATTTAACCACATTAATATTTTTCTGATAGAATGCTGTGTTTATGGACCAAATGCACTATGTGATAGAGCCTTACCAGTATTGCCAATAGTTTTTAAAACTTTGATGTAAGATGATGTTCAGAACAAGAGCATAAATATAGTTTAGTTTATCTTTATTGTAATGAAAAAGATTTTTAAACTCAAACGATATATAATGCCATTTCTTACTTTCTCTTTCTACACACTCGACTGCTAAGACTGCTTGCACAATGCCTTCTTTATTTGACCTCAAATCTTTTCTCACTATTGTGTTTAAATGTTCCTGAAAAAAAAAATTATTTTTTTTTACTTTCAAGCAAAAGTGGTGTTTAAATTAGTAATGAAACATTACAGATAAAACATTTTTTTCAAGAAAAAACATCTCCCCCCACACACACAAACACTCAGGTAATCACATTTGATAAGCTTTTGATAAATGTTTGTGTACGTGCCCTTTAATAAATGTACACTTGGAAACAGCATAGTATCAACACTATAATAATGTCGATGATAGACTTACAGCTGTGTATACTGTCTAAGAGATCCACAAGGGGGACAATACATGGCAGGACAGAAACTAATTAGAGCTGTTAATAGCCTAATTAGTTAATGTCTAGTTGTTTATATTGGAAAGAGTAATATGCAAGAAACACGTAAGAACAGAGTCTATATAAGATGGCTGCATGTGCGGTTAGGGTGCTGGACTGTCATTCTGACTTATCGATGGTCCCGGGTTCAAACCCTGCCCATTTCCGTCCCCCGTCATCCTGTGGGAGGTTTGGACTAGAAAAAAATTATCTTCAACTCTGAAGGAAAATACAAAATATGTAAAACTTTACAAAACATTTTTTACAAACCTATAAATGCTTTTAGCTTATTAATAAAGTTACTTGCTGTGATGAGTGAGTTTCTTCATGGATTAGGGTGCTGAGTGGGTGAAAGCAATGTTTTACTGCTAGACACCCAAATTCCCTTGATAAATGGACTTAAAAAAGCTAATTAAAAAGCTATTAAAATTAAACTTAGTTTAGTTAAATTTATTTTTTTTTAATAGTATTCTTGAAACACCAACATATGGATTTAATTAATGATTTTTACCAGAAATTTTTCACAGTCTTCTTTGTGAAACCCAGGCTGGGCAGGAATATAAAAGTATGGAGAAAAGCCATGGATGTGGGCCATCACGCTGTTACCTTCCATCGTGATCCCGTACATCCTGATGATAGGTGTAGGCCCTACAGTTGCTCCAGGCATGCCTTGTACATGGCTACCTTAAAAAAAAAAAAACAAAGGTTAAAATCATTAATATTCATAACAAACAAATATTCACTTAACCAGAGTAACACCTTTAGTAAAATCACTAAATTTAAAAAGCCTTCAGGATAAAAGACTCAAAAGTAAAGTAGCAACTATACATAAAACACTGAACCATAATCTTCAAATAAAAAAAACAAAATTTTATAAAATACTCTGAAAGACACAAAGATAAAGGCACATTCCTCGTCCCATATGCTAGGACAATTTGTACAAATACTCCTTCTTCCCTAGTGCTATTAGAGCATGGAATGGGTTGCCTGAGCTAGCCAGGAAAACCAGTGACTTGGCAGATTTTAAGTCATTGGTTAATATGCATGACGCGTAGGACGTAATATCTTCTTTTATGAAGTAACGTCTGTATTATATAAGATAAGATAAGATTAAAGCCATCTAATAAATTGTATTAACAAATCATGTCCCATCATCATCTGCCCCTTGACTTTCATTGTAGGGGTGCTGGGATGGCTCTCATAACCAAATAAATCCCCCCACTTTTACTGGTCAGCTGCTGTTCACATGTGATACCAATTATAATCAGCTCTTTAAATTTATCTAAAATTTCTGCTGGTGAAATGATAATAGCTCAAGCAGTTTAGCATTTTTAAAAAGAATTAAAATTATAAGACATTCTGAAAATTCAATTTTAAAATTTAAGGTGTTTAAAAATACACATTTTTGGACAGTGCAGACTTTTTTGTCCACTAAACATGTAATAAATACTTCGAAGAACTTTGTTATTTTCTTATCAACCTCAATTATACAGGATTTGTTTAATACTTATAATAGCTTCATTGTGATTTAATTATTTATTATGAATTGTAACAAAAGCCTATTTGCACTAACCAACATAGTAGTCTAAATCAATTTGTTGAAAAACAATCTTATCCTCAGAGCTATCTATATCAGGCAATGGAGGACGAGCCCATTTAGCTGAAGTAGCTTGATACTCTGGGCCATCCCCAGTGACCTCCATGGGTTCACTGTCGTTTCTGTCTGCCTCCAAAGAATCCATGAGAGCAAGGTCATCTTCAAAGGTAGAGGGGAAATCATCGTTGAAATTTCTGGACAGAATAAATTTTATAATTTTAGTGTTTTTAAAAGGATATTTATTAATAAGTTTAGTACGTAGAGGTTTAATAATATGAAGTGTGGAAAATCTTGATGGTGGAGACAGGCTTTATATAGCTGGGTAATTGAAATCCTATAAAACAATTTTCTTTCCAACTTCTGTAAGACTTTAAGTTTAAGGTACCAATTTACAATAAAATTAACCCAAACTAACTGGACAGCATTGATTTCATCCCTCTGCACTGAGCACTGATTGCTCGATTTAATTCACTTACAGTGGCTGAGTGTTAAAGCGTTTGGCTTCCAAACTGAGGGAGGTCCCAGGTTTGAATTCTGGTATTTTTAATTTCAGAATCTTTATGCTGCTGGCCACATGATACCCTCATTAATTGTGTGCTACAGAAACAGATGACCTTTACATCATCTGCCAGATAGATTGAAAACTGTGATAGGGGAACTTTACTTTTTCTTTGAATTAATCATGACAAAATGATTAACTAGTTGGTTGTTTTTGTCATTGATTTGTTAGTTGTCATCAACAATGAATATTTGTGCAGAAATTACATGTACAAGATTCCACCCAGACAGAGTTGATATAAGCTTTGTAAAAAAAAATCTACTTTAGTAATTTTATCTCTATCTGTTCTTTGATCTTATTCATGCAAGGCTTTCACAATGTGACTGAATGGTTTCCCCCACTCTGTGGAACATGGGTATGGTAGACATTCTAGATCTATATAGTATATATACCCCAACAAAAGCAGAATATCTCTTACTTAGACTTCTTCTCTGGAGGCTGACCAGTTTTTCCACCTCTTTTGTACATTTTTTTTTAAATTTTCAATTCATCTAATGATCCAATGTTGGTTGTCTGACTTCAGAATTCTAAATGAGTTTCCTATCTACTATTCAGCAGAAAAAGTCCTGAGAAAAAAAAGTAGTGTTTACAATCATTAATTAATTGTGTATTGATTATACAATAATATGTATACGTATATATATCATGATATATAGATTATATATAAAGATGTAGATATTTTTATGCTATGAAATAAGGAAATGTAATCTAGATTCAACAACTTAAATAGATATAATTATTCTAATAAGATGCTTAGATATAATGTAGGTCTATAAATATAGGGTATCTACACCAGAAATGAAGAATGTCTTGTAGTCACCTTATCTTGAGCTACTGAAATCTGTTCTATATAGATATCTAATTATTCAAATTCTAGATAAGACACCAACCTAGCCCCCTTATATATATATATATACAGCTAAAATCAAATGTTAAATCAACAACATAAGCTACTGTGGGCCTGGGAGTGGCTGATGGTGTAGGGGGCATCTTGATTTTAGAATGATACTAATTTAATAGATCTAAATTACAATTCTAGACCTATATGTATTATATAATTAATAATATATATATGTATAATATAATATTTATAGTATATCTTAGATATAATATAGATCTAGATCAGGGGTGGGCAATTACGGCCTGCGGGTTTATACGGCCCGCAGACTCCTACAGAGATTAGGTGTATCCACATATAAAATTGTAAATATATTCTCTATAAATTATTGAAACTGTCTAATTATAAAAAGTTTCAAGTAAACGAAGTTTATTCTTATTGGCTATACTTCAATACACTCAGTCTCAGGTGGCTTGTAATAACAACTGATGGAGCTCGAACTTTGACTGAGAAAAACATTTTTTTTAAAATAAGGAATATCTGAACCATAAACTTTAAACAGGAAAGTTTTTACAAAGCTGAATAAACTTATTGTGGGTTAGAAAATAAAAAATCACAAACATAAAGTTTGGGCACTTCACCACAGGCACGCTTGAAGATTTAGTTTCAAAATATTCTGTTGTTTCTGCTGGCTAAATTGCAAGTGCATGTTTATCCTTTTCAAACAAGGCTTTCCCATTTCTTGAGGCAAGCAAGTAAAAACAAGCTTTGTCATTTTCCTTTGCTGAAACTATTTCTTCAAGTTCAAAGATTAATGGATCAAGTGTCTGCAGTCATTCTGTTATCTATATATATATATATATACATTTTTTCTAGACTTCCTTTTCCATTTCCAATACTGTATCCTTGTGTAACATGTTGTTTTTTTCTGCCTGTCAATGATCAAGTCTAAATACAGAAACAAACTTGATGTGAATTCCTAAACTAGTGAAATTAAAACCAGCCCAAGTTGGCTCAACCTTCGCACTAACTTTGATATGTTTGAATATACTACACGTGATGTCTCAACATTTTCCATGATTTTATACTTATGTATGTAATGTGAATATTATAAACAAAAACCCAAATCTGAGAGAAAACCCAAGATATAAGATTACAGTTTAAACAATAATGCCCCTTGAACTCATGCAGAATTACCATTTTATTAGATCTAGAATTTGGGGTCACGGAGCTAAAAAAAGTAAAAAGGTTGAGAACCACTGATCTAGTAGGTCTAGATCTAGGCATTTAACTTCATTCAATGTATGATATCAAGCTCACTCCAAACATTTGCCCATTTATTCTCTATAAAAAAAAAACAAATCTAGACAATTATTAATAATAATATTATTATTATAAATAAATTATAATGTTATTACTTAGATCTAGATCTATATCATTATCTACTTATTATCTAGATCTAATTAATACTTCAATCTAGATCCATACATACATAAGCTATGACTCTAGAGTAGTTTAGAGCTAGACCTAGACTAGTCGTTTAGATTTAGAATCTATAGATTCTAGATTGATAGCCTAAACAACACTCTAGATCTAGAACAACATCATCTAGTCTAGAATCTAATCTAGAGGGATGAATGAAAAAGCCATTTCCCGCGGATTTGTATAAAAACAGAATTTTAATTTGAAAGCGAAAAACGAACTACATTTACAGCTGATTCCTCACAAAAGAAACCAAGAAACGAACAAGGCTGACCCCAAAATAGGTCACTTGATGCAAAAAATGCGAACGGCCTAACCTACTTTTCTTTAAATTGTAAACAAAGCGAATAGACTAAAGTCTCAATCTAGAGATCTATATTGATTTAGTCTGTAGCTTGAGTAGATGCTGCGATTCTGTTAAATGACAATGGCAAAATTTGATTCAACCAAATTTAAAAGTCTTTTATTGGCGTCCAAAATGGGACAAAAACTTATTTATGAAGAAGTAACAGGCTCAACAATGGACGATGCAAGACGTCTGGCCCACAATGGTAATTATAATTATTTTCTAGAGTAGAGTGACAGTCTAGAGATAAAATAGAGATCTATAATTATAATAATTATGGATAATACTAATATATAATAAAATACTGTCTATAATCATAATGTCTACAAGTATAATACTATAAAATAATTTTGGTAATCATGAAGGTTAGTGTCATGGTCATGGAGTATATTTCAAGATATCTTGTTTTCCTAGCCTGACCAAAAAAAAACTAAGTCAGATCTTTGTTAAAACTAAAGAATTAAAATAACTTTGTCAGATCTAGCTAGCTAAGCTATGTATTAATTTTAGAAAGCAGTCGGTTTCTCCCTCTGTGTCTCTGTCTCCATCTCACCTCTCTATCAGTTTCTGTGTCTTCTCTTTTTCTCTGTGTGTAAATTATAAATATATCTCCTTTTTCTTTCTCTTCTGATCTGTCTGTCTGTCTAAGTCTGATGTATGTCTCCAGCTCTCATTTCTCATTCTCCCTTTCTATCTGTCTCACTCTTTCTGTTTTCTCTTCTTTCACAGTCTCGCTCTCTGTATTTCTCTGACTCTCTTCTCCTTTATCAGTTCTTATCTCTCTTTCTTTCCCTGTCCCTCTCTGTCTCTCTATTGTTTTATTTCTTAATCTCTACTCTTTTAACTGCTGATTTAGTCATTTACTATTTTCTTGAGATCTATTTTGTTTGACATAGTGTTGTCTGCATCCCTCACAATGCCACTAAGTTGAGAAACGCGAAGAGTAGGGTAAGAACTTAAAGGGTTCCATGAACAATTGCGTGTCATAATCTAAGAATGCAATATATAATATACATATATAGTTCATCTATGATGATACGAGGATGTCCATTTTTTGTAATCCAAATGACTGTGGGCTTTTTTAGCGAATTTATGTCTCCTTAACTAACTGGTGAGACTTATGTGAGCCTGGATTATTTGGCTGCACACTGGACAGGCTCTTTCTCTCTCTCTCTCTCTCTCTCTCTCTCTTTCTCTCTCTCTCTCTCTCTCTTTCTCTTTCTCTCTCTCTCTCTCTATATATATATATATATATACAAAGGAGAGGGTCATAAGGGAACTTCTCTATGCCGATGATTGCGCCCTTCTAGCTCAAAATGAACATAATCTCCAGAACGTGGTAAATTAATTTGCATACGCTGCCGTCTCTTTTGGTCTATCTATAAACCTCTGGAAAACAGAAGTCACCCAATAATACATACATACATACTTAGCCCCAAGGATCACCGTAAAAGGACAGCCCCTTAACGTGATAGACCACTTCACATATCTTGGTAGTATAGTGTCAAATAACACCTCACTTTCAAGGGAAGTTGATAATCGTCTGGCCAGGGCCAGTAGCCTTTTGGATGCCTTCAGGCGAGAGTTTGGCGGAACAAAAAATCAATGTCTACCAGGCGGTGGTTCTCTCAACCCTTATATATGGCCCTGAGACATGGACACTATACAGAAAACAACTAAGACTTCTTGAGAGCTTCCACCAAAGATGCTTGCGCTCCATCATGGACATACAGTGGCCAGACCGCACTACAAACAGTGATGTCCTTGCGAATGCTGGTATGGACAGTACAGAGCAGGCATGTCAAACTCATTAAGGTGTATGGGCCGCATTAAAAACGTACTATATCCTGAGGGGCCGCAGTCAAAAATTAGTTTCAAAACAGCTTACTAGTTTTATGTTAATTAGAAACAATATAATAGAATACAATAATTAATGGCATACATGTCCCTTAGTTAGCCAAATTTCATAATTAAAAATTACTAAGATTGCTAATTTTTTTCTTTGTCCTGATGCTTGACATATTTCTGGGATACAAGTTTATTAATATTGGGTGGAAGTTTGTCACTGACGCTATCATCACTGACCACAAATTTTGATCAGATAATCTCGAACGGTGAGGTGATTTTAGCTTTCATTATAGAAAAGAACTGCTCACAGAGATCAGTGCTTGCAAAAATAGCTAGAATTCAGGCTGCAAATTTCAGCAATTGAACGTACCGTTTAGGTAAATAACTAAATTTTGGCGCAGCCACTTCTTTATTCTTCAATTTCAACAAAGAATCTGTTATTCTATAATCTCTAGTTGCACATTACCAGCAGCATTTTCAGAAGCAAATGAAAATGGAGATAAAAACTACGAAAATTCTTGCTCTTATCAAACAAAGTCATGAAAACGGCCAGTGGAAGCATCTACTAACGATTTCAGGTTTAAGACATATTTACCAAATGTTGTAGCCGTATTTAATCATTTTAGTTCCTGACAAGTGAACAAGATTTTCTCTTTATATTTAATTTATCCACAGTCGTAATTTTGCTTCAAAGCACTTCACATGAACACACGCTGTTGTGACAATTTAGTCTTTACTTTGAAGTTTCAAATTCAAATCTTGCAGGTGACCAGTGAGATCAATTGCAAATGCCAAATCCTGAACCCATTCGTCAGTATGGACATGTTCAACAGGTTCACCTTTCATGTTCAGAAACAAAACAATTTCTTCACGCAGTACAACAAATCTCTTCAATTCTTTATGACAGGAGAGCCAGCAAATTTCGTGTCCAATGTCATAAAAAAAACATTGAAAATTGGCGATAACTTAAGCCAACGGGCACGAAAAATAAAATTGATAGTGACTAAAACCAGTTCTTATGACATGTTGGAATTGTAATTGCTTTGTGCGTTATGTTTCTTGGTGAATGATGCACTGAAAATGAGCAAATTTTAAATCAGCATTAGTCTCTCTTATTTTTGCAAGTAGCTTTGCATCAAAACCATTTCATAATGGTAAGTGTGCAATCCGTTGTTAGACTAGCTAGCTTTACCAAAGGTAAATTGTACTACAATATCACCTGTTATTTCTCAAAAACATCCTCTCTTGTTGTGGTGTTATGTATAGAACAAAGCTCAAGTAGCTCCTCGTGTATCTCAAAATTCCTGTCACAGGTCCTTATGAGTATAGTCAACTGTGCTACACCCGTTACATCAGTTGACTCATAGAGAGCCAATTAGAATATTTCAAAAATCTATTTTGTTCTTTAATCCTTCACACAAGCTGACTGACATGTCAATTATTCTATCTGCCACAGTGTTACTAGTTAAAGCTATTTCTTTCAATGCTTTAAACTTTTTTGGACTTTGGCAGCTTTAACGACACACTCCTTCATAAAATTCCTTTCACGAAATGATTTGCTAAGGGTTGCAATTAAGTTTGAAAAAAATATAGCTGGCTTTCACTTCAGACTCAATCTCTTTGTTCAGTTTAACTAATACTATTTTTCAATTCAAGTAGCTGTCATCTTTTATTTTCCAGCGTAATAGTTTAACATTATTTTGATAATTTTTTTAGGTGGCCAAGCGGGCCGCATGCAAGGTGGTCGCGGGCCGCATGCGGACCCCGAACGCTGTGTTTGGCATGCCTGGTATAGAGGGACTTCTTATGGCAGTTACGCTGGGTAGGGCACGTATCCCTTATGGGAGACGAACGTATGCCAAAGGCAGCCATTTTTGGTGAGCTAAAAAGTGGTCGACGTAACAGAGGCACCCCACGGAAATGCTTCAAAGAACAGCTTAGGCGTCAACTTTTCTTGGCTGACATAGAAGAGAGCACCTGGTTGCATGCGGCCTCAGAAGGAGACAGCTGGAGGTCACTTACGAAGGCCGTGGGATACACATTTGAGACCAAAAGAAAATCCGCTGTGGAGGACAAACGCAGACGGTGAAAAGAAAATCTAAATCGACCTTCTGTGGACAATGGTTATGCTTGCCCTGGATGTGGCAAAATATGTAGGTCACATCTGGGGATGCACAGTCACGGGAAATACTGCACTCATCACTAATCTTCGGACTAGAAGACAAGCCTTATTATATTATATATATGTGTTAATTCAGTAATACATTATAATTTGATACTTAAACTTTACTCAGTCATTGGTTATCCTGGCTGATTCAGGCAAATTGTTCCTGCTCTAATGAAATTAAGGAGAATTTGTCTTTCTAGAAATGAAATAAGACATTGGCCTTTATTGTCTTTTTGAGCATTTTATCATATTGTGTGGGTTTTTTTTTTTTAAGTTAATGAGAGGCATAACCCTTCTCTCTGTTCTGGGTAAAGTGTTCAGTAATGTACTTCTATGATGGCTTCAACTTGCAAAGAAAAGGCTCAGAGAAGAGCATTCAGGCTTTCAAAAAGGCAGATCATACACTCAAAAGATTTTCATACTGTGAATCATCATTGAGCAAAGCCTGGAATACTAAAAAAGGCTGGTGCTATGTTCTGTAGATTTTTTAAAAAGTGTACTTTGATAGCATCCATCTTGAATTACTTTGGAAAATAGCAAGACAATATTGCATCACACAAAATTTTGTCCATATTCTTCAGCATCTCTATAGCAAATCAAGCTATTGTATTAGAACATATGATAGAAAAAATGATTCCTTGATATCGAGATATGTATCTTATCCATATTTCTCTTTCTACTAGCCATTGACTTTGTCAAAAGAAAAATGAACCAGGCTGCATCCAGTACCTCTTGGCATGAACCAAACTGTCAGATGAACCTGGACTTTGTGAACAAAATAGCATTACTAGAGAATGCAATTCAATGATGACAGAGAGCCTTGATAATGGTGCACTCATCTATGGATAAAACTTTATAAAACCAAAGTTATGTGTATTGGCTACAGGTGAACAAGTGCCCTCATCAACATTAGGCATATCTTGAACAACTAGAGCAATTCACCTATTTAGGCAGTGTAGGATAGGATGCCTAGGATGTTGCAACTCATACAGGGAATTATATGGGGCATTCAATAACTTCTGCCTATCTGGACAAACAAATCAGCCTGGAGACCAAGATCCACATCCTCATCCTAATGGTCACCCATGGTCATGAGCCATGGAAGTCACCCATAAAGGTTAAATAGAGACTAAACATGTTTCAGCACTGATGGCTGAGAAGGATCCTAGGAATAACATACCAAGGTCATAATTAATCATTGGCACTTATCCCTTTGTGAAATGGGGACCAACCAGTGTATGATATTCATGTTTCCAAGTCATGTTAGCTGAAAAGAGGAAAGTGAAAACAAGAAAGTCCATGTATAGTATGGCATTACATCTTCTAAGAAGACTTAAAAATTGTGAGTATTATTTGGGTATAAAGAGCTTGTCGCCCTATGTGCTGAATGGCTTGGAATTATCAGATCTTGCGATCTATGAGGCAGATGATGTGAAGGTCATCTGTTTCTGTGGCTCACTGTTAACTAGTGTGTCATGTGGCCAGCACAATGACCAACCGCCGTTTCTATTGCCCAACTAATGTTAGGTACCCATAAGAGCTTGGTGGACTCAGAGGCACCCTAAAGATTCCAAAATTTAAAATCCCAATCTTCATCAGGGATTCAAACCCCGGATCCTCTGGTTGGGAAACCAAGTGCTTTACCTATCAACCACCACACCCTCTTTGGTAGGACCTAAGTCTTATCTTATTCATGGTAAACCAGTTACACAGAATAAAAACTCTAATAATATAATCACAATTGATAATATTGTTGTAACCCTGTTCCTCCCTGACTAACCATTTTTTCCACTTGCAAAGTAGGGTGATTTTTGTTTATGCTGTTGGGCGTAAATGACCTGAACTAGTGTGTAAATGTGTTAAGAAACTTTAGTTATGATTTTTGGATTTCTTGACTGAGGATCGAGGATTGTTTTCTATTGTGTTATTGAATCGGGATATGTCAATTTGATTTGGAGATTGTGACATTATTTATTTTTATCGGGGATATTGATTGATCATAGTTGAATTGTGCTTCTGCAATGGGATAGATACCATCGATCTGAGAATCAGTGAGTTATTTTCTATAGTTCAACCCCACGTCTTAACAATATAATCGATAATCACAAAATGAAGTTGTTTTCAATGCAAAGTTGTTAGTCTTAAGTTTATTTACATTAACAAGACTAAGATCTTTTTAATTTTTACTTTAGGCTTATATCGCAAAAAAAAATCTCATCATTTTCTGAGTCTGAATAAAACTTTCTTTTCCTGAAGCAAATAGAAGAATCTAGCTAGTTTACTTAACGTATTCCAATCATTTTTCTAGCTTTGCGTTCTCTAATAATTATTTAGATATTTAGAATTAAATTTGCGAAGAAAATAGATCTGTGTTTTTCTTACATATCTTTTTAAATAAATGCTCTCATACTTTGGCATTTTACGGATTGTAGATTTTGAAATATGATTACAAATGGACTAGTAAAAAAAAACTAGAGCAAAATGTATTAAATGGAGATGGAAGCAGGCAGGGTATGAACCCAGGAAAATCCAGACCATCCGAATGACAATCCACTGTGCATACCACTCAACCAAGCAGCAGTAGTAATAAGTATATTGTTTTAAAATATAGCCCATGGATAGTATTTGGGTTAATAAGTTTTTGTGAAAAAAAACAACAGGACCAAAGTTTTTAAAACTTTTAATGATTGTTGATAGTACTTAAATTAGAATCCTTACCTACAGCTGGCTAATCTCTCTTTGCAATATCTTTTACCATGCTATGTAAATAACATTTGTACTATGTCAGATATCTGCTGTGTTTGCTGGGTAGGAATCTTAGACTACAAATCTCTTGAGGTAAAGGTTTGAAATTATCAAGCCAGAGCTGTCTAAAAACTAATCAAGTCACATTGTATCCTGCCTTGAGTATTGAACCGACTTAATTAGGCTTGGCTCACCCTATGCTCCTAATTAGGGCTTTTCAGTCCGTCAAGTAGCTGAGGGATTCCACTGCTGCTTAGTGTCACTGGTGAATGACCTTATAGTCTGAGCTGCCTGTGTTCAGGGTTGCAGCTATAGCTTCCTTCCACTTTGAACAACACATCAACCATACTTTCTTGCCTTAAAGCCTATCCATTTCTTGTAACATAATTAGTTCAGGACATCTGGGGACATAAACAGACTTTTTCACAACAAACATTGAACTCCTCTGGATACATAGAAAATTATTCAAAGAAAATGATATGGATATTTTTTAATTGCCAAGGAATAGGTTCACATTTAGCATCTTTTAGCAGATTTGCTCCACTTGAAAAAGACAACCTAAATGCTAATGTGTAATATGTTATTGACAGTGTATGTCAGTTGTGTATGTGTATTCAGTATGAAATTGTTTGTTATTATGTATGAGCTGCAGCACTAAATCGCACCTCTTATTATTAATTTTGTTTAGTTTTCAAATGAATGAGATGTGGTGAAGGGAAGATCAGAGATAGCAAAGAGCAGGGGCAAATCGCCCTAGTTGTTGGTGTCTTTTTCTATTTTAGAAGTAAAAATTCAAAACTAGTTGACCTATTAATTTTTATGGTTTTGTAAATTTGATAGTTAAAATGTGATTCTATCTTAGAATTAATAATAGTATTAGTGTTAGTATGGAGGCATGGTAGCTGAGTAGTAAAGCACTTTGCTTCTGAATTGATGGTCCTGGGTTGCAATTCTGGTGAAGACTGGAATTTTAATTTCAGGATCGATAGGGTACATCTGAGTCCCCCCAGCTCTAATTGGTACCTGACTTTTGTTGGGGAAATGTAAAGGTGGTTGGTCATTGTGCTGGCTACATGACACCTTCATTAACTGTGGGCCACAGAAACGTATAGCCTACTTTATACTTCATCTTCCCTATGGTCAGCATGATCTGAAAGAGGAACTTTACTTTAATTAATTTTAATACTAGTAGTATAGAATGTTTTTACTGCTGGAGACAATTTACAAATTTATTTTTTCAGGTAATGAGTATCCTCATGGCACAGCTGTCTTATCCGAGAGGCAAACAAAAGCACGAGGCGCTAAAGATCATACATGGGATGCTTCCAACACTGGGAATATATATGTCTCATTCATTTTACACCTGCCAGCAACATATAAAGTAGGTTTTATTTTAAATTCTAGGTGATTTTGATTTTAAAGATGTCAATTTTTGTAAAATGTATACAACATGTCCTTATAATTTAGCATCTCTCTATTGTTTTAATTTGTTACTTTTTTTTTTTTTTGTATTACTGGTGTGCTTATAGATGTTTGGTCTTTACATTAGGAAAGTTTTACAAGAAACAGATGATACTCACTTAAAACAACATAATTAGATGTTATCATAATTATAAACCATTTAGAAAAAGGCTGGTTAACTTTTATATTCTGCAGGTGTTACACTGAACTTGTTTCAAACTTATGCTAATGAATTAGCAGTTTATGTAATCGTAAAAACTTTATCTTGGATAAAAGATGTGACCAAATTTTTTTGTCCTAGCCGAAATTAACAAAATAAATGCTGCTGGTATTTACTCACAGTTTAGCTATGACGTACTAAAAAGGAGGAGCATGGCTTCTGAGCTTCATGAGTTTGTATCTCTATGAAGTTTTGGATTTTAGAACATTATTGAGTGTCTCCATTTCTAATGCTACTTGACATAAGTTACAGAAGAATTTTCTTCAGGCTGTTTCAGGACCATCCTGCTTACAGTTATAATAAAGCTCATAAAAAAGTTCAAATAGTGAGAAATAATGATATATAGTCTAAAATAATTAATTTTTTAAATGAAGCTATATTATCTTTAAACCATTTAATAATTATTTAGGTTTCTTCTTCTCAATAGCTTTAGCTGATGAGATTTAGGCACTTTTGTAGACTTATTTAGGTTTGAACCTGTACTTTAAAGTAATTAAATTATCTTTTTATAAAACAAGTCTCTTTCTTTAACATTATTGTCATATTGTTGGAAGCGTGGTCGAGAGGCTAAGTAAGCTTGAACTTGGCTTGGCTACCTATGATGGGGGCTTGAGGTTGACACCTGACTAAGCAGATTTATGTTTGCTGAGCGCCTAAAGGCAGTTTAGAAAACCTTCTCAAAGATACCCCCTCCCCCACCGGTCCACAAATGAGATTGGACCATAGCGCTCTGAGCATGCTATAAGCATGAAAGTAGCGCTATATAAGAGTAATAAATTTTTTAAAAATATTAACACTGTTTTAGGGTATCTAGAAAGGTCATTAATAATTAGCACTGCTTAATATAAAGACACTTCACAAAATAAATCCACAAAACTCCAGCTATCCAGTAAAGAGCAAGTTTAATACATATCTAGGAAAACTCAATGACACTAAAACACCTGTCTTCTTCCAGTCTGAGAAAACAACTAACTTCAACTAACTTACAAAAGTCCCTTGTCACACATAAAATCAAAATATGCAGTCTACATATCATGCATACTGTTCACATTCATACCATTGTCATACATAAAATCAAAATATGCAGTCCACATATCATGCATACTGTTCACATTCATATGTATTTCTTTCATACCTGAACCACAACAAGAAAAATGAAATACATTCGTCTAACTGTACATGCTACTGACAAACTTAATCTTTTTGTTTTTGTCAGACACATGAAGGTAGATTTGATCTTGAAGTTGCGGCTTGTTTAGCTGTACTAGAGACTGTAAAGAAATATGGTGTTACTCAAGCTGTTTCTAAGTGGCCAAATGACATTTGGGTTAAAGGTCACAAGTTAGCTGGTTTCTTGGCAGAAGATGGTAGATACGACATACCAGGTTTGACATTTTAAAAAGCATTGTTTTTATGCAGTTAAACTTTAAAATGGAAATTAACCTGACTGTTTTGTTGAGTATGGTTTGAATGATTGCTGGACATACTGCTCTTTTCTCTTAGGTATAGTACAAAAGATGTGTTAGATTCTTTTTTTATCTGATATAAAAAAAAGTGGCCTGTTGGTTACGATTCTTGTTCTTTTGATGGAGTCTGGGTTTTTTTCTCAGAATTTCAAAATATTTTTGTGTCTATCCCTTTGTAAATAGCTAAATAAATAGTTTTCTGTTATTGAAACCCATTGGGCTGGAGTTGAAATAATTAGCAATTTTTAAAAAGTGGTTATAATTTCAGATACCAATTTGTCAACAATAATCCCCATTATTATATTGCTAGAGCATCCAATGACAAACTTTGTGAAAGAATGAAGCAATTAGTTGACATGTTTTGCTGAATTTGAACACAATAAAAAAAAAACATTTTAACAATCTGAAGCATAACATTATTTTTCCCTTGGTCTCTCAGCCTAATGGCTTTATGAAATAAAGGATGCCGGCGTTACACTTACAGTTTAAATATACCCAGCTTAAAAGAAGGGGCAAGGTGGCTAAGGGACACTTGACTTCTGAACTGAGGGGTTATGACTCCTGCTAAAGACTTTGATTTTGAATGTAGATTATTTTATGATGTTCCTTATTCCACCAACTTTAATGGGGACATTAGTAGGGTAAATTAAAAAAAAACAGTTGTTGGGCTGGCCACATGACCTCCTCATTACTGTCAGACATACAAACAAATGAGCTTTTAATCATCTGCTCCATCTACCACAGTAATAATATTTTTTTTAAAAATAATTTAGGCTTATATTTTTTTATAAGTATTTTTGTTCTTTTAATCCCTTTATTACTGATGGCTGTCCATATAAAATCTTGATTGTCCATATTGCGCTATGAAGTTAATGTAACATTTCTTACATAATTAAAAAATCCTCTTTAAAAGTCAGCAAGAGTAGAGGCAAATAAACCTTTTTGAAAAGGCATTTCATTCAATAAGTACAGAAAGGACAAGGTCATAACAATGGAAAAACTTGAAGCTTTGCCAAGATTGAGGACTCTAGAAGTTTAAAATGTGTGAATGGGTTAGTTTTAGTCAATGGTTCCATCAAACTAGAATGAAAAGGGAGAAAATAAAAAAATAAATACTTTCTGTCATTAGCCAAAGATTTTTTTTTTGTTTTAATCCAATTAGTCAAACGTTGTCTTAATTTCAAAATAATTTCATGCATTTTAGGTAGCCACAATAGCCTTCTTATTCTCGGTATGGGAATAAATGTAAATGCTGATGTTAGACGCAGTGCTGAGTTGAACAGTATTGCAACTAGTTTACTCTGTGAGAAAGATGGTCAAGCAGTAAGCAGGTAATAGATGAAAACAAATATAAAATTCTTTTCATTCTAATTTTTTAATTTAAACATTTGTGAAAGAGATATTTCATTGTTTTAAGTTTTTTTGTTTTTTTTTTGTTTCTTAACAGAGAACAGTTTTTTGCTGATGTTTGCTTAATCTTGGAGAAGAGATTGTCTTGCCCAAGAGAAGATTTGTTGTCAAATTTTAAAGCTGTGAATCTGTTTCACGAACATAGCAAAATTGTTGTGTCATGTTTATCTGGGGGTGCAGCTATAGATGCAAACTTTATTGAAATCTGCAATAACTGGGACATCATGTTTTTAGGTTTGATGCTTATAAATCTAATTAGTGAGATTTTTACAATTATTTATTAAGTTATTTAAAAAAATGCATATGTTTTTTTTTATGTATGTTTGTTCTTTAATCATGTTATTACTTCTAGGTGTTCTTATAATTCCTTGATAGTCCACATTAAATTGTCCCATAATATTCTTGCATATGATTTTATTGAAAATCCAATTTCATGAAGCAGCAATGTAATGACTTTGTTTTGAGAGTTGTGTTCTACACACAATCAGTTATATTCTGCCTTTCAAACTATCGAAACATCTTTGGGATTGGGAGGTGTATATAAACACACTTAAAAAGCAATTATTTTTTATTAAGTTTAATATCTTTACACTCAACTCAATGAAACAGTTGCTACCGGAATCAACAAATTTACATAAAATGTAAAGTCATTGTATAAATTAAATGAGTAGTAGATTAAGTTCGCAAATAATATTACTGTTAAATAAAGCATAGTGAATCAAATTCTGATTATCAAAGGTTGACTAATGAACAATTATCCTGATTGCTAGCTTTGTTTTCCTTTTCCTTTTTTCATGTCACAGTCTTCTAAAAAGACTTCTTTTACCCTTTCCTCAAACCTTCTTTCTGAGTCACACGCATGTTTCTTTTAGCTCACATTACTGATCCATCTTAACTAATGAGACGAAGCGTGACAAGCAACGCATATAGTTTATTTATGGTCATGAGCATTCTCCACTTAGTGCATATCTTTGTGACCAACACTGAAGAGTGGCCTTGATTAAAGCTAGTTCCAAATATCTCAGAGCTTGTTAATTTGCTAAAGTCAGATCTCTATTACCATGAATCAGGCAAACACAGCAAAAACAACTCAAGTCAGGTTTTGAGCTCGAGTTAAGCTGTGAGGCTTAGCAAAAAAAATATTACCCTCTTTCCAACTGTCTTTTTTTTTTCCTTTTGCATTCAATGATATCCTAGGTATCCTATAGAAAGTTACTTTCTTACATATTGTTAGCAACATAAATGAAAATATATCAATATAATTTCAATTAAATATCTTTAAATTTTAACAAATGGACATTTTGAAAATCAACTAACTTTTATTTCAGATAATAGCACAGGAAAAACAATGACTGGCAATTCACAAAATTTTTCAGTTAGGCCCAAAGTTTTGAACAAAATTCTTGTCGTAACTTCTGGACCACAAAATATGTCAGCTAGTCATCTTTCCAGGTGGTTTATGTCCATACTTGACACATCTAAGTTTGTGGTGTGTTTAGTGCCAGAAAGTGCAATTACAACATCAGGTATTTTTATAATCTTTTTCTGCAGTAAATATGTGAAATTTCTAAAATTGTTTTATGGATTAATTTCTTTTTTTTAGGATTTAGTTGTTTTTCTATGTTATTGTTTTTTTGTACTATTTAATGGGTTTTTTTTTTTGCATTTACATTTAAGATCTGCTAAAATTATATGAATCTGGTTCCTTAATATACTTGTTTCTAATTTTGAAATATTTCTGCTATTCTAAAATGGAATCATGATTATTAATAAGTAATTTATGTTGTATTATTAAAAAGCAGTTAGATTTAAAGTCGTAACATCTTCAGCAATCAAAACTCAAGAAATCATTTCTTACAGTTACAGAAATCCCATCAAGAAAATTGGCTTTTATATCCTTATACCAAAATCTCCTTTCTGCTTTGATTTGCTTTTTAAGTTTTAAGATTGCTAAATCCCTAACCCTAATCTCCTGCAGAACAGCAGGGTATGGCATTGGGCTAGTTTTGAACAATGAACTTTAGTCACAACAGCATGAAGCACTTAGTACATGACTCAGTATTATGCTCCCTAGAAATAAAGGCAAATAGAATACTGAGCCCCTAAAAATTGTTTTTACATTTCTAATTACATATAAGATGGTTGTCAAATTAGTCATTTTTTTGTATTTGATGAAGCGTTGAACTGCACTCACTGTTTGTTATTCTCTAATAGATGCATGGATGAAGAGTTGTTCTTTGCTAGTCATTGCTGAACAGACTCATGAACCTGAATTGCTTGGGGAGAATATTAGTTTATACCTTAAGTCTGGTGGTTCTGTATTATCCAATGGATTTGCTTCTTTATTTTTGGCTAAACATTTGGGTAAGTTAAAGTAATTTTTTAAACTTATTATTTATTTTTTTGGGTATGGACAATAAAAAACCCTAACTGATTTAATTGACTTTTGTAAAAAAAATGATTTTTTTTTTGTTTAAATTCTGATTCAGGAAATTTTTTATCCGTTTTATTTACTATCATTACGGCTGGCCTTATGGTGTATATGGTGAATATGGTGGCCCCAAATGAAATAGAAAAACAAAAAAAAAATATACTATGAATTATAAACCGTCCTGTATCTATATCTAAATTACCAAATAATTTAAATTCATATTGTGCCAAAGCACTGATGTGCTTCATGGACGATTCGATCACCATACTAGAAATAATGTTTCAACATTTGACCAAAAGGAAGAAACAATGGTCTTCTAACACAGAGGTTCTAAAACTTTTTAAAACTGGGGATCCCTTTTTATAATCAAAACTTGCCCATGGACCCCTAAGTGAAAAAAGCTACTGGAGTGTTTATTGCTTTTGTTTGAAATGTAAAAAATTAATAACTTGGGTGAGGTTGATGAGATTTTATGGGCGTATTTATGCCTGGCTCATCAGGCACAAAGTTCTAGTCGGAAAAGCAGTCAACAACTTCTGTACAATGACCCATACTTGCAGGATATAAATTTGAAATATGTTTTTGAAGCCAGAATTTGTGGTATCCTTGTTTAAACATTGGTTTAAGTTCCTAAGTTCCTCAGTTATGGATATTTGAATAAGCTACTTCTGTATTAGTATGGATTCATCTATGATTGGAATATGAGTTTTTCCATGCACAAAAGAGTTCAATACCTAGTTGGGAATATAAAAAAAAAAAGTTTCCCCTTTCAGACCTTAGGATCTATGGGGCAGATGATGTTAAGGTCATCTATTACTTTGGTGAATGATTAATGAGAAGGCTGTCATGTGGCCCATTAGAGTTGGGGGGATTCAGGGGCACCCTAAAAATCCAGAAATTCAAAATTTCACATTTCACTGAGATTTGAACCCATGACCCCAGGCTCGCAAACCAAATGCTTAAATACTCAGCCACTGTGCCCCATTTGGGAATATCTAAGTGAAGAATGTCAAATCTTTGGCTTAAGTGGACATAGAATATTACATAATAGTTTAAAAAATGCGAGTTTATTATTATTCAAATTACAAGATCAGATGAGCTTGCTTTTATCCAAGAAGTTATTTTAATTAATTATAATTTTCATCTTTCTGTGGACCCCCTTTGATCATCTCAGGGTTCGCAGAACAAAGTTTGAGAACCTCTGTTATAACAAATTTAGTTTTATATAAGTAGATCTAAACATTTGCGAATAAATTTGAATCATAGTAGAGACTTAGAGCTTGGCTAGTGACCTAGAGCCAAAGAGATCTGCTGTGTTTGAGATTTGATCTATGCTTCACAATTTTAAAAAAAAAATTTCCTTGAGTCATGTATGAGGCCTGCGACCTATCATAGGCCCTTGGATTAGGCCCTGCTATCATCAAATGTAAAATACTAGCATTCACATAATAGCTAGTGACATAATGAATCACCTCAATAAACATAAAATGATAATGTCCTAACTTCACAAAACATAGATTATGACACTGAAATTTGATCAGGTAAAACTTAACAACTCTTATTACACTTTAGTATGGCATTAGACCAAGTTTCCCTATCTAGCTTTTTTTAAAAAGATAAAATACATTGGCATTTCTAGTCTATTTCACCATTGGTTCAGGGATTCCCTAAATGACAGAGCGAACTGGAATCATAAGTAGCTGCAAATCAACATCTAAGTAGTCAAGGGTCACTTCTGTTTCATAAATTACATAAATGACCCATCAAATTGAATTAATTCAGGAATTAAAAATTATTAATTGTAACAAAAAACAACAGAAAATTATAAATAAAACTAAGGGAAAAAAAGAAAATTAAAGTTAAAATAGCAATAAAACATAAAACACTCAATAATAGCTTACAAACACTTGAAAATAATATTTTAAAATACTCAGAAAGACCCAAAGATAATGTCACATTTTTTAAAATCCATAATTAATTTTAATTATTTTATTGTTCATATTATTTTCAGATACGTGTTTTTTTTTCTTTTAAAGGTGTACACATGAAAGAAATTCAACTAGATTCTTTTATCTCAGAAACAAACCTCAGTCTTGTTCGTCTACATATTGAGACAAATCTTGAATCCAATGAGAAGGAAACACCACAAAATGGTGTTAATAATCTCAGCAGTGATTGTATGTCAGATAATAATTCAACAGCTTTGGCCTTGTCTTCCAAGCCCATCCTCTTCCCTACATGTTGCACTTGCTTCCAGTTTTATGAAGATGAAAAAGCTCTCCTGTATGAAAGTGGCCAGATGGTGGGCCTCGAGGTCAGCGTGGACACTATGAATTCATTATGCATAAACAATGGTGATGGTGATCATTCACAGGACTGCCGTAAATCTGGACCCCCAACTTCCATGCAGCTGAAAGCTTTTTACTTGAACAGTGATAAGTTGTGCAAATCTGTTGCCCTGTTCATTCAGGACTCAGGTCATGGGGGAAAGGTTGGCTTGCTTGGCTTTGATGCAGGTGTGGACGATCCTTCTTCTGTTAGTGACTTGCCAGAGTTTTCTGATGCACATTCTGACAGATTTAGAAGAGATAAATTAATGATGCATGTGTTAGATGTTTTATTGGGGTGACTTCATAAGTGATAGTAAAAACTATTCACTCTATTAATTGCAATACCAGTACATACCTCTGAGAGTTGTTTCAAAAGATGCTTTAGTTTTCCTAATACCAGGTAGTATAACTGTGTGCATTGCATTGAAGCATTTAACATAAACTTGAAATAAGGAAGGGAATGAAAAAAGAATTATGTTTGAGCTTTAACTGTTTATTCTTAACAATTTTTTATATTATTTTTTATTATCTCATCCATTAAGTATAGGCTATCAATACAAAACTATATTTGCTCAGATATAATTGATATTTTCATTCATTATTTGCTCAGATGTAATTGATATTTCTATTCATTGTATACCATTTAGTAAATAAAATCTATTTAAATAGAATTTATTTTTTTTGAGAGAGGTAAAAAACTGTTTTTTTAGCAACTACTTTCTATTTTCATATATTCTACCAAGTATTGGGATTACTTGTAATTGAATTTAAAATGCTTGAGCAATCAATGCTTTCATGTTGAAATCTAAATGCTGCATTATATACAAATCCATGTTCTAACTGTGTCTAATATGTAAATGTTATTATGGCCAGATATTTCTTGTATAGTATTTTAAGGAGAAAAAAAAACACCTCCCTAGTCATTTGTTGATTTTTTGGGGGGTTTATTGTGAAGAAATGTTATCCTATATTTGACCTCCTATGTACTTAGATACTTAGTTTGTACATTTTTGGGGAAAAGAGTTCTTTGAAGTTTGACCCATTTTCTCTTTTTTTTGTGTTTTCTTTAACCACTTTTTTTTTTATGTAAAACTGGTATTCAAAAGTGTGTTTGAATTGTGCAGTTTAAAAAAATCCAATCTTTTGTAATCCAATATTTCAACTATATTGTCTTTTTTTATCTTGATCTATTACCAACATAGATATTCAATTATCTTGATGTTATGAGATTTAACTTTTAAGGGCGTTTTATGTTCATATTATACTGATGCTTACCCCACTTATTGAAATGTCCCAGAATCTATCATATGCAGTCATACCAATGATTGCATATACATGTGTCAACAAGATTTAGGCAACTTTATGATATAAATACCTCATTTTACCTTGTCATAACATAGTCTGTTTCAGTAGTTTTTTTGTTTTTTTTAAGTAGCAAAGTGTTCAAAGAAATGTTCTATATTTATTTTTTGTTACCATTTAGCATATTGGATATCTTATTTATAATTATGTTTCACATACTGAAGATGTGTGGCAAAACTCTTGGCCTTTACTCTGTGTGGTGAAGGTTTCATTTTCAGTTGTGTAGTGGGAGTGTGGTGGCCTTAAATTGTAAAGTCTTTAATTCCAATGAAAAGTTGTTAAGCATTGTCGTTTAAATGAAACCATGTGTGTTTATTTTTACTCCAATGTGATGACTTGTGCTATTCCATTCAACTCAATAGAATGCCTGTTTTTCTGGTGAAGACAGTAACAGTGGTTGTTGTACTAGCTTTAGTAAGCAGTCATTTATGAAATTCTGTGAGCATTATTTGCATGCATGACAGTGGGTAAGGGGAAAGCTATGTCACTCTTGTTATAGCTATCCTACATGTCAGAGGGATAAATAACAAGGTGTTTTGTAGGCTATTCCTAATTGGTCAACTGAAGGATCTCCAGGTGATGTTTTATTCCCTTCTCTTTTTTTTTAAATTGGCTAAGCCAATATTAAATTACAGTATGAATTAAGTGGTTGTTGGTATCACCTCATAATGTAGAACCATATATACATTTATTTCTTTGAACATTAGCATTAAGGTTTTACAAAACAACTGATGAAAATGTGCTAGCTTTGTATTTACATATAAATTATATTTTTTTGAGCTCCAGATTTACAACTGTTATAGCATTCTATTATATTTTCAAATAATAAGTATATATGTGAATTGGAAAGATACTATTATAAAGCAACATTTATTTTGCAGCTAGAGTATATCTTAATGGTAAGTTCAACAGCTGCTTTATACATTGTAAGATTTGTCTCAATGAAAATGTTGGTCTTCTAAGGTTTGGTGCATTTGTGGGATACTTTTTTCTGATTCTAAGAATTTAGATAAATCAGATTGTTCTCTTTTTTTTTAATTAAAAGTCATTCCAACTAAATTAATTTTTTTTTTGTCATTTTTTAATTTTCTCTTCTTTCATCAAGTAAATATATAATAATAATAAATATTTCTCTGTTCTTTTTGAGTACTTACCTTAACTTTCACTGAAAACTGAGGATGTCTGATCAAGAGGTCAAAGTAGAATTCCCCTTTCAGACCTTGCAATTTATATAACAGATGATGTTAAGGTCATCTGTTTCTTTGGTCAATGGTTAACAAGCTGGGTGTCATGTGGCCAGCACAACAACCAACTGCCTTTACTTTCTTCAACTAAAATCAGGTACTCATTAGAGTTGGGTGGACTCAAGGGTGCCCTAAAATCCCAAAATTCAAAATCTCAGACTTCTCCCAGATTCAAAACCCAGGACGACAGGTTTGGAAGCCAAGCACTTAACCATTCAACCACTGCACCCAATGATAAAAAAAATATTAATATATTAAACGCCTTAAATTGACAAAACAATGTATATTAAAGCACCATACTGTCTTTTATTCTGTTATATAACAAATTGGGCCATATGGTGTAGAAATATAGACATTATGTAAATAACTTTAGCTATGCAAATACTTATACACACAAGAACAAATGTTGAAAAATGTAACATTAATAACATGTATGCGTAATCATGGAATTACTAGATTCTGCTGAAAAAAAATAAGCCTTCTGCTTGTATATTTCAACAAAATGATTTTTTCTCTTATACTACTCAAAGTGGACTTGATTTCAAACAACACAAAGTCTTCTTAAGTTCTGTTTTTAAATCCAAAATAATCAATCTAATTTTACCTTATCATAATTAATTATGCCAAACACCAGATATATTAAACAAACTGAGCTCAGGCTGAGGTTTGACAGTAATTTGAAAAGTGCATCACTTTTTTATATACATATAGAAAAACAGAAAAAAAAGGAATAACATAATAAATTCCACTTTGGCAAAAAAATGCTCTTATTGGTTCATTAGAAGTTAAAAGAAGGGATTAGCATATGTTATAATCAACTCCATAGATCAGAAGAGACTGAATGTTTCACTGGAAATCTCCCCAGCTCAGGTACTTGTTGAAAAAAATCTTTTAATGTTTTAGTCAAGGATATCAAGTTAGCCAAGGAATTAGATCAATCTTACATTACCTATCCCATTAATCTTCAAGTTTTGAAGGGTATGCTCATTAATTTTGTGAATGTTAATGCAAATGAACATTTACAATGATAGTCAGAGGAGCCACAGTTGAAAAGTTTGTTTTAGTCTCATGTCAAATTTTTACTTTTTAGTTTTTTTTTAAAGTCTTTAAAATGTTCAGACTGTAGAAGAATGTCAACTTTAAGGCCACAATTTCAAATTTACGTTTTTTAAATTTTGAACAATTTGAACTTTATATCATCAAATTTTTTGTTTACTTTTGGTTAAGTTCCTTATTCTTCATGCAAATTCAGGAGACTGGATTTTATCTTCATATCTTAAATCATACAGGCCTAACTTCATAAATAACATGATTACATCCTACGCATCATGCATCTAGTCATTTTATATCTACAAATTATACTGGACTGTTTCTAACACTGTTAGGATTCTATGAAGTTGTCAAAATAAAAATGAACAAATTAAGTTATACATCATTTTGTTATTAGAATACAATCCTCTGGTGTGTATGCCTTGTTCTGC
The DNA here is from genome assembly GCA_030265305.1 of Biomphalaria pfeifferi. NCBI lineage: Eukaryota > Metazoa > Mollusca > Gastropoda > Planorbidae > Biomphalaria > Biomphalaria pfeifferi. The sequence continues at coordinate 1,827,307 of JASAOG010000086.1, read as the reverse complement.
CTGCCCAAATCAATGTGTCCGTCCAAAATGAGCCCAGACTACTACAGTGGCTGTGCAGTAAAGAATGTTTAGGTAAGTTGTTGTTGTATTGGCAGACACTCCCTCTCTATAGTAAAACAACACCAACAGAACTAACAATTTCTTGGCTCTATTCAACAAGATTCATCTCAACAGTAGAAAAAAAAACACACTTCTCATATCACTGATTTTTCACATGACTGATTGCTTAAGTACAATCAACACATTTTGTTTTAAAGTCACAGCACTTCAACATTTCATACACTCTAAATGCTACTGAAATTAAACTAAACACTAAGTCTTTTTTTTTCTCCTATTGTTGACTTTCATAGCACAGAGGAAAATTAGAGGCTCAATTAGAAAAAAAACAAAACTTTTGATTTCGAAAATAAAACATCTATGCATAATGCTTTATAAGCAATAACAAAGGGAAACAATTACATGTAGTTTGTCCACCAAAGTGTAGAGCACATAGCTTTCATAGTTCTTAAATTATTAACACTATATTTAAATCTATTTTATGTTCCCTAATTACTGAAGTAAAAATGGTTGGATTGGTACTTCCTAGCCCCATCCTCCTGCAGGATGGCAAGCTAAAGCAAAGAACAGGATTCAAAATCAGTGCCATTGTGATGATAGTTCTAAAGGGCAGGCAGTCATCCAATTTTCACTGTTTAGCGCACTTAAATGAAAATGTTAAAAATTTTTTTTTTTTTGATGACTTTTCTTTACATGGTAAAATACAATTTTAATTATGTTTTCAGGACGTGGGAAAATGTTTTTGTTGTTTTTTTTAAATAAGGTCTACTAAGTCTCAACTGCCAGTTGTTGTACCCAATATTTAGAGCCAGATATGCAGCTTAATAATTAGGGAATAAATTTTTCAAAAACATAGCTGTATCACTTTGTGAGATGGAAAACATATGGACCTACATTTCATGATTAGTGTGACATTCACTTTCAGTTTTTCACTCTTTTCTCTTGTCTACCTCTATCCACTTCCTTTTGTATTAAACTGTGCTAAGAATATTTCATATTCAATCAGAACAGAACTTCTTTCACAATTTAAATATTATAACATGACTCTCCATCACTTTGGGCATATGAAATACTGAAATTTGAATTTTAAAAAAAAAATTTTAAATTTCATTTCACTGCCGTGTGCCAGTGAATCCATTAGAGATAATAATATTAAATACATAATCTCATCATTTATTTATAAAAACAAAAAAGTCTTTACATTAATATCAGCTTATATACAAAGTATGGTGGGCACAATTGTAGATCACAGCAAAAGAAGATTTTTAAAATAACGAAGCCTATCAACAAATAGGTTGTCATAATTTGTATTATTTTGGATTTTTCAAGGTCTTTATGAAAATATCAATAGGACTATGAAATACGCACTAAATATATTCACAAATTTATTATAAATGGAATGATATTCAATAAAGCATGAAATTATTTGAATTAAATCAACATTTACAGAAATCTTTAATATTTTAATGTGTATGATGGTTATAAATGAAAACAATAAAGTAAAAAAAAAAGACCTCAATAAGAGAAGGCATGATAAAGTTCAAATGTCACAGGTTGTAGACTGCAAATTGTCAGTCCAATGCATATTTAATAACCGGTTTTTGTCAGAGGAATGATGACCCAGCCTATCTAGTGGTTTCTTTGTTGGGCTGTGGCGTTGTATTTGGGGGGTGTGCCGAGGTGGGGAGTTTGACTCCTTTTTAGACTTGGAATTCTTAGCATTGACTGAGTTGAATGTTTTAGCCAAGTCAACACTTTCCCCACTGTCAGAGTCTTCCAAGTCAAACCCATTGGTACAATCTGATTTGATAATGTGATTTTTTAAAGTCTGTTCTTTTGCAGCAATATAACGAATTGGACTTTTTTTGCTAGGGCTTGTTGTTGGGGAGTACATAACAACAGTTCGATTGGATAGATCATCTCTTGGTGAATGTGTCACATGCTTATCATTTCCAGAATCAGATTTAGATACCAATGCTTTTTTTTCTGAATCTTGTTTTCTGTGCTTACTTTCCATGGTGGAATTCACATTGTGTGTTGAGAACAAATTAGCTAAAGGTGAGTTTTGGCTAGCACTGAAGTGATAGTGTGAGATAGGTTTTGAATGTATCTTTGTTGAATGCTCATGAGACTTATGGGGTTTTGTGTGGTGGTTGGTCAAACTTGTTGGCAAATTACATGATGAAGTGTAGGTTCTAAAAGGCAACTCGTTTAGGGATAGTGGACTTGCAGCATTGAGTGAATTAAAGCTGTGTGGTGACAGCTCAAAAATGTCACTTTCATTGTCTAAAGATCTTTCATAGGGCGAGAACTTGGTGAAACTGTTGTTGCTTTCAAAACTTAGAATGGAATAGTTTTTAGTCAAAGTTTCCCCATTAATGGGTGCATCATGGGATGCTGAAGAAGATGAACATTGTTTACTGTTTGAGCCATCCAATTTTCCTGTAGAGCTCATTCTGTGTCTGAATTGGTCTGCCCAGAACTGGTCACTATTTCTAGCATCATCCACAATTTTTTGTGATGTTTGCTGGGTGTCACTATCCCAGAGCTCCTTGTGGCAGGACATGGGAGACAATTGCTCAGTGCTATTGTTAGCCTTATCTAAAGTTGTAATGTGAAGTGGTGTACAGTCATTCAGCTGAGCTGCAACAGGCAATATTGGATTGCTTTCATGACTTGTTGACTGAATCTGGTTGGCTGTTCTGTTTTCTGTAGAGAAATCGATTAACACCTTATAAAATGTATTTACTAGAAAATATAGACAGAAGCTGCATGCTATACTCTTTGTATCCTGATATATGATTCTATCATCAAAGTAAATTGATGGTCAGGACAGAATGATGATGCTATCATCAATATCTTTTGCAATTTTATTTTCTTTAAGCTTAAAGTTTATACTACAAACAGTAGTAAAATTTGCAAAGTTTATTTCAAGCTATCATTTTAAATATGTATTTTTTCTCAAAACTATGTCTTAATACTAGTCTTAAATTTCTATTTTAATTAAAATGTATTTACATCTTTATTTTGAACCCATGCCATTTATTTTTTTTACAATTAAATTCAAAACTTCTAATAAATGAAATAGACATATCAAAGCATTTATTATATTTATTTTTTATTTATTAAGTTTTAAATTGAGGTTACTCTAAAAGCTAGTAGTTAAAGAAAGCTGATTCATTGTTAAGGAAAATAATTGCAGAGACAAAGAGTGGATGCATTTAGAAATTATTTTCTTTAATTCAAAATGCCCAGATGTCTTATTAAATATTAGTCATATATATTATATTTTTAAAACTACTTAAGTTTAATGGTCTATTTTAACTTAAAATAATAAATATCTGACACATTAGTAAACACAAAATATATATATATTTGTATAGGTTTTGATAAGGTTACTTATATTGTATATACATTAACACTAAAATTACATCAAGTTTACCTTGAATATTAATAGTTATATATGCAGCCATGCACTAAAAAAGCTACAAATATTGTTGAACCAAAACTAGTGCAAAATATATATAGTTTTCAAGTACCCTAAATATTTCTATTATATCTAAACACAAAATGCGCAATTATAAAAATTATATAGCTACCAAAAAATGTAAAAAAACACAAATAAAAGCATTAGCTATGCTTTTAAATAATAGGAAAGAAAATCTAGCTATAAATATTGCAATAAAGACATTCCCAGCAACAAAAGGCTTTATTTTTAATTATGTAAGGGAAAGAAAAAAACAACAAAATCTGCAAACCAATTTGATGACAACACTCATAAGAAATTGTTTTTTGATAACTTACACTAAGGGACTCATACTATTTATAGCCAGTGATCAATTTTTTGTCTTATGTTTGTGTTTGCCACCATCATCTTAAGTTTGTAAGACTATTTTCTGGAGTACCTTGAGACTGAAAGGCGATGCTGCTAGCACCAGTGTTTGGCTTGTCATTGTCTTCCTTGGGAGGGATGGGGCTTACACCATTGGCCAGCCTGGAAATGTCATCTGTCTCCAGGTGGAGTTGCATGGTAGAGCGTCGGCCTTTAAGCCAATATGTCGGCATTTTACCTTTACCCTTAAGCACAGTAAAAAAAAACATTTTTTTAAGAAGATATATTAAAACCTACTGTTTATTATCAAGCAAAATACAACAGAATTTAAAACAAATAATAACCCCATGACAACTGTAGTGTAACTGAGTTGTTTATTTTCTGCGTCTGTCCAGCGTGTCAGAAGGTCATGTCCAGTGTATGTGTGTGTTCATAGTAGTTAAGCAATGTCGTCTGAGATGTGTTGTGCTCGTTCACTGTCTACTGCAATCATGTAATAATAAAGCAATGTTATTGGTATTCTAGTAGTTGTTATTCCATTACAACAACATTTGAAGAACTACATTTCAGTGGCATGACCTCAACACTAAATTGATAGAAATTGTATTGATTATTCTCACTAACATATCACCAGGAAAAAGAGGGATGGTCTTTATAAAACAGAGTTAATTAAAAAATGATTGAGATTCATTGGGGGCAAGACACTGGGATAAATGAAATAGAGTGGAAAGAAATGAACGTCAAAAGGGTCAGAGTGTTTGTTCCAAAAAAAAAAGACAGATGATGGAATAGGGATTTAATTATTTTAGATTTGGATATAATGACACTTACAGTCTACTCTAATGCAAGTCTAATTGAGTTGAATTGACAGAAAACAGTTCCAATTTAGAATATTTAATAATTTTCTTGCACTAACTTGTTTTTTTTTATAAAAAAACTAACTTAAATATTTTGAGTTTATCTTAATATTGTACAAAGGTTTAGAGTGAGTTTAAAAATGCTATTCAAAGTTTAAATAATCTTATTAATACAATGCATTTGTTTACCTTAATTTCCACTAAGCCTCTAGGAACCATTATAAAATCTGGATATTTTTTCAACAGCTCATATGTGAAGTAACTTATTTGAATACATTGGGCTGCAAAGTAAAGAAAAAAATACATATCAGTGTTTAATATATACAAAAATATAGCCCTATTACTAATTCTATAAACTATTTTCTTTTTTGTATGAATTTAAATATATGCAGTGAAAGCTATTCAAAACAAAACAAGCTATTTAAAATGAATAGTTACTTTCTAGAGGAAGTAATGTAAAAAAAATAAAAAAAAACAACAAAAAAACATTTTTTAAAAATATAAAATTGGATCTTAAACTGTACCAATAATTTTCAAAAACTACATTTTAATCCAATATAAAATGTATATAAAGTGTTATAACATATTTAACATATATAGCTATATAAAAGTACTAGACGTTAGCTTTTTCCAAGCTATATTTATAAAGCTTTTACAGCCTATAAGATCTAAATGACACTGTAGCTTTTTTCAAGCTATATTTATAAAGTTTTTACAGCCTATAAGATATAAATGACACTGATAATGTGTCTATTTGATGCATGTATCACTGGTATAGACCAGCATGTCATGACATTGCCATCTAGCCCCAACTCCTCCCCTCCAAACACAAAGACGCAAACACATACCATGGGAGGTAATCACTATTTCCACAGAAATTAAAAGTATGTCTTCAATTATTAAACAATTAAAGTAATCCTGATTGCTACATAAATATTTATTGTTTTTTACAAAGCTTACTCAATCTTGTATTTTTTAATTAGTTCATATTATATCTAAAAGACAAACACATTTTTATTTTAAAAAAGACTTACGCATTCCTTGAGATTCCATTCTTGAAGCTAAGTTGACTGTGTTGCCAAAGAGACAGTAGCGAGGCATGGTATTACCTACTACTCCTGCTACTACCGGTCCAGAGTTTAAACCTGGTATTTGACATTTTTATGAATTCTAAAATGTTGAAACTATTTTAATGCAGTGGTGCAACTAATATCTCAAAGTAGTTTATCTATTATTTTGTAACATCAAAATTTGAAGGAGAATGCTTAAGACTTTTTTATGCTTTTTATTTTGATGAATTTTTGAAAAAGTTATTCTTTAACATACACTGATTTAACAAAAACTCACCAATTCTTATCCTTAGCTGATTATTGGGGCGATGGGGTATCACAAAATGTATGACTGAGTCTAGGAGAGCTAAGGACATGTCAGCTATTACTGGGGCGTGTTCTGGATTTGGTTCTGGACAACCACATACTGTCATGTAGGCATCACCAATTGTTTCTACCTGATTAAAATATTACACGTACATGTAGATATGCCTTAATAAACAAAAAAATCATGAACAGTGTCACTTCTTTTAAAATCACTTAACCAGGACAAGAATTTTTTTTTTATAGCATTTAAAACAGTATGAACAAAAGACTTACTTTATACACATTAAAGTTTTGAATAATATTATCAAACTGGCTGTAAAGAAGATTCAACATTTCTACAATCTGGAGAGAATGAAGTCATCAAATGCAAGATATATATTTTTATTTCATATAAAATATTTTTAATATTACAAAAGGAGCTGATAGCCTTCAGAATGATACAAAAATGAAAACAAATAATCAGACAGAATTTAATTCTAAAATGATAAATTCCTCTTAAAATTGTGAAAAATGTAGGTCAATAATAATAATAATCTTTATTATCCATAAGGAAATTTGTCTTACAATTTGTGCATTACAGCAAACAAAATATGTTTGGGCAATGGGAGTGTTCGTTTAATAAAATTGGCTGTTAATAGTAGAAGTTTGAAAGAAAAACATCGGAATAACTCATGACCATGTTTGAGTTTGAAGTCATTATACACTATCCTTCTAATGAAGGTTTAGGCTAGAGTGTAATAATCTTCTTTTATAAGACAAAAGATAAAGAACACTAACCATGAAATTATTTTTTTTTTTATTTTGTTTCACTATCTTTGAATATTTTTTTCCCTTTTTAAAAATACAACTTTTGAAGAGGAACATGAATTGGTGGAACTGGATCTCAAAAACATCTCTAACGATTTTATTAGAAACTTGAAGATATATAACATTGGGAAGGGAAACAAGAATTACAAATTTGTTTGCCGTACTGTGTAGACTCTATTTTAAAATAGACTTATAATTTTTTGAAATAAAAAGAATGTATTCGAAATTTGCTTTGAGAACTAGAAAATATGTATCTTAAAATCCAGCAGGTATTTTAGTTATTTTAAGCAAAATAATCATTCTTTAAGTTGTATAAAGGAGGATTTGACTTTTTTATGTTTTTCTTGTTCCATTCTTTAATTAATATCTAGATTGGGCAAAGTAGATGAGTAATCTCTAAGCTATCCATTCTACTTTTGGAGTTACCTCCATTGGTGTACTCTCCCCTGCCAGAGTAGTAAAACCAACAATGTCTGAGAAATAGATTGTGACATCTTGAAAAGCTTCAGCCTGCACATGTTGGCCAGCTTTGAGATCATCGGCCACCTTTCTGTTTCAAATAGAAACATAACAATCATATATCAACAGTAGGTAATATATTAGAAATAAATATCAGTTGATGAAATATTTGTCAAAATGTAAAGGTTAATCTTCTTATCTTATATAATACAGATGTTACTTCAAAAAAGAAGATGATTACGTCCTACGCGTCATGCATTTAGTCATGCATATTAACCAATGACTTAAATTCTGCCAAGTCACTGGTTTTCCTGGCTAGCTCAGGCAACCCATTCCATGCTCTAATAGCACTAGGGAAGAAGGAGTATTTGTACAAATTTTTCCTAGCATATGGGACGAGGAATGTACCTTTATCTTTGTGTCTTTCAGAGTATTTTATTAAATTTTGTTTTTGTATTTGAAGATTATCATTCAGTGTTTTATGTATAATTGCTACTTTACTTTTGAGTCTTCTGTCCTGAAGGCTTTTTTAATTTAGTGATTTTACTATAGGTGTTACTCTAGTCAAATGTGAATATTCATTTGTTATGAATCTCACTGGTCTATTTTGTGTCTGTTCCAGTTTCTTAATGTTTTCTTGAGTTGAGGGGTCCCAAACGGTGGATGCATATTCTATTATTGGCCTAACCAAGGTTAAATGACATTTTAGTTTTATGTTCTTATTTGATTTATAGAAATTTCTTTTAATAAATCCTAATGCTTTGTTGGATTTTTTTATAGTTTCATCAATATGTGGATTCCATGACAGTTTTTCATTTATTATAACACCTAGGTATTTTGCGTTTTTAGTCTGTGTTACTGGTTTGCCATGAATAAGATAAGTGGAATTAATTTGTTTTAGTTTTTTTGTTACTCTTAACAACTGACATTTTTCTGGGTGGAAAGACATGCTCCAATTTGATTCCCATTTCTGTAATTCATCTAATTCTCTTTGTAAAATATCTGTGTCTTGTGTTGTTTTTATTGTTCTATATATTATGCAATCGTCTGCAAATAATCTGACTTTTGTTCCTGAAGTAATGCCATTTGGTAAATCATTTATGTAAATTAAAAATAGTAGTGGACCCAAGACTGTTCCTTGAGGTACACCTGAGTTTACTGTTATCGGTGTTGATTTAGAGCCATTTATTATTACAGTTTGTTCTCTCCCTATCAGACAATCTTTAATCCACTGATGCAGTGGACCATTTATGCCAAAATATTTTAATTTTTTAAGCAAACTATGGTGGTGAACTTTGTCAAAAGCCTTAGAAAAATCTAGTAAGATAGCATCTATTTGTTCACTATTATCTTAACCTTTAGAAAAATCATCAATTAGTCCTATTAGTTGTGTTTCACATGATCTATATTTCCTAAAGCCATGTTGGTATGGTGTGAGGACATTTTGTTTGTCTAAGTGGTTTATGATGTTGCTACATATTCTAGGATTTTACATGTGATGCTGGTAAGTGATACTGGTCTGTAGTTTCCTGGGTCAGATTTTTCTCCTTTTTTAAATAGGGGGGTGACATTAGCTTCTTTCCAGTCCTTTGGTATTCTGCCCTGGTTAAGTGAAGCCTGAAAGAGTATTTTGAACACTGGGGCTAGCTCATTGCTTAGTTCTTTGAGTAATCTAGCTGGAATACCATCAGGTCCAGACGCTTTATTTGGTTTGGTGTTGGCTAATAGTTTTTGAATTCCATTTTCTTGTACTACTTTATCTTCTATGTTGTCTACTTGGTTCAAATTCAGTAATATGTCTTTGTCTCCTGGGGCTGAGAATGCTGATGCAAAGTATTTGTTTAGGATGTTTGCTTTAGTTTCATTATCATTATGTATTATGTTATGTTCATCTTTTAATGGCGCTATGCCTGTTGTTTCCATTTTCTTAGACTTAATGTATGACCATAGGTTTTTGTTGTTATCTTTAGATATTACATTGTTTATGTATTCACTCTGCAGCTGTCTGCTTACTTTTTGGGTTAAGTGTTTAATTTTTATATACTTTTGTAAACTCTTTCTGCCTTAGTTTCTTTAAATTTTCTATATAGGTTTTCCTTCTGTTTACAAAGCTTCTTTAGTCTATTATTAAACCAGCATTTATTTATTTTGTTTGATGTGTATTTAGTTGGTATATGATTTTCTATAATGCTTTTAAGATGGCTTTTAATGAAATTCCAGAGGTCATCGACTGGTTGGTTAATGTCTTTTTCTAATAAGAATGTTTGTTGAAGGTTTAATGCAGCTTGGTGTAGTTGTGTTAGGTTACATTTATTCCAGAGTAAGATTTTTCTTTTGGGTTTTGAATTGGCTACTGCTTTTATCTGACTGTGTATTTTTATGATCTCATGGTCTGATAGACCAGAGATAATATCATAATCAACTATTAATCCAGGTCTGTTTGTTAAGGCCATAATTAAGATATGTCAGAAGGCTGAGCTGCTTAAATGCTTATTTAATTCTTGTAAGAGGTCAGTTCATTAAAAATAGTAAGCTATATAAAACAAAAAATCAGTGGTTTAAAAATCTAAAAATATTATTACAGTAAATTTTTTAACTCATCATTAACTGTTTGAAATGAGCTTATGAACAGTGTTTGTTTGTTTTTTTCTAATAAAATACAGACACATTTTTTTTTAACTTAATAGGAATAAAAATGAATGCACTTAAATAAACATTTTGGTGCCTTTTTCATAATTGGTTAATATTTTGTTTGAAAACACATTAATAGGAATATTATCAAATATAATGTATCAAATTCAAGTTATTTATCACATTAAATTAACAAAAGATATTAATGAATTTTAGTTTAAAACCAGGTCAAAATATAAAGCAACAATTCCTTCACACTATGCAGCTTGGAACTACTAAATAATGGGGTGACTTATAGCCTACTACTTCTTCTTCTTCTAGCCAGCTTTATTGCTGCTGAGCTGTGAGCTCTTTTGCAGACTGTGCCAAGGAAAAAAAATTGTGCTGTTTTCTTGAGTTGATCAGCACTGCCATACAGGGTGTTGGATATGTTGGGCTGGAGAGGTAGTAGGGTCAGCCTAAGGTGAATTAGGAAGGGGCATTCAAAGAGAATATGGTTTACAGTTTCATTAGGTAGCACAGTGTCTGCAAAGGGGGGGTTGTGTGGAGTTTATTTTGTTCAGATGGTAATTTAATAGAGGTGTATGTCCTGTTCTTAGTTGGAAAATTGTAGATTGTTCTTTGCGGGGGAGGAAGTTAATACTGTCCAGTTTGTTAGGCATAGTCATTTCTTGTACATGGCTCTGCATGTGTTTCCTGATGCCCATTGGTTGAGCCACTCCATTTTTTGATTGTTGACTAACATTGACCTTAGGGTGAGGTAGTTTACAGGTCTATCTGGTTGTTCCATAGAGGAACCTGCCTTTTCATTTCCCATGATGCCATTGTGTCCAGAGATCCACTGTAGTGTGATATTTATATTTAATTTTGATATCATCTGATGGATTATCATAATTAGTGTTGTCAACTCTCTTGGGCTGTTTGAGGTGATGCTGTTAAGTGCTTGCAGAGTGGATTGGGAGTCTGTAAAGACAACAATATCTGATGGTGATTGCACTCCTTGATATAATTTTTTTTTCCACTGTCTGTAGTGCTATGGTATTGCCTCAATTTCGGCTTGAAAGTTTGAGCAGTAATTGCCACAGGGTCACTTATTTCAAAATGTTTATTTTTAGGGATGACCAGGAAGGCACCAAGACCAGCATTGATGGTGGCTTTGAAGGCCGATCCGTCGGTACATACATATATGGATAGCTGTTTTTGTATGGCTTTCAATTGTTTCGAGCGTACGTACTTTGAGCTCCACATGGATTTGATTCTTTTGTTAAGGTGTTATTTAGTAAAGTGTTTTAATGGTTGGTTGTTTGGGGTTCCAAAGGACTGTCAATGCTGGGAGGAAAAGTAGGGATAAGCTCCAAGAAATGCTCCTAAGGCTTGCGTCTCTAAATGCCTTTGACAGTCAAATCCAGCTCTTGGCCTTCACTTGATTTTCCCAAAAATCCGTCGGAACCTGTTCTTGCAAACTGACAAGAGAAGGGATGAAAGGCGGAATACTGGCACCTCAAAACCAGTTTAGCTTCATGTTGATGGGGCATGTCAGCCTAAATAATGCAACCCATTTAGGAGAAGGAAAACTCTGACTCCAAACCTCCACTTTGTGGCGATACTCCCTAGTGTGGGTATCGGGGCTTGGAAATGTCCAAGAGTAATAAATAACCCAACTGCCTTTCTACTTGCATTTCACTAAGTGAATAATAGTGGGCCTTCCCCCCCTCTAGGTTCTTTTTGACGGAGGTCTGGATTGCACTACTCCAGACGGATGTCTATATCTCACTACACTCTACTACTGGATATAAACCAATCATGAAGTTTTTTCTGGATCTGGTGAATGTGATAGCGTGAAGGGGCCTGGATCGAGGATGTGACGATTCCACAGGGCATATCCAGCGCACAGTCCATCTTAAGCTTTCTACAGCAGAATAGTTTCATTTGAAGAGCTCTGTGGATGGTGGAGAATAGACCATTAGCCAACCCCACCTTGTTCCATGGATATTCTAGTTACAGTCTTTAGACCCAGATGTTCTTTTATGTCAGTATTGGAGAAAATTGCCAAGACCAAAGACTTCCTTAAAATGCGGGGATTATATATTTAAAACAAAAGCCCGAGGAAACACCCAGCCTACACTTAAAGCCTACATATCATTGGCTCTTTTACCTGGGCAACATTCTGTATAATAAAGTTTCTGTCTTTCTTTTTTCTTCTTCTAATTGAATAGTTCTTTCTGACACAAGATCCTCCAGTCTTGTAGAATATCTTTCCATTAGTGCTAACATATTGTCTAGTACTCCAGTCATTCTTAAATAAAACACAAGCAATTAATATTGAATTTTCCTACAATTTACTTTAAAAAGAAAATAAAGTTTAATGGCTTAAACATTTAAACCCTGTTGCATGAAAGATAAGTAGAATTTTAATGTCAAAAATATTTTCTTTACATTTCATCTATTTTAAAATTTCATTAATACTGTTAATATATATAAATATATATATATATATATATAAATATTATATATATATATAATTTTCATTTAAATACAAATTCAAACACTATAATGATGTCATACTTTAATGGGCTGAGCCGCTTCATGGTATTTAAAACTCTCTTTACAGTTGGACGTTCTGTAGGGTTTTCAGACCAGCAGCATCTAATCAAACTAACAAAGGACATCATCACAGGTTGGTGCTCTGGAAATTCACTGTTTATGAAAGGCCTCAACAAGATGTTGTCTTTGTTGCAGTTAGCAACCTGAAGAATGATCTCTGAAAATAATGAACAAATGTTTGAACTGCACATTTCTGTCTGAATACATTCATACATATATACATTCTTATATATTCTTAGACACAAGAGACATATATTTAATGCTAATTGAATCTCTTATAAAAATTAAAAATTAAATAACTGAATCCAAAGCTCAAGTTTAAAAAAACAAAAGGACTGTAGCATGTATAAATCATTCTAAATAATAGAAGTGAAATTGTCTTTCAACAACCACCCTTACAAAAGTGGCCTTAGCAATGTGCAGGGTCATAGGAGAGTGTTATTACAGCCCTTTTGTGGCCACTAATATTTGCATGAGTGGCTGATGGTGACAAAAGATTATTTTTATTGTGAGGCCTAAGTTTTAGGTCCTGTAGTTGTTGCCCCACTCATCACCCTGTAAGGCTGCCCCTGACCCTTAAAAATGAAACTTGCTTCTCTTAAACATTTTTTGATATGTGTCTCAAAGGTAACATCCAAAAAATTATGCAATACTAATATACATTAATTTTGAAACTAACAACCAATATGTATATGCTGAAGAATAATATTTTTGTAAAAAAAAATAAATTATATAATTATGTCTTTTAAAGGGTTAAGGAAATAGTCAACTGTGTTGCAGAGTAAATTGTCACAAAAGAATCATGTGACACAAATTTACAATTGATATTTTTTTTCCAGAAAAAGTATAGGCCTTTTTATGATCAGTAACAATCATATATAATATATATCATATATAATCAATAAGAATGCAATTCTTAACAATATGAACACCTTTATTTTATTACTCTTCTGTTACTCAGGACTAAAACAGCTCAATTTTTTCAAGTGGAGTAAGAACAGATCCTCTAACTTGTATTATTGATTTAACAAAGCTCTGTCAATATTTTTCCAATCTAATTATTCATTCTAACATCATTCAATGCTTTTAATTATATCTCTAGTTTCCTTTCACAAAAATACAACTGTACAACAGCACAGTTAATTGTATCACATGTTTCTGTTGCACAATTTTACCAGGTGAAAAATCTGAAATCCAGGTTTATTTATATTACTATAGTTCAGACAGTGTGTGATACCCTTAGCAGTCATTGTGTTCAGCTCCTCACTGTAGGCTGTGTTTTTACACAACAGCTGTTTCAGGACAATGCCAAGAGAGTAAATATCTGCCTCTTTGGTTTCAAGATGTTTCATGTTGTTTAATATGCATCTCAGAACTTCTGGAGCAGTCCAAAACAGATCTGAAAGGCAAATTAATCATAATAATGATTTCTGCCTTAAAAATGCTGACATACTGAAGGATGAAAATAAATATGGATAGTTCATAGCTTGAAAATTTGAAAGAATTTTTTTGTCAGAAATTCTTTTTTTTTTCATTTAAATATTAGCAATTTGTCAAGCTAGAACATTAAGCGCCACTTTCAATAGCTAGTCTAATAAAGTAAATATATATATATGTATATGAGGATTGTCTTTGAGTCTGAAGATTAATGAAATCCACATATTGATGAAACTATAAAAAAATCCAACAAAGCATTAGGGTTTATTAAAAGAAATTTCTATAAATCAAATAAGAACATAAAACTAAAATGTTATTTAACCTTGGTTAGGCCAATAATAGAATATGCATCCACCGTGTGGGACCCCTCAACTCAAGAAAACATTAAGAAACTGGAACAAACACAAAATAGAGCAGTGAGATTCATAACAAACGAATATTCACATTTGACTAGGGTAACACCATTAGTAAAATCACTAAATTTAGAAAGCCTTCAGGACAGAAGACTCAAAAGTAAAGTAGCAATTATACATAAAACACTGAACCATAATCTTCAAATACAAAAACAAAATTTAATAAAATACTCTGAAAGACACAAAAATAAAGGCACATTCCTCGTCCCATATGCTAGGACAAATTTGTACAAATACTCCTTCTTCCCTAGTGCTATTAGAGCATGGAATGGATTGCCTGAGCTAGCCAGAAAAACCAGTGACTTGGCAGAATTTAAGTCATTGGTTAATATGCATGACTAAATGCATGACGCGTAGGACGTAATCATCTTCTTTTTTGAAGTAACGTCTGTATTATATAAGATAAGAAGAATGAGGACTTAGGTTTTTCACATGCTATACATATAATGGATATATATAGTTTTAAATTCGCAAAGTTCTAACATTTAATAAAAAAAAAAGAGGACAAAAGTCAAACAATGATATTTGTTAGTAGGAAAATGCTGTTCAAACAGAGAATTTTATGAAATTCTGGTAATTAATAAGAATGTTGCAAAACTGACAGAATATAATGAACAAAACCGAATACCTTGTTTGTTTCATAATCAAAGTCAATAAAACACATTACTATTCAAACTATTTATATGCTAAAATGAGATTTAACTTGCCTGTATAATATTTATCATTACTTGTGTCTTCTGCTGGCTTTTCTCCCTTTTTAAACCTCTGCAGGCCAAAGTCAGTAAGTTTGGCTACCCATCTGCTATCTACCACACAGTTGGATGTTTTCAGATGGCCATGCTGTCCCAGCTCACTTGTGTGGAGATAATTTAAACCCTGAACAATGAAATTATAACTTACTAATTGTATTTACATTGCGATAATCACACATCTAGTGATTACCTACATCAAGCATGAAGAACAAATTAAATTGTTGAATTAGAGAATCTCAGACTGAAATGTCAAGATTTATCTATTAATGTTAAGTAATAATTACAGGAGACTTATTTAAGTTTAATATATTATAAACAAATTAGGCCTATATCTAAATTAGTAGATCTAGATCTATATC
This sequence comes from Biomphalaria pfeifferi, assembly GCA_030265305.1. NCBI lineage: Eukaryota > Metazoa > Mollusca > Gastropoda > Planorbidae > Biomphalaria > Biomphalaria pfeifferi. The sequence continues at coordinate 1,811,723 of JASAOG010000086.1, read as the reverse complement.
CTTCGAAGATTCAATAAAGTTTGTAATGTTAAAACATGATAAAAGTAATTAGTATGAAAAGTTAAAACATGATAAAAGATATTAGATCTAGTCTACAATTGAAATTAAACCTGGCACAGGAAGTTTCATAGTTAAATTTAAAGCTAAGAAGTAAAGGCTTTTTTTTTTTTCAAATAGTATTAAGAAATATGAGTACTTTGTTTACTCACCGTGCATATATCTAGTGCTATAGAGAATTGAAACATTGATTCCAGTTTGATATCTGTGTTGTGTAAAATATCTTCTAAACTTCCTTTGCTGCAATATTCCCATAACACACAAATATTAGGAGCTTCTGTACAGGCACCATGGAATGTTGCCAGATTGGTATGTTTTAAAGATTTCATCTAATACAGAAAAATATAAAAATAAACAGTAACATATAATGTAGATTGATATATAGATTATATATTATGACCATGTTACTTAGATCTAATGTACATCTATGTAGCAAAGATTAAATAAAAAGTCCCTTAAAAAAATAGACAAAAATTTAGATCTTTTTTTTTCCTATTCCCCATTAAACTAATGAGATGTATATAATGTAATGTATACAGTATCCATTTTGAGGGCTTACTATCAGGTTGGGTTTTTTCAAGTTCATCTAGGGGTAGACATAAGTTCATTACTTTCAGGGTTTCTCCCCACCTGAACAATGTGAACCCAAACAAAGAATGTTATCATATGAACAGCGAAGTAAATTGAACAACGAATAAATGTCATCAAAGATAAGAGCGAACTAAATCATTGATTAAACAACAATTGTTCAAAACGAACGATGTTTAATAATACATCATATGATAATTGTAAAGTAACAAGATGTTTTCATATGTATCAATTTCATGTTGGTGAATAGGACATTAATAATTGTTCAAATAGCCATAACACATCTTCCACACGCACACTTCATCTCGGCGCCCTACAGAACACCAACTTCATACACCTACAACAACGATAGTTAACATTATGTCTCCAAGAAATGAAAGGCGGCATTCTTTCCCATAGCCCAAAGCCTAACACCCTGAAACAAAAGAAAACCTAGACCTAGCGATGCTGCTACAACAAAGAACTTTTTAAACGCGCCTAGTACAAACTACTTCCAATACACTAAAACACAACTATTAAACACAAAAAGAAAACTCCACGCGTGCACGACACTTACTATCACCAATAGATATTGAGCTCTCTTAAAACATACAAGGTATTAAAACAACGCTTTCCGATAGCATATCTGGAGGCTCCATCACTCTCTTACTTGAAAATTTAAGAAACTAAAAAACAAAATCACATTTAAAAAAATAATAATAACCTAGATAGGCAGCCCCTGCAGATACTATATAGATCTAGCTAAACAAACATTATTTTCATTTTTTTTCTAAACTTGCCAACTCTTACTATTTTCATTTCTTTAAGTAACAGTTTGTCCTCCCTTATTGATTTTTTTCTGACTTTCTTGACAGCCACCTGATCACCATTCAGTCTAGCTACCTGTAAAATAAAAATATATTGTGAGTTCTGGATTCTTTTCAGTATTATAAGCAACAAGAAATTAGAGTACCCTAGATCTAAGAATGAGTGGAATGAAAAGTGACATTTTTTTTGGTCACAAAGTTTGGTGCAATAATGTGAATGTGTCTAAAAATAGAAATTAATACGTGAGAAAATGTGTTATCTACTGTTATGCAATAGCAAAAAAAAAGTGGTAGTGTTGAATAATAATAATTTATAAGATAAAATAAACATATTTATCTCAATATTTACTAGATTCTAGACATAAAAAAACAACATAATTATTAAAAAAGACAAGAAAGCTGATAACTGATAGTCATAACGACATTTAAAAAAACATATATTTTTATAAAAGCAAATATATATATATATAACATTAAAATTATGCTAAATATTCTGAAATATATGTTTATTTTCATCTGTTATGCTTACTATTAGAAATTTGATTTGGTGAACACTATAGCCATCACAGTTTAATTTAAAATGCACTGAATTTCATTTATCCGATTAAACTAAAATTATGCCCCTAGTGACAAAAAATAGGTTTATTTATCCACCAAAGAAACATGAATCCGTAGTTCTACTTACTTGCTAAGCCTAAATTTAATATATAAAAGCTTCTTTAATAATTGTATGTGCAGTTATAATAATATGACCTGTAATGCATTAGCCTACATTTAAGCAAGCTTCATATAGTTCCTGTTGGTTTTTTATAGTTCATGTAGGCTTCATGTAGGTTATGTAAGCTTCATATAAATTATGTAGGCTTAATACATTTTATGTAGGCTTTGTGTTGTTCATGTAGGTTTCATAAAGCTCATCTAAGATTCATGTAGTGTATGTAGGATTCATGTAGTTTATATAGGCTTAATATAGTTCATGTAGGCTTCGTTTAGTTCATGTACGTTTCATATAGTTTAAGAACGAGTGACAGTGTTTTATTAACCCTTTTTTTATATACTAATTACTTTTGTTTAGACCTCTACACACCAGCCTCATCCCTTATCCAAGCAGTAAACAAGCTAGAAAGAGAGGCGCACAGAAACATGTTTTATAAAACAGATATCATTATTCAAAAATATTTTTTTTTACCAATGTGAACATTTGGCTTATCATGAGCATATTGTCTGTCCTCATGTTGGAATAGCCGGAAACGTTTCCGGTGGAATATTCGGACCTGTTGTCGGACTCATTAAGAGATTGCTTGCTGCCCAGAGTTGATATAGCCTGGGAAGTAGAAGCAAATAAAGCACGTGACATGAATGCATTAATTAGCCAACATTAGTGGCGCATCAATACAGTGGAGAGGAGGAGGGGATCTCGTTTTCCCCATTGAGCAACGAAGAGTTTTTATAACGTTATGTATTGTTTTGTAATCACGCAACCTCTCTTATGACAGGCCTCCAGCACACACATTCCGGATTCAAACCTCTTTTCCAGCACACACATTCCGGATTCATACCTCTCTTCCAGCACACACATTCCGGATTCAAACCTCTCTTCCAGCACACACATTTCGGATTCAAACCTCTCTTCCAGCACACACATTCCGGATTCAAACCTCTCTTCCAACACACACATTCCGGATTCAAACCTCTCTTCCAGCACACACATTCCGGATTCAAACCTCTCTTCCAGCATACACATTCCGGATTCAAACCTCTCTTCCAGCATACACATTCCGGATTCAAACCTCTCTTCCAGCACACACATTACGGATTCAAACCTCTCTTCCAGCACACACATTACGGATTCAAACCTCTCTTCCAGCACACACATTACGGATTCAAACCTCTCTTCCAGCACACACATTACGGATTCAAACCTCTCTTCCAGCACACACATTACGGATTCAAACCTCTCTTCCAGCACACACATTCCGGATTCATACCTCTCTTCCAGCACACACATTCCGGATTCAAACCTCTCTTCCAGCACACACACTCCGGATTCATACCTCTCTTCCAGCACACACATTCCGGGTTCAAACCTCTCTTCCAGCACACACATTCCGGATTCAAACCTCTCTTCCAGCACACACATTCCGGATTCAAACCTCTCTTCTTTGAGAAAAAAAAAAAAAAAAAAGAAGACCTGCATAATGATTAGGCCTTGGCCTAGTAAAGTACTTTTACAATATAATGTTAGGAAACCGTGAAGATTTAACATTTATTGGCACAACCTTATTAACACAGTGAGTAGAATCACACACTTTCATGCAATGGTCTATTGATTTCTATTATCATTGTTAGACGACTTTATAAATATGTAAATGTGATAATTTTGCTCGGACTTACTTTTCCCCTTAGTCTAATAGATCTTCATTGGAAATAGACCCCAAGATTCTCACCCTTTCTATATACTAAAATAAGTAAATAAATAAAAAAGGGGGGGTTACTCAAACCGATAGGTGTCACAACCTAGGGAAAGGGGTTTTATTGGAGGGGTAATGGTTGGTGATGACTGTCGATACAAGTTCGGTATCTTATTAGCCAAAAGTTGGCGCTATCTTATATGTAGACTTCCAGTATGTAATATGTAGAATTATAGTTACTTAAAATTTTATGCTTCAAATACTTTTTGATTGAATAAAAGTTTAACTTTTTATTAAACAAATGTGCAAAATGTTCATCTTAGTTAAATGTCATTTTTTTAGGGTATAATCTGAAACACAAAGTGTTGTAAAGTATAGACCCCACTGGAGTAGCCTATCTTTACTCATTGTTTGATTCCTTGCCCTCACACACACACACACACTCACTCCACCATAACACAAGAGAGCGTAATATCAACGACTTAGAAGAGGATGATAGAGCAGGCTAATGTCATGAATTGGCCTTTGAGCCACAGAAAGCTATTAGGGAGGGATGTTGTCTATGACGACGAAGAAATAAATGCATTTTGCTCAGAAGCAGTGAAGACAATGCACACAAAAAAATACCGCTGTAATTTATTACATTAATAAACTCATTATGTTTCAACTCATTATGTTTCCTTAGACATATCCAATGTTAGCGAGCCTTAACCTAGACAAAGCACCGTAACAGGCACAGTGGCTAAGCTAAAAATGATTAAACTTTGTATGGTACCTACCGTTTGAGATATGGGGCCTCTAGCAATATTGAAGTTTAAATCTGTATACTTGACTTTCCACATCGTCTCGTACAGTTCTCTCTCTTTCTTCCACCACCTGATAATTGTGTTATAGAATAATATTAATCTAGACTTAAATAGAAATATACCAGGGCCGGCCTTAGGCATGGGGAAATTAGGCGGCCTCCTGGGGCCACCGATTGGCAGGGGGTCTTGCAGAGGCTTTAATAAAAATGTGAAACTTGGATCAAATCTCATCTCAACTATAGCAGAGCTCTACGGCTCTGTCTACTAGCTTAGCTGTAAGTCTCTTCTGTGGTTTATTCGCGAATGTTTCGATCTACTTTTTAGACTACCCATGTTAGAAGACGATTTTTGTTGCTTCCTTTTGTGGTGAAAATGTCGAATTGTTAATTTGAGGCTGTAACGCGTAATTGTATTTTTTTTTTTTGCTTTTTATTTTTCTATTTCATTTGGGGTCACCAAATTCACTTCGCCTAGAGCAGGGGTTCTCAAGCTGTGGGTCGCGACACCCATGGAGGTCGAAAGACGATTTTGCAAGGGTCGCCTTAAACCAACAGAACTATGGATTACGATTTTTATAACATTATCGAAAGCGCAGTTACTTTAGAATATTTACGGTTGGGGGTCGCCGCATGGTGGTGAATAGTAAAAAGGGGTCGCCGAGCTAAAAAGGTTGACAACCGCTGGCCTAGAGCCTCTAATTTCCCAAGGCGACCCTGAATATACAATAGAAAACGGAAATCCCTGTTGGACGAACGTAGACCTAAAGGATTGGGTATCACAAATAAGAAATAACTATTTTATTCACTAATTATATGCAATAAAAAGCGCAAACATACTTGAGACACATATTTTGTAATCATCGTAAATATAGGAATACAGCATGTTGAGTATAATGAAACGAGTAGAGGCCTACATTCTAAATTTCATAATGATTGGTAATTTCCCCTTGTTTAAAAATGATTACCTAGTTTAGTCGCAGCCACAAAATATTGTCGCTCTAGTGTGATTGTTCTTAAAAGATATAGAAACCAGTTTTATTTTAATTATTTTATTTTATTGCAACAATTACAGGGGTATCTCTCTCCTCAGTATAGTGGGCAAGATCTTTGCTAGAGTAGCACTATCCAGGCTGCAAGTGATAGCTTCTAGAGTCTACCCAGAGTCTCAGTGTGGATTCAGGAGTGGTAGATCCACTATAGACATGATATCTTCTCTAGAAATTCAGAGAGAGAGAGAGACAGACCCCTTTACATCGTTTTTGTTGATCTGACTAAAGCTTTTGACATGGTCAGCAGAAGTGGTCTTTTCAAACTCCTGAGGAAAATAGGTTGCCCTCCCAAACTACTGCAGTTCATTGAGTGTTTTCACGAGGAAACTAAATGCACTGTCAAATTCAATGGAGCCCAATCAGCATCTTTTGAGGTTTGCAGTGGTGTCAAGCAGGGATGTGTGCTCGCACCTACTCTGTTTGGCATATTCTTCTCCTGTCTACTGCATTATGCGTACAACGACATAAACGAAGGTGTGTTTCTCCATACAAGATCCTCTGGAAAACTATTTAATGTATCAAGGCTGCGGGCAAAAACCAAGGTTAGGAAGCTACTCGTCAGGGAAGTCCTGTATGCTGATGATGCAGCTATTGTGGCTGATTCTGATATTCAGCTACAGTGCCTGGTTGACAAACTATCTGCTGCTTGCCAGGAGTTCGGCTTAAACATCAGTCAAAGCAAGACTAAGATACTTGACCAAAACACAAACACTGCACCTCAAGTAAGCATTAATGGCCAAGCACTAGAAACTGTTGATCCCTTTTGTTACCTAGGCTCCATCATATCCAACAACACTCTACTGGATAAAGACATCAACAACAGGATAGCCAAGGCAATGGCCACCATGTCACGGCTGCAGAAAAGAGTCTGGGACAATATATTGCTGACTAGCAGTACTAAAGCCCTAGTCTACCGGACCTGTGTGTTGAGCACCTTGCTGTACGGAAGTGAAACATGGTCAACCTACTCATGGCAGGAAAAAAAGCTGAATGTTTTCCACCTCCGATGCCTAAGGCGGATCTTTAAAATAAAGTGGCAAGATAAGATAACCAATGAGGAAGTGCTACAAAGAGCAGGGTGCCAGGACATCCGCTCTGTTATCAGCAGCAGACGCCTTGGCTGGCTTGGCCACGTTCGTAGAATGCCGGTGGGTCGACTTCCACAGGACATCCTGTATGGCGATCTAATAGAAGGCAGGAGAGCCGCTGGTCACCCACTTTTACGTTATACGGATGTATGCAAACGCGACATGAAGCTCTTCAAAATCGACACTGGCAACTGGGAAGAGGTGGCATTGGACAGATCCTCATGGAGAGAGAGCATAAAGGAAGGGTCAAAGATTGCAGATGTCATACACAACAGAAGCAGAAAGAAGGGTGAAAATGCAACGGCGCCTGGTGAATATATATGCCCAACCTGCGATCGCAGCTGTGTATCAAGGATTGGCCTCTTTAGTCACACAAGAAGTTGCAAAGGGAAAAGATCGTCTCTCGAGACGTAGAATGCCACAGATTTTTATAAATTTATAATTATCATGATAGTTATTTGCAGAGTAACTGTCAATTAATTTAAAATCTCGTTTTCCCGCCAGTAAACTTTGTACCTACCTATATATGATGAGAAATATGATAATAGCAGCCAACATGATTGAGACGACGATAGGTGGCGCTACAACCTCAACTAAATTGTCTAGAAAATTAAAACAAGTAAGGAAAAAATATTATTTAACTTACAAAAAAAGATATATTCTAGACATGAAGACTAATATGATATCTAACTTAATTAAATCTGTTTGGCAGTATCATGAACTTGAAGCCACATTTGCCCAGAGAGTGTTCTTGTAATCTAGATTTAACTGTCACTCCATATTAGGAAAAATAACGTGGTAGGTGTACTTAAAAGAGTTAATCCCAAGTTAAGTTTTGCCAAGATCTCTACCGCTAATCAATTCATTAAATTTCATTTTTGTAAAATTAATTCATGTTGCAGAATCATTTTTTTTCTTTGATGTGTCTGTCATTTACCTACATTGGCATAAAGGCTTAAAGAATAAGAGGGAAGGGAGAAAATCGTGTGGGAAAAAGATTTATATACATATATATATATATATATATATATATATATATATATATATAATCTACGTTGCAAAGACATTGTACAGTGTGTTGTGATGTCTGTAGAATGAGTATAGGCTTTAATACTTGTTGAGGTATAGCATGAAATGTCTACTGAAATTAATTTACTAATAACATGAGAAATTCGGAATAATCTTTCTATTTGCCACTAGGTATAAGAAACATAGGCTATATACATACATAGACTTTACGAAGAATGATATTATTATATCAGAACATACACCTCCTATCCGGTGTAAATATTTGACTCTTCCATGTAAATAGTATTAGACTATTAGTCGTCTTATACAAATAACATCAATTTGGAACACTTTAATGCATAAAACATTTCACACACGCTAACCCACGTCGCTTGCTGGCTGGAACCCACGTAAACTGAGCGTACAACAAGCTGACAATGATGCTAAATATGCGGTAACAATAAAACTATAAAACAGCCTAGTCAAACACCAGATTAGGGTAAACTATTCTACACCATGCAGGATCGGTGATTACTAGATCTACATGCATTAAGCACTCACACAAGTTTGAGTAGTTTCCAGAACTCACCAGAGACTAAAACCTACACCAGAGCTTAGTATCCAGAGATCAATGACGCGCCGGCCGGTGATACTATCATGCACAAATCAAGTAAAACGATGATCAGGTTCTAACACGTTGTCGTGCTCTAGTCACTGTCGTGAGTCATACAAACAATTATTGACTTTTGATTTCTTGGTCAAGCAATAGTTCTACCCGACTGACCATTTGCAAAACAGTCAAATATATGTTCCTAAACTTTTTATCTTTCTGCTGGTCAGTGTCTATTATATCATTCAATCAATATTCCAGAATGTTTATTGATCAGTTGGCGCATTTGTTTCTATATTTGAATCGATATTCTCACAACACAGCAAGTAGATCAATGATCATTTATTGATTAGTTTTATGTGAATGAGTAAAAAATCAACATAGTATAAAATATGAAGTATAAAGTATAATGTATAAAGTAAAATTATAACGTATGAATTTCTTATGTTTTACTTAAGCTTAGAAATACTTAATGTTACTTTTAATCTATCTTTTGTAAAAGTCCCAGTTCATTGTATCGTGGCTCCCTGATTGATGGAAAGCTGTAGTTTTGCGCCCACTTCCCTCTGCAACGCCAAAGAAATCGGGATTGAGGTCTTCTCATTCATCCTTTCTTCCCTCCCTCCTTTTCAACGTAGACATCAATTGTGTCCCTTTTATTAAGCCAAACATACAATAAACACAGTATCATTAATGTCGCGATGTTTACTGTAGCATGAGATTAATATTTTGTTTCGTTTCAACGTTTGTTTTCTTGTTCTCGTCGATACTTTTTAAGCAATTCTTTTTTTCTCTTTTTATCATGATTTTTTTTTCTACATCCGTGTCCGCTTTTCTTATTAGTAAGAAGGTCAAAAAGCCGATATGAAGAAAGCCCTCCAGATTTGAGTTTGTCAAGGTCAGGGGCTCTTATTGACAGCTCGGTAGGGGGCTAGTGGTTGTAAGGGGAGGAGGGGAGACGGGAACAAAAGTACGTAGGTCAATTAGTGGACTGCACAAAGTGTGGTACAAGTTTTCGTTTGATTCTTAGTCGTCCTGTACAGTCTGACCATTGAATCTACTAAAGAATTTGTATAATTAATGGCGCTAATTAACATATTTTTATATAAATTTAAGTAACATTTTTAAAAAAAAGTTATTTTGATATTTTAACTCTCTCCAACAAAAAACCAAATTTGACAAAATGTTTGAATAAAATTATAAAGCTTTACTTCCCCAGTTTATATGTAATTCGAGGAATGTGATTTTGATATTCATGGCTGGGGAGCACTAGCTCTCGATCGCTCCTCAAGGAGTGAAGCTGTGAGTCTCGGAGTCTCGAGATTTGAAGCAAGAAGAGTGGCCAGCGTGAACGAGCGCCAAACCAACAAAAAAGCTGAGAGAAGAAGAAGGCCTATCTGCAACTGACCAAACCTAGCCCTGACACGTATGCGGCCGGCTTTTTAAAACGAGGATTGGACTTTACAATCATCTTCTAAATCATAGGATATGAGAAGCGTGCTCATCTTTGATCGCGGAGCTAAATATATGTAGCCTATAATCTATATATTGTAATTCAAAGAGTGGGCTATGCTTCAACTGTTTCGCCTACCTTAATAGGGAAGAATAGTATTGGTAAAACATGCTACAGAGACATAGAGTTGTTTTTCTTAGTTAGAGGATTGCGCACTTAAAACAAGCAGACTAAAGAAGCTTTGTAAACAGAAGGAAAACCTATATAGAAAATTTAAAGAAACCAAGAAAATGGAATTCAAAAACTATTATCCAACACCAAACCAAATAAAGCGTCTGGACCTGATGGTATTCCAGCTAGATTACTCAAAGAACTAAGCAATGAGCTAGCCCCAGTGTTCAAAATACTCTTTCAGGCATCGCTTAACCAGGGCAGAGTACCAAAGGACTGGAAAGAAGCTAATGTCACCCCCCTATTTAAAAAAGGAGAAAAATCTGTTCCAGGAAACTACAGACCAGTATCACTTACCAGCATCACATGTAAAATCCTAGAACACATAATATGTAGCAACATCATAAACCACTTAGACAAACATAATGTTATCACCCCATACCACCATGGCTTTAGGAAATATAGATCATGTGAAACACAACTAATAGGACTAATTGATGATTTTTCAAAAGGTTTAGATAATAGTGAACAAATAGATGCTATCTTACTAGATTTTTCCAAGGCTTTTGACAAAGTTCACCACCATAGTTTGCTTAAAAAATTAAAATATTTCGGCATTAATGGTCCACTGCATCAGTGGATTAAAGATTTTCTGATAGGGAGAGAACAAACTGTAATAATAAATGGCTCTAAATCAACACCAATAACAGCAAACTCAGGTGTACCTCAAGGAACAGTCTTGGGTCCACTACTATTTTTAATTTACATAAATGATTTACCAAATTGCATTAGTTCAGGAACAAAAGTCAGATTATTTGCAGATGATTGCATAATATATAGAACAATAAAAACAACACAAGACACAAATATTTTACAAAGAGAATTAGATGAATTACAGAAATGGGAATCAAATTGGATATAATATGGTTATGTTATAATAAATGAAAAACTGTCATGAAATCCACATATTGATGAAACTACAAAAAAATCCAACAAAGCATTAGGGTTTATTAAAAGAAATTTCTATAAATCAAATAAGAACATAAAACTAAAATGTTATTTAACCTTGGTTAGGCCAATAATAGAATATGCATCCACCGTTTGGGACCCCTCAACTCAAGAAAACATTAAGAAACTGGAACAAACACAAAATAGAGCAGTGAGATTCATAACAAACGAATATTCACATTTAACTAGAGTAACACCATTAGTAAAATCACTAAATTTAGAAAGCCTTCAGGACAGAAGACTCAAAAGTAAAGTAGCAATTATACATAAAACACTGAACCATAATCTTCAAATACAAAAACAAAACTTAATAAAATACTCTGAAAGACACAAAAATAAAGGCACATTCCTTGTCCCCTATGCTAGGACAAATTTGTACAAATACTCCTTCTTTCCTAGTGCTATTAGAGCATGGAATGGGTTGCCTGAGCTAGCCAGGAAAACCAGTGACTTGGCAGAATTTAAGTCATTGGTTAATATGCATGACTAAATGCATGACGCGTAGGACGTAATCATCTTCTTTTTTGAAGTAACGTCTGTATTATATAAGATAAGATAAGAAGTAGGCCTACATGATGCCAATGTGGTTATGTTTATGTTTTTTTTTTGGGGGGGGGGGGGGGGCATTCCAGCACTCTTCAACCCCGATCTCAAACCTGATAAACTCCTTCAGTCTTCTTAAATCACCCGCCCCCTATCTGACGTAAAACTCTCATGATATCTTAAGATTTGTACTAATTACAATAATGTAAAAATGTTGTAAAATGTAAATATATTCGCGAACAGCTATTCTTCATTATAAATAATACCTTGTACTTCAGTTGAACATACAGTGTCAAACAGGTTGTTCAAGAAATTCTATATACCTATTTACAGTTACGATTAAAATATAAAAGTAGTGATTTTAAATTATAATGCTTGTGTTCTGTCAATATAGTAGACCTATTCCCGACTTGCTATTTGGTTTTTATTTCAATCGAAATTAAATAATAATATTTTTAATTCCTGTTGATCAAATGTTTATTATTATCACTTAACTTTTTAGTCACAAACTCCCCGTGCATGATTAGCTTATTATTTATATCACAACTCCGTTTATAATTTTTAAACACAATGGAAACACCAGAACTAGTTATAGGGGCGGGAGGTAAACAACACCCACACAGACAACTGACGATGTGACTAGACAAGAGCTCACGAGCCTACTGTTTGAAGTAGCGTTTAATTCTGAAACGATGCACCGCCAAATCAAAGTTGTTGTTTTTTTATAAAAGTCTTTTATCTAATACAAAACAATGTAGGTATGATATAATCAGTACATGAAAAGAACATTAAAACTTTCGTAGGTTTTAATTGAGCCTTTAGGATGCAATAAGAAAAGATAACATAAGATAATTAGACAAGCGAATGAAAGAATGAAAAAGAAAGCTGTCCAATCAGATAGCCTTGAAACAGGTGCATCTGGTACATTGCATCACGAATAATCATCTAACTTTTTTTCTACATCAGTTACTGAGTAGATCGGGATAGATCGGGGTATATGAGGTATTCGGGCTTGGTTATCTTTTTCCCTGTCGCGTGTGGATCTAAGTGGGCAGCAGTCTTATCCAGCAGGGCACTAATGCGTGATCAGTATCACAGTCCCCTTTTTGGTAGCTAGGCGTTAGAATTTACTGCCTATGTCTCTTTTCCTGTTGGAGCCAGTGCTTAGACCTACGATGCCTCCATGAGACAGTGCTGAGATGTTGTCTTGAAGTATGTGTTAAAAATGCTGGAATAACCTGCCCAGTGTGCGGCCGAACATTCCGGGCTCACATAGGTCTCACCAGCCACATGAGGAGGCATAAAACCCCAGTGCAAAGCCCTCAGCCCCCTGGATGACAAAGTGGTCATCATCGAACCACGATGGACGAACTATATATATATATATAATGCAAAGCTAATTTGAGCAGTCTTTGGCGATTCTCATGAATCTTCTCGATTCCAAAAAGCCCAATGCAGTCTGGCCAGGTAATATCGTCTGATCCTCTGGCCAAATAGTCTTGTCTAATCCTCAGTCTGGCATTGAAGTCTCCAAGAAAGATCGGGTGCTCTTTTTGAGAAATGTTCGCAATTGCTTCCTTGAGGTGCTCGTAAAACGTCTTTGTTCTCCTGAAGCGAACATGGTGTGGGAGGTGTATACACTGATTATAGTGACTTTTCCCGATGTCTTCAAGCCAATGCTTAATAGCAGTTCCTCGTCCACCAACTGGTGTCACTATCACGAAAAGCTGACTGTTCTTTACAGCAAAAGCCCACGCCATGTAGTCGCGTCTCATCCTGTGCTTTAAAAAAAAAAAGTATAATCTGCTTTTCGGAGCATGTAATCATCGGCCAGTCGGGTTTCTTGCAGTGAACCCAGGCCCACGACTATTAGGGGGCCCACAGCCTGTGGCGTAGCAGAGATGGCGCAAAAGGGTTGATTGCACTTGGGCCCATGACTCTTGACCATTTGAGGCCCACGAGGGATGAAACATTGATAGTATTATTATTAATGGGAGGGGGAAAGAGAGAGAGAGAGAGAGAGTTTGGTTAAGAAAATATCGATGTGTTGTACAAATAAATAATAAATAAGGACAGGGGCGGAGTAACAATACAATTAGGTCTATAATGACTCTACAGGGATAGCCCTGGTGGTCACGAATTAATATTTTGTCACATCTGCTAATTATTCAATTTTCTCAAAGCTTTATTTGTTTCTTTTATTTTGCGTATTTAAAATACTTAATATAATCATTTTTGTTTGTTTGCATGTCGAAAATAATCATTTATGTGTTAACTTGTCTGTCATTTGTCTTGTAATTAAAGTAAAATCCGAATTTGAAGCTAAAGAGTCGGAGATCTAAGCTAACTAAACAAATGTGAATTAAAGACTTTTTTTTTATTCCATCCGACAAAGTAGATCTTGTCAAATCGTGTCAGTCCTCATCACATTGTTATTGTTTTTTTGTCTTCTGTATTGCATAAAAAATTTTAACAACAATAAAAGAAATGAAATCTAAACAATCGAACAAACAAATAACATAAAATATTAAGCAAGCAAGTGAAACATTGTATGTTACATAGGTATAGTGCTTGTGTTTTTACAACGAATGGCGAAACCGAATTAGAGAGCAGGTTTATAACAAAGATCGAGAAGCTAGTGAGATGTCTACATTGATCATGGAATAGTTTCTTTCTCTGACCAATGCTTAGTATTTGGTTCAAAGTTAACACCATTATAGTTATACAAAAAGCTCTAACCAGGCTTTATTTAAAATTGCTTTGAATATTGAAATTTGACAGAAAAACAAAGCCCCACAGATTGAAAACGAGATAATAGACTTGGAGTTCTGACAAAAATACTATTAATGTAATACGCGCCATTGTTCTCTTCTTAAGTGAAAGCACTCAAGACATAGCAAAAGTTGATCAAATTAAAATTATTTTTTTGTGTGTGTGATCTCCAATGTGGGAGTACCCAAAAGAAATAGTAATTAGAGAGTCATTTCTACGTTTTTATATGTGTGAGCACCAGACGTCTGCAGCATTGGATGAACAAATGCTCTAAGTAATGAATGATCCCCATTTTACGTGACAGATTTCATGGACTGTCATTATGTTTGAGTCCTTAATGCCCAGTTTCATTTCAAGCACAAATGACAATTATGACAAAAAAAAAACAACAAATAATGATGCCACCATTCTCCTAGTTATATTTGACCCAGTAGATATTGCTATATAGAAGCCTTTCATAACGACATATCAAGCCTGTCCGAGATTTGCTGTTTTTTGTCATAAACAGCTACATTTTGGCTTTTTTTTATCATAGACAATAACATTTTATCATAAAGTTTTCCAATCATTTTACAGCATGCATCATATTTCTCACTTTGTCTGTATCAATTTGTTTAGCTTAGCGTCATTTTTGAAATTTAGTTTTCTTCACTTTGTGTTTTTTCTAATTAGCGAGCAACAGTCAAAAGTTTAGAAATAGATGCACTGGTTACTGACTTTACTATTTGAAGACCAAAAAAATGTTCCATGTATTTACTGTTAAATGGTGAAAGTAGAATAAGATTATAGATTGTATCAATGTTTCCAAGTTTTCAACTAGAAGTGTTTTAGTACCATGTAAATGTGTAGAATGTAGAACTCATAAAACATTTCTTTAGTCATTTGAAACACTTTTAAGTCGTTTAATTCTGTTCAGAAATTGTATAAACATTAACTTTTAAGACACTATTACTTGTTGGAGTCCAAACTGAATTAAATGTAATGACATTGTTACTAATTACTTATAAAAAGAAGTTACACTACTTGTATTGAAACGTCCTTTGGTAAATGTACCGAAAAAATATTTAAATTACACTATTGTTTGTCTCACTTTATATTCATCTTATTGGGTTAGGGTAGGGCCCACCAACATATTCTTGAACCCGGGCCCACGGGTACCTTGCTACACCACTGGTTTCTTGTAGAGTTGCAATGTCAATCTCAGCACTACTTTTATAACACTAATGACATAGATGCAAATACAAACAACATACTCACACACACACACACAAGTAGCTCTTGATAAATTAGGCTCCAATGTTCTCGGTGGTGACGAATGAACTTGTTATTATGAATTGTCTTTCTCTCTAACGCAGCTCGATCTTGTTTTTTTCACATAATAATAATAACAATAGTTCCTCAGTGGACACTGTTACAAGGACTATAGGGAATTTTTTATTTTTTTTTGCCTTTAACGAGTCTCGACCCTGGCAGTGCTAGAGAATGAATATTATTTTATTCCTACAACAAATAATAGTACTAAACATATTCATCTTTATTATCCATGAGGAAATAATTTTACAATAATACATTACACATGACAGTACTTAGGACGTTGTCTTTATGCCATTGTAGTATTACCATACTTGCAGGTGATGGCAAAGGTACCTGGAATACTAATGGTAGCTTTATAAAAAAAAAACAAGTTTAATTATAGTTTGTTAGTTTTGAATTGTCCAAGTTTCCTAAGCTAGAAAAGTCTTAGATGTATCTTAATGTGACGCTTTTAACAATGACAAAAGCTTCACTTTGAAAAAACATTGTTTGAAAAAATGAGTTTCGTATTGAAAGTTTTGAACCAGATGTGATACCACACATTCATAATGAGATGCACATTGTTGGGTTCTTCTTTCAACATCCTTGGTTTCTGCACCCCAAGAATTCTTTTAAAATGAGTATAAGGTTAAATAATAGAACATTCTAAGTTTATACCCATACATCCCTTCACACTAAGACTTTTTTTTAAAGCTATTATTTCTTTAATATTTTTTATTATTTCTTTAGTAGGCTATATCACGAAGATAAGTGAATAACAGACTTTTTGAAAGCAGCAATTAATAATCATAGCAAGATTGTCAATACTGTCTTATTTTAAATGATGTTTTGTATCCACTGATTTCAAAGAAAAACTTTAATTCTGCTTCTAGTTGAGCTACGCAACTAAATATTAAACGAAACAAAAAAAATACATCAAGATGATTCCTTATCAAAACATAAATCCTTAATTCAATGTACACATTTAGTGACTGTTAAAATATGAAAGTACTGAACAGATTTGAAATGAGAATTTATCAGAGATAGTGGTTTCCACACAAATATTCAGTATAAATAAAACAAAAATAAAAGCCTACAATTCTTGTTTTATTCAAAAGAATAACATTACTACCTCCATCTAGGGAACAATGATGATTAGACAAATTAAGCAAATAAAATGGATGCTTTTAACTACACGGCGGCCTTGATGACCTTATTATGTTCACCAGTTGGCGGCAGTTGGGAATATTTAAATAGAGATCCTTAACAAGAAAGCAATCACATTGTCGTGGCGGAATTGAGAGCTCACAGAGACACAAATGAAATAACTTGATAGTTTGATACGAGCTTCAATTCCAGCTGCTCTGTTACATTGATTGATGACTGCTGTTTATGACCGCAGCAAACAAATTACTGTTTTTTATGGGGGGGGGGGGGGGGGGAAGGTGAGTTATCTCTTTCTCTGTTTGTACAAATGAATGCAGCTGACAAAAAAAAAATACAAATACAGTGACAAATTAAAACGTAAATAGTTTATCTGTTACTTCATATACAGCATCAAAATATAAACCACTTTACCCACGTGCTGAGATTATAATTCTAAAAAAATAATTAATAAATTCGGCATTAAATTGTTAAGTGGTCAATGAATAATTACATCCCTTCACGCACACATACATATATACACACACACTACCGCTTTAGTCGAGTACCTTGGCTGCGTAAGTGTTCTTAAAGCCCAACATTAAAAGGTCCAAAAAGTTCATTCATTCATGAAAGATTGGAATTTAAAGAAGAAATGTGTATGTTTGACATCGTGCATTTATAAAAATTTTAACAAAGTACTAGACCTATTATCGACCTATTATCAGATGATTGGTAAGCTATAGTCATATTTGTTAATTAGTGATGGTCAATACTGGTTGCTATGGTAACAATGAAAGTAAAAGCAGCGATACAGTTATGTAAATATGACATGACAATAAGCTTAGATCTAAGCCTACAATCCAGCGAGCTGACCCCGCTGCATTTTCTTTTTGTAACATAGTTACGGTTTCTACAAGACCTGTTTCAGAAGAGTCCATGGGTAACCATTTAACTTGCCTTATTAAGAGGCTTTCTTTCTTTCTCAAAACTAGCTCCCTCCCGAATCATAACGGAAAAAAAAAAGACATGCAATTGACTTAATTGAAAAAAAGGAAAGTGGGCAGACCCTAGCAAACCTGGAAGAGGTCGGTCATCAGTGTCGTGCGCGCGTGAAGTTTTGTGTTTGATAGTTGTGTTTATTGTATAGGAAGTAGTTTGGATTAGACGCGTTTTGTTGTCTAGAATATTGTATATATGTATGTTTACGTTAATGTGACATAATAGGGTGAAATAACTATGTTTGATTAATTGTAAAGACAGGAGTGATTCCCCTTAAGAAGTGTATATAATGCATGTAGACCGTGTTTAGTTGTCATTTGCTCTTGAGTTACCAGCTTGACCACTGAAACTGTGTTGTGAACTGTATATATTGTTTCTGTTAGTTATTGGTCGTGTGTCTTGGGGTACTCGGGAAAAGTGTGCCCTGCTCTGGAGATCTTTGGGTTAAGTATATTTTTAATCATTATTGTATTTTAGGATTAATTAGTAGATATAGCCTCAAATGATTTCCAGGCAGTATATTTTTACCCTGATGTAATGCATCCTGGGGTACTCCCAAACGTGACATTTTTTCTAGCATTGTCTCTGAGGGATTCAACACTGTATTGAATCATCAGATAGGCTTTACCGAATGGATGTCTATAAGTGGGATTCTATGAAGCTTGTAGGCTCAGAGGTTTCCCTGAAGCTTATAGTTCGACATCACCCTTTTGTTTTTTTTTTGTTTTTTTTGTGGCTAAAAGTGGCTGTGTCAGCCTGAAGCCTGTAACCCCAGAGTGGCCAAAAGTAGTCGTATTTTGACCTGAGGTCTGCGACCTTCATTTTATTTACACTGATGTGTGATTTCCCTGATTTGACAATAGATTGTACATTTAGTTGTAACATATGACTAAGGCGGTTTGCCATACTATTTTTAAATGTGTAACTTTTGTTTATTTTGTGTTGAGAAGGCCTGTGAGTTGATGGCCATTTATTTACACATTTTTTTTTTACTTTTATATAAATTAACTTTGTATATATGTTAACCTGCGACATTGTTAAGTCTTGTATTTCATACATTAATTTCATTGTATACCTATAGGTTATACTTAATAACCTAGGAAGTACAAGTAGGGGCCAATGTACCTCTGGACGAACGTGCCAGCACACCTTTAGCTCTTCCTCTCCTAATTGACGAAACCATCGTTGATATGACCTCATTAAATTGTTTAATTTTTTAAAATGTAACTTTGTGCAGTGTAAAAAGAACATGCATTTCCCTTTAATTCAACATTTTCTGATAACAAACAAGAAAGCTATTGAAGCCCAACCATAACAGTGCAGTGAAATAGTAATGAGCAGAATGAAGAATTCCTTCAAAAGGTGGGAAAATAATCACGGAGAGAAAGAGTTAACGCTGATCTGTTGATCTAAAATACCTAAATCTAGCTATAAGACTAATTGAATCTTTTTAGCTATACCCGCTAATAGGTAAATTAATTTATAAAAAATTTTTTATGTAGAATAGGGTGCTCTTTTAGAATCAATCCCATTATCATGTAACATGGGGTACTCTTTTAGAATCAATCCCATTATCATGTAACATGGGGTACTCTAACAAGCAACCTTATTCAATATGTAAGTCACCCTTAGTTCCCGCAATGGAGAGAGTTTTTTTTTTTTTTGTGAGCTGGTTTTCTGTTTCCCCGTTGTAACGGTACGCAAGTACATAGTTTTATTAAGTAGGCTTATCTTTCGGTACGGGTGACGCTAATGAAAAGTTCTTTATTGTAGCGGCATCACTAGATCTAGGTTTACTTTTCGTTTCAGAGTGTTAGACTTGGGGCTATGGGAAAGATTGTCGCCTTCCAGCACTTGGAGTCGGGTCTTTGTGGTGTATGAAGCAGCTGATCTATGGGGCGCCGAGATGGAGTGTGCGTGTGGAAGGTGTGTTATTGGTCTGTTAATAGAACAATTATTAATGTAATGTTAATCAACATGAAATTGATTCACATGGAAGTATCTTGTTAATTTACAATTATGTATTATTAAATATTGTTCGTTTTGAACAACTGTTGTTTTAATCAATAACGTTTCAGTTCGATGACATTTATTCATTGTTTATTTTTTCGTAGTTTATATGCTAGTACTCTTTGCTTTGGATTACACTGTTCAGTGGGGGAGGGGGCAGGAGCGCTGAACTTATGTCTACCCCTAGAGAAAGACATTGAAACCTCACCTGACAATCAGAAAAGCTTAGGATACTGAAATGACATGGGAGCAGAGGAAGAAAGCTGCTCAGAACCGAGTTCAGCGAAGAGGTGTGTTGGTATGTTCCCCTGGGAGTTCACTGGAGAAAGAAGAAGTAATGTTAATTTGCTTACCTGGAACGCACAGCTCACTGTTAAAACCACAGCGTGGACTGTCTAGTGGAATGAAGTCACTGGAACTGTTGGAATCATTATATTGCTTACCGTTACCCCACAGGATAGGGGCTTTCATGTCCCACGTGATCTGATGGACAATTAAAAAAAACTTATTTTATACTCAACGACTTAGTCATATAAGGCTTGTCTTCGAGTTGGGATATTAATGAGGAGTGCAATATTTCACGTGGTTACACATTCCCAGCGACCTACATATTTTGCCACATCCAATGTAGACATAACCATTGTCCACAGATGGCCCAATTAGATTGAATACACCCAAGATAAATATATTAGATTTCATGCAGTTTCCTTTCTGTTTAGTGTCCTCTACCAAATTTAGGGGAATCACCGAAAAAGGACTTGATAAATTAAAGGGCATGCATGCCCAATAGCGCAACAGGCAAGATGCAAAAAAAAAAAAAAGCTTATATAAGCGAACCTACCACATAGTCACTGCCATATATCTAAATACTAAAGGAATATGCTGCCTTTTTCTATTCAAAACAAAATTAAAAAACATTTTTGATTGAGTCATGTAGCTTATTATTACGGACTATGAATAATTATGCGAAATTTTAACTTGATACGAGAATGAGAAGTGGGAGAAAAACCATATACAAAGCTTCTATAAGAAAGAACTGCACATTTACAGCTACATATCCCAATAAGTAACATTTATTCCTATTATTCGATACCAAATGAAATAATGAGTTACCAATAATTAATTCATTATCTAGTTTGTTAATATATTTTATTGATACATGTTTTGTTAAAAACAATAAATAATTGTGTAAATAATTGTGTTCAGTTTCAACTTGAGAATGGCCGTGGGAAGAAATAAAGTGTACAAAAATTTTACCAGACAGACAGACTGACTGAGTAGAGATCAGATTTGTAAAAATATGTTTAATATACCTGACCATTGACAGAATATCTGGTAATGACAGCTTGTTGAAATACGTTCTTCTTATTCATGTCCCAGATCAAAAAGCTGGACTGTCTGTCGGCTTTGCTATTTGTTAGAAATCTGCCAGTTTGCCCTTCCAAAACAAAACAAGCAAAATATAATAAATCCTTTAAAAAGAACAAAGCTTATCTATAAGGGAAGAACTCCCCCTTAAAACGATATCTACAAGATATTTCGCGTATTCGATATAAAACAAAATAATAGAAGATTCCCATTAATTAATTGACTAATTCAGTATTTGTGTTTGTTGATTCATGTTTTGTTATGTACAATAAATGTTTACAGTATCAACTTGATCGGAGAATGCGTGAGGGAGAATTAGCGTTTACAATTATTTAAGGGGACTAAACCCAAGAGATTTAGCCATATATGTAAATATTAGCTTACTTTGTTGTTATTAAACAAAATAATGAATTACCAGTAAATACGTTGTAAATTAATTGTCTAATTGGTTTCTTTTTTATTGATTTATGTCTTGTCTATGCAATAAATAATTGTGCAAAGTTTCAACTTGATCCGAAAATGGGTATCAGAGAAAAGTGGCGTCTCAAAGTGAATAGAAGCTGTTTACATTCAGATACTTTTTTATGTTCGGTTTCACTCTTTTCCGCGCCTTTAATGAATGTTAGGGTCGTGATGGCCGAGAGGTCAAACGCTAGGCTTCCTAACCTAGGGGTATCAAGTTCAAATCCCCGGTGAAGACTAGGGTTTTGAGCTTCGTGATTTTTAGGAAACCCCCTGAGTCCTCCCAAGTCTAACGAGTACCTGACATACGTTGTGGATGTTGGTCTTTGTTGTCTTCGTTGACCGTCGGTCATAGAAACATCTGCCCCCCACCACCCCAGGTCTGAAAGAGGCACCTTTAGTTTACTTTAATTTAACGAGTGTTGCAGACGCTGGAGGATAGAAACACTGTAACAGGGATGCCTGAATCTTTTGGTCGGCCTTTAGGACATATGTCCTCATACACATGTCACGGGCCACATCAGAAAAAAGAATCGCTGAGTCCAATAGACCGGCCCTTTGCGGTTTCATTATGCACTGTGTGCAATAGCTTCGAGTGGCCCGATAGCATCGCGCATCGGGCCTGATGGTCAGCGGACCGTAGTTTTGGGGATAACTATAAAATATCTCACCTTGAAATATTTTATTTTTACTGGCGTTGTAAATGTTTTGACCTGTGAATGACAAGTTGTTCCAGTATGTTTCATTAAAGGCCAACGCAAACAGATAGACAGCATCGTACAGAAAGCGAGAGTACTTGTCAGGCTGTGGAGTTACACAGTAAAGTCATATAACACATTATAAAAGGTTTCTCAATGTAACTTAATTACATTCTATTCATTACCTCATTCATACTTGATATTAACATGAAGTGCATTGTGTAAGACAGGGGTGGGCAAATAACGGACTGCGGAGGACACCTACAGAAATCAGGTCTGCCCACAGTATATACATATAAAAATGCAAATATATTAAAAATAATTTTAAATATCTATATAAATTATTGAGACTGTCTCATTACAAAAAGTTTCAAGTAAACGAAGATTATTCTTATTGGCTTTACTTCAATACACTCTAAGACACAACCTCATGCCAGTATTTATTCAATGCTATGAAGAACTGTGTTAAGGGTCAGGTATGTTTGGAACAACATGGCAAGTGTAACAACTAATGGAGCTCGATCTTTGAGAAAAAACAGTTTGTGTGTGTGTGTGTAAAATATTTAAATGTTGACACTCGTGCGTAATGTTCTGGTCGTTGTCTTGTGGCACAATACTGCTAGTAGACAACTAACCCGTTGTTGCTGTACTCAAATAACTCAA
This sequence comes from Biomphalaria pfeifferi, assembly GCA_030265305.1. Taxonomy (NCBI): domain Eukaryota; kingdom Metazoa; phylum Mollusca; class Gastropoda; family Planorbidae; genus Biomphalaria; species Biomphalaria pfeifferi. Next base: position 1,788,715 of record JASAOG010000086.1, on the reverse strand, counting down.
ATAACTTCATTTTGTGAACAAACTAAATAACACTTTATTTATAAGATAAACAAAATCTAGTTTAAATGAGATAAAATAACAGTAGTAGACTTGAGTAATAATATTCTTTAACAAAAATCTAGCTTACTACAATAACTCAACCTTTCAGTCTTACATTCTGGGGCGTCTCCCATAACGAAGACCTAGTGAACACAATGCCGCCTATGTATCATCATGCACAACCAATCGCTAACTTCTTCCCACCGTCAACATTGAAACACACACACACACACTTCATAATAATTGGTCAAAATTAACAAAATATGGCAAAAGTAAAATAAAACCAAAGAGCTCATCAAATACTTCATCGTAAGTGAAACTAGAATTTTACAAAGTTACATTTTCATATTCGTCTGAACAGAGAAATAAATAATAGTCAATATTTTAGCGAAAAAAAAATCGATTTTCGTTACCTCTATAGGCTTTGGAAACTTTGGATTCGAACCAAAGCGTCTGTTGGCAGCTTCAATAGAGGCACTTGTGTTTAAAGACCATTCCAAAACATAGTGATACGTAAACTGTAACATCAAAAAAAAAATGTAAGCGCATTGTTACGTTAAACCGCTGCAGCTTGTGTGAGATAAAACAAACGAGGGGAATATAGGTGAACAAATTGCAGATATGCAGACAAAATTAGAGGCTATGGGTTATGATGGAATCTGTAGTGCTGCTCCTAACTCTTCAAAGGATAAAGACAAATAAATCTTTAAATGAACAGAGAGAAAGAGAGTTATTGAAGTAGCTTTTAAACTAGCTTCTCTTATTTGTTTAGTATGACCACCAATGATAGCAAAGAAAAAGGAACCAGATTAAAGTAGAACATATAATCGAGAAGTTGAATTGTACTTCCATACAATAAACTGGGAAAGTTGACTTAAGCTTGCATATAGTGGAACTTGAATTGGACTTACATATAACAGATTGTGAACCATAAATTGGATTTACGTATAACAGATTGTGAACCATGAATTGGACTTACATATAACAGATTGTGAACCATGCATTGGACTTACATATAACAGATTGTGAAAGCCTTTCAATGCCTTCTCGTCATCCCCGTCTCCTTTCTTCCAGAAGTCTGTGCTCTGAAGGGTCTCCAGAAACTCTTTGTCTGCCACGCTGTGCTCTGTGTACAGGAACTGGTATTCGCCGTTGGTCATTTCCAACTCGTCTGCCACGATCAGGTAACGGCGGACTTCATCCCTTGGCACCACCAAGATTATAACTGAGGAAAGGAACGGGCGTGTCATAGCTGAGATCTTAATGAATGAGAGCGTGTGTGATGCATATACCCTTAGGGTTGATCGGGGAAAGGGAAGAGTCAAATGGATCAGAAGTGCAAAATCGTAACCTGGCCTCAGTCGTAAATGTAACATTAGTTTTGCACTTCGGAAGTATTGTCATACCATTTGAGCAAAGGAACGGGAGAATTTAACTCGAGCAAAGGGAGTCATGTCATTACGTGATACAGGAACGCATTGGGGTGAAGGTCATGCAGCAACATTGTCAACTATGAGCTATGGATACCTGAGTTATTTTTGCTCTCTATCGGATAAATTAACACGTATTCAACATAGATAGGTGTTGCAGGGAAAACCTAAGTATGTTTGTTATATAACAATTGTAATTAATATATACACCATACAAAGATCATAGTGCGCAACACGGCCAGCTAAAACAGTCCCTTACCCCCCCCCCCCCTTTTTTTTTCCCAACAAAGCAATTTAATGTTTATATTATTTCCCCTTTCCTCCAAGTGATTTTAATGTTTGCATTACCTCCCCTTTCCACCTTCTTCCACTACTCTATCTATTTATAACTACTTAATTTGCTGCCAACTTTTCTTACTTCTAGTCTCAGCTTTCAAAGTGAGAAACATTTTCTCGATCTGCGTCTTGTTGACCGCCACTTTAACTCTATTGAACTCTCGGACCAAGGTGATGTCCTGTCTGTCCATGGCCTCCTTGTAGAAGGACGACATCCCTTCGGTCAGCTCGCCGACGGTGGAGATCATGCTGACCCGGTACCACCTGACCTTTTCGCAGAAGAATATCAGCAGGTCACCTGTGGGTATAAACGTAGAGAAATCAGGGTTATGATTGATATAAATATTTTAAGACTGACAAGATCTGATGAACATTGGGAAGACATAGTGTATCATGAGAAATGAAGGACAAGAACTGGTTGAAAAAGAATTCTTCTGAAACTGACACAAAGTGTTTGGAAGCTTAAAGCGGGATTTTCCTACAAAAATTAATCACAGTAATTTTTGTGTGCAATACATTTTAAGATTAGGTGTATGTTTTCATGAAATAAAATACAATAAGATGGCGAAAAAGAAAGGAAAGCGAAATGAAGATATATAGTGGAAATATAATGGAACATTATTAGAAAATCGAAAGACAATGGGAAAAGAAGCAAAATATAAAAATCCTTTATTAAGAAAAAAAAACTTATCAAAAGGGGAAGAACACCGCCCTGAAAACTATATCTATCAATAATGTAAGAGTTATTTCCCTTATTCAATCTCAAACAAAATAATAAATTACCAAATTTATTTTTTATTGATTTATGTTTTGTAGGGTATAATAAGCAATTGTTTAAAGTTTCAACTTGAGCGGAGAATGCATGAGGGGGGAAATAGCGTTAACAACTATTTAAGGTGACTAAATCCAACAAATTTACAGAAGGATTAGATAACCCTTGTTGGTATCAAACAAATAATTAATTACCGATAATTCATTGACTAATTGGTTACTTTTTAAATTGATTCATGTTGTCTATGCCAAATGAATAATTGTGCAAAGTTTCAACTTGATCTGAGAATGGTTGCAGGAAAAATAACGTGCAGACACTTTTTACCAGACAGACGACGGACAGACAGACAGAGTGAGTTGATATAAGCTTCGTAAAAAAAAAAAAAGATAGGGAGAGATTCTGGAGTACATAGACAAACTAAACATTGTCAAGGACGCTACACTGACAGACTACTAAATAGTTACTGATTACTTGAAGCGTTCATTTTGTAGTGCTCAAAGTGCACATAATAAAAAATGTGTTGTTTTTTTAAATATAATGCTGTACTTCGTACAACGGATACACCATAGGCAACATTTTTTTTAAATACCCCTACCTCCATCCCCGTTAGTGCTGTGCCATGCATTATTGGTTGTATTCCCCAACCTCGTTCTACAACAAAGCATGCACTGTGAGGCCACTTTTGAAATGTTTGGTCTAGGATTTATTTCTTAGGAAGAACTTAAGATGTGGGTACAGACAAAAAAATATTTCCTTGGAATTCCACAGTTACATTTCAGCTCATTTAGACACTGCACGATACGTTTGGCCATCGATTTCAGGAGTGAGAAGTTCTGAATTTGATCTTGATGACAGGTGAATTAGATTGCATGCTATTTGAAAAGACTTTTAAATGGGTTTCGCTTCTGTCCGATTTTCGTCAAGGTTGTATAAGCAAGTGATATAATAAAATTTTAAAAATCCTTACTTTAAGTTCAAATAATATAGTAAACTGAACATTTATATTTCATTTATCATTAAAAAAAAAAGAGAAAAAAAATGGGCAAATATGGGGATTGAATCAACGACATTCGCTATATTAGCGTGATGCTCTATCAACTTAACAAATTAGCTATCCAACCATGAGAGAGTTTGGGGCTTGAATAAATGATGTCATTTTTTACTTGAGCTTATGACTTGTGTCTTCTAATGTAACCAACATCCAACCTAGTCTCTTCCAACTCTTCAGCCTTATCCCCAGTAAGAAAGCGTGAGCAGGATTTAATATAAGTGTGTCTGATTGTCTTTAATTAAACTAAAAATAACGAAGAGTTAAGTTCTGTAATTTTATGGTGATGTAATGTTTGAAGGGAAATACATATTGCAATGTTGAGATATACGGCAGCAATCGAGCAATTCTTCCCCTTGTAAAAGCCTCAATTTTTTAAAAGTATTTTCTTCTTATTTTGTATTTTTCGAGGCAGCTTTACTCAAATAAATTTTAAAAGAACACACAATGCCTCCTCGGGGACCTTAAAAACAAAGATTACATTTGAAGATATTCATTTATTGTACCGGTGTATTCAAAGAGAGCGACGAAACAAGAAAAAATTACATTACAAACGAATAAAGGAGTTGTTTTGTTTTGTTTTGTTTTGTTTTTAATTCGGTCGTCGTGAAATTTATTTTTAATCAATCAATTAACTGGAGAGAAAATATGTTTTTAAAGTTTTAATTGTTTCGTTTTTTAGCAGAAGGAAATTAATTTTTTTTTAAATCTTTCTTTATCCCGAGATTTACAGATGTGGAATTCATCTCAGCTCATCTGTTCCTTCACTTTTGTCGTAGGGTTGCTGTGACAGTTGACGTAACAAAATCCCTTCACTTTTGTCGTAGGGTTGCTGTGACAGTTGACGTAACAAAATCCCTTCACTTTTGTCGTAGGGTTGCTGTGACAGTTGACGTAACAAAATCCCTTCACTTTTCCCCGTCAGAAGCTGTTCTTAGCGTTTTGTTGTTGTTGTTGTGTTTTGTTGTTGTTGTTGTGTTTTGTTGTTGTTGTTGTGTTTTGTTGTTGTTGTTGTTGTGTTTTGTTGTTGTTGTGTTTTGTTGTTGTTTTTTTGGACGACCCTTTTTTCGTACCACTGTACCTTGAAGTATGATTTTTGACAATGAGTCATTTGGAATGAAGTCAATTTAACTACATAGTCAGTGTCTCAGACTCAATTTTCTAAATTTTGTCAGAGGTCTGTTTGTTGTTTGTTTGTTTTTTCAAAATGTCAGAAGTATTTTTCAACCAATGTTTTGAAGTTTCTGTCGTCTGCTAAATTTCACAGAACACTTCCATACTATAGCGGAGCAGTGGCGTAGCAAGGCACCCGTGGGCCCGGGTTCAGGAATGCGAAGTTGGGCCCACTCTTAAAGTGTGTTTGAACCCAAACTGGGCTCTACTGTATCTAATGAGATGAATGTCAATGAAAACAAACTTCTACGCCAGACACTTCATAATGTACACTTGTTCCATACGGGTTAAAAGAGAAGAATTTCCTCAAGCTTTGAATCTGTCTTGTCTTGTCCTGTCTTGGATTGTGTGTGCTGTCTTACACTACTTCACTAAGTCTAATGCGAGTCCAAAAACATCCAAGGGACATAACAATTAACTAGAACATATTTGATACAACTTGTGAAGACTTCAACTGATGTTTATTTAAAGATGGGGATGATCGTCTTGTTTCTCTGTCCGTAGTTTTAATTAGCAGTCTATTCACAATACATCTTTCAATAAGCCCTAGCCATATTCTTCTAATATAATGTACTCGTATTCTATAACGTCATTCGTCTGTCCCACTGCGTCACTACATTTCGTGACTCCGAGTCACATGCTGAATCTTCAGATATTCTGAATATGTATTGGTCGTCATGGGTATGGGAACTTCAAGTCTTCTCACAGCGCAGTGGTCCTATTTTACATCAGCTTCGTCTAGTTAGAAGACGGGGGTTTTTTTAAACACCTTTGTAAAGACATTAATGCTCAATCTACTGAGTAGAAAGTCGATTGCGATCTCTAGCTCGGTTTCCATGAACAAATGTTTGATACTTCCCATATTTGGAAAACATATTGTCTATATGTGGCTTATATGTCTATTACTTTGATTTCATGTAGTCATTTTATCGAAAAGCGCTAAAGAGTAATGCATCTATAAATCACTTATATCTTCTAGTAACTCATACAATTACTTTAAGTATTTTAACTGGTCAATAGACATTGTAATACTAAAGAAATAAATAACACTTGGACCAAAGCAAAAGCAAATATTATGCATTATATAGATCTAGATCACTTTCCACAATGTGTAGACTTACACAAAGTTATTGTTATTATTATGAAATAAAAAATCTAATACGTCGATTTAAGAGTTACCTTCCTTTAATAGATTACATACTACAGTAATTAGATTTACATGGATTTGTTATTTTGCTCGTACACCAGAAATAGAATTTAAGACCAATGAACATGATTTAATTAAAAGCTAATGTGATAATTGATGCAAGTAAACTCGTATGTCAACTCATTCTCTTCATAACCCCTTTTGGGCCCCTAGTGGTCGTGGGCCCGGGCGCAATGAACCCCTTTGCGCCATGGTTGCTACGCCACTGAAACAGGGAGAGTACCATGGAAACAGTGGGGTACCAATAATGGGACAATGTAGTGTCACGTGATGTCAACAATGACTGCGAGCACAGCCATTACAATCACGTGACTGTGATCACTTCAATCTTCGTCTACTCCGTCTGGGTCAGCTGAGTTTAACAAGTCAAGCAGGATGGCTGCCTGATCGTGCGGTATCCGCGGTAGACTGTCGTTCGATCGTCGCAATAGTCCCGGGTTCATACCCTGACCGCTGACATCTCCAGTCGTCCTGCGGGAGGTTTGGATTAAGAAGAGATCATAAAAATCAAATTTGAAAGAACATCCGAAACATGTCAAACATTTTGCAAGCAAACACCCTATTACAAGAAATACTGATAAAAATATGTGCCTCTGTTCAATTCCCAGGATTAACTCACACTTTAATCATAGCCAGAAATTTTTTCAATATCTCATCAAACTGAAATTTCCAAATTAACTCGAGCTGCGTGAAACTACATTTTGTTAACATTTCAAGAAGATTATTCAGAAAGATCATTTCATTAATTATCGAAATCAATTTTAAATATTTATCTACAAGAAATAAGAAGCTAACAAATATTGTGGTCGTCATGTTACTTTAATATTTCTTTTTTCCACATAGCCGCCCCCCATGAAAAGGTAAGACTCGTGTTTACTATATTATTGGAACATAAAGTAGTTAGCGTCTACGTCAGACTGGTGAGGTATCAAACCAGGCCCAAAAGTTGAAAAGAACTATAACGTGTCACCAGTTTTAATGTGATTTTTTTTTTATGAATGTCAACACTGGCATGAACAGAGACCTTCCAACCTTCTATGGAAAGACGATGGTCGGACTATCTTTTCTGGCAAGTGTGGAGACGTGAAGCCCATGGATTGAGTACGCGAGAATTCTTAAGATTATACCTACGATAAATTCATACCATAAAAAGATCACTACCTCTACTTTGGAAGAACCCTGTAAATATTCCGTAATCTATTGAAACGTGATGATTACAGATGCCCAACCTGTGACCGCAGCTGTGTATCAAGGATTGGCCTCTTAAGTCACAAAAAAAGGGAAAGATCTTCCTCCTGAGATGTAAAATGCCACAGAGACAGAGTGAAACGTGTGGAACACTTTCAGAAAAATGAGAATCCCCGGCTTCAAAGTATGATTGTAATATTGACAACCGTTAATCAGACTATTTGAAACAAATATCTTTTTGAAATATGCAGTAGCTTTTTAAAATACGACTTATTTCATTTTACAACTAATCGTCTTAATAAAGATAAATGCATTATGTCTAAGTACAAACAATCGATTTTTTTTTACAAATCAATCAGGATTGCTATTAACCTTGGTTATACTAATATTAGACCCGTCAGAAGTTGCAAAGGGAAAAGATCGTCTCTCTCGAGACGTAAAATGGTACAGACAGAGACAAAGAGACCCGTCAGCTCAAAGAGAACTTAAAGAAACTGGAACAGACACAAAATAGAGCAGTGAGAGTTAAAACAAAAAAAATGTTTGTATTTGACTTAATAACGCCATTAGTAAAAAGCACTATATTTAGTAGCACTTCAGAACAGAATAATACAAAAAGTAACACTAAGACATAAAACACTAATAAAAACACACAAACTAATTAAATACTTATAAAGACACAAAGATAAAGTCACATTTCTTATTTCATACGTTAAAACAAATTATTACAAGTGCTCCTTCTTTCATAGTGCCATTAGAGAACGTTAAGGGTTGCCTGAATCAGTCACTAAAACCAATGACTTAGCAGAGGCTAAGTCTCTGAATGACATGCATGACTGATTAGCATATATTGATTCGCGTATCAGGTAATTATCTTCTGTTAAGAAGGAGTGTGTGTAACTTATATAGACAGAGAAATTTAACATAAACTTTGTAATAACAAGATTTGTACCAGACAGACATACAGACAGTGTGAGTTGATATGATCGACTTAATAACTATCGGACTCAATAAATAGAAAAAAAAAAGATTTACCTAATGACGACAGTGGTGCTATTGCTCTCATCAAGGTCGTCTTGACTGACTTATCCACTAAGTTGTTGGACACCCAGCTGTAGATCGGGATGTCGAAGAAGGAAGCCAAGTCTGCCACCGGGGTCATAGCTGTAAATACATACGAGATAAATCAAAGGCCGGACAGACAAGACAGCAACACATGTTTCATCAATCCAGCTAGTTAACTGTTGTCAAAGGCATGGCATGCCACTTTTTGAAGAATTTTTCTGGGTGGGAAGCGAATAATATTTCTATACAACTTTTTTTTAACATCGTTACCCATTCCACACTTTTTTAAATAGCAACTCTGTCTGTCTGGTAAAAATTCTATACATGTTATTTTTTCCCACACCCATTCTCGTATTAAGTTGAAACTTCGCTCAACTATTCATTGGCATAGACAAGACATGAATCAGTAAAAAAAAAAAAACCAATTAGTCAATTAATTACTAGTATTATTTTTTTTTAAACCATCAAGGGAGATAAATCCTTCAGTATTCACATATACGCCTAAATATGTAGGGTTTCGTCCCCTTACATAATTTATCATGATATTTCTTTTACAACCATTCTCGGATCAAGTTGAAACTTGAAACAATTATTTATTGTACCTACCAAAACATTATTCTATTCAAAAATTAATAAACAAGAATTATTATTGCGTTTGATTTTGTATTAAGACATGTGTAAGTGCGGAGTTCTTTCCTATAGATAAGCTTTGTTTTTTCAAAAAGATTTTTTAAAGATTTTGCTTGTTTTAACTTGTACTCTGTTCATGTCATTGGATTTTTTTTTATTCAGCTCAGCGCTAAAATCAAACAGCTTATATTAAAGCCAACCAACGTAACGCTAAATATTTAGATCGTTTGGAGGAGACCGCCTTTAAAATCCCGATTTGGCTCGGATATTTCAAGCCAAGCACCATCTATTTCTCAACCCGTCCAAGCAATTCATATAACAATATAACAACGGAACAGTGCATCTAAAATACGTTTATTTCTGTAAGCATAAAGATATATCTATCAAACCATAACATAAACATATTTCTATCGAACCATAACAAGAAGAACAAGAAAATATTTAAAAAAACAACAACTAATGAATGTAAGATATGGATCATTTTTACACCCCCATCAACCCTATGACAGAAACAAATTCTGTTTACCAGTAGACTTAAAGTCTGTTCAAGATAAGTACTTTCTAGCCCTCTGGTCAAATTTAAATTAATTTCTGAATACTTTGAACAATTATAATGGTCAAACTATCGTTTTCTCTGCGTGGCCAACGAGCTAGTAGTTCTTATACCAACGATATACATCAACTGTCAAATTTTTAGGAAAATCATTAGAGCCGTTTTCGAAATCCGTTTCCAGGTTCCACCATAGGCCCAGAAGATTCCACGAAGGTACGAGTTTAATAAATGAATGTTCAGGAACATTTTGCGCATCGTCTTCTAAGTCTAGAGCTAAATGGTTCTTATTAGGATAGTATAAAAGTCTAGTACATTTATGCATTCGCTTAACAAGGACTCTTTCTTAAACAACAACTAATGTATTGGATACTGCATACTGTAGAGGATAAAAGAAAAACGTCAAAATACTTTTTAAAAAAAGAAAATACCTCCTTAATTAAACTTTTAGAGCGATTGTTTTTCTCTTTAAAAATTTATGAATGGAAGATTTTCTTACCCCGCCCCTTCCCCCCTTCGAAAGAATCCTTGATAAGCGAATGTATAGATCTGACGATAAGCAGTTAGATCTAAGAATAGTCTAGAATAAAAAGACAATGCGCAAAATTTTCCTCAAATCAATTACGCCTTACCTTTGGCTATTCCCGAACGCGATGGTCCTTTCAAGAAAGCGAGAGTCCTTTCAAAACCGATCTTGGATCTAGACCTAGAATCCTAGATATAGATCTCTAGTCAAATTTAAATTTATTTAATTAATTAGTTTTCTCCATGTGCCCAACGAGCTAGTAATTCCTTTCCCAGCGATATACATCAACTGTTAAATTTCTAGGAAAATTGTTAGAGTCGTTTCTGCGATCAGCTATCCTGGTTCCATGAAGAAGTGACTTGAATAGAGGAACTGTAAAAAAAAAAAAAAGCTTACCTTTAGTGCAGGGTGGTCCGAAGATTACATCGATGTTGTGAATCAGCATGGTGGCCACAAGGTTACCGGTGGCGTATTTCGGATCACAAGCAGAGTCTTCCCAGGTTATGCTAAATGTTAAAACAGATGGGAAATTACTTAAATATCTTTTATGAAGTCGGTTTTACTTGTTATTTATTCACTGACACATTTCTCTGTGCCATATGAACACATGTTTCCTTATAATGTACATTGTATTTCTTTACGACAATTTGACAATTAAAAAACACTTCTAACAAGCAAAATATTTGAAAAAAAAAACATCATTGCTATATCTCTCACTACTGCAAGGTTTATCTCCCCCTTTAAATATAAATACAATAAAATTATTTACTTACAAATAATTGTAATAGACACACTAAAACAACATGAGCTTCAATAAACAATGATTTTATTAGTCTCTATTTATGTTCTTTACTCCAGCCACTTGTTCTCTAGACTGACTTCCTTTTACACACAGTCCTGACACACTGTTGTTCACTCAACCATATACACTCAAGGTCCACTGGTCATTTCATACACAGACACACTGCACTACCAGCCACTCAAAACACATACACTTAATATCACAATAATTGGTTAATCTTTTTGATTGATTCTTATATAATACAGACGTTACTTCCAAAAAGAAGATGGTTACGTCCTACGCGTCATGCATCTAGTCATGCATGTTAACCGATGACTTAAATTCTGCCAAGTCACTGGTTTTCCTGGCTGACCCAGGCAACCCAGTCCATGCTCTAATAGCACCAGCGATTCGCGTATTGTCATTGAGTATAAATAATTGTACCCATTTCAAGTTTACAAAGAGAATGGGAAGTGGGAGGAAAAACCTGTAAAAGAATCCTACCAGGCAGACAGACAGAGTGAGCTGGTATAAGTTTTGTAAGTATTTTTAATATTAAGGTTGACAATAAAAAAAAAAGAGAGCTTTACTTTTATGATAACAAAGTTTTATGGTAAGAAAGTACAGAATTGAAGATTATTACATCCTAACCCAAACCTCATGCAGTACAGTAGGGGGGGGGGGGCGGGTCGACAGTTTAGGATGCATATCACACAGCCAGGCAGCTTACTCCAAGATGGTCAACTGCTATTGTTATAGGGCATAGGCAGAGGCGTAGTTAAGGGGACACCATGCCCCGTTCGCCACCCGAGAGGGGGGAGGGGGGGGGCACACGCAGCCTAAGTCTATATTTCTATGTGATGTTCATGGACAATTGGGGGGGGGCGCCAATAATGTACCTTGCCCCAGTTGGACGTTTTGCTCACTACGCCTCTGGGCATAGGCTAACCCATAAGACTAACATGTTTGTTAATGCTAAGAAAAAAAATTAAAATGTAAGTAATTTACTATACACATTTTTCTTTGAAATAAATAACAGTATTGTTTGTAATGAAGGGGAAACTAGTTATACAGTGTTCTCGGTCTTGTGAATCAAGACCCATAAACAAATTGTTGAAGTAACATGTTGAAAAAGTTTTCTACAAGAATATATTTTTTATCTCAAAGGTTTCAAAATAAGGGGGAATAAAGACATATGTATGTTAAAAATAATTCCTGACACAAGCTACCGTAACAATGACAGACATTGAAATGCATCTATAGAGAATGTATTAAGATCAAAGTAAGTACTTACTTGACTGCATAGTTGTGCAGTAGTCCCAGGTTGGTCACATTTTCAATGGCCAACGCAAACGGACCAATACTGGAGGCCATTGAGAATTCTTGGGACGAGTTTCTGAAATAAGAGAAAAAAGTAATTAAGATAATTATTTTTAAAAATATTCTAGTTGATGTTCAAATGATATACTAAACTAGTAGATGAGGTGTCGGAGGGGTAAAGAGCTTGGCTTCTGAACCGAGGGATCTCGAGTTCGAATTCTGGTGAGGACTGGGATTTCTAATTTTGGGAAGCAGCTATAATGGAAGCTCGACATTAGTTGGTGAAAAGTAAAGGCGGTTGGTCGTTGTGCTGACCACATGACTCCCTAGTTAAACATGGGCCAAGGAAACAGATGACATTGACATCATCTCCCCTGTAGATCGCAAGGTCTGAAAAGGGTTACTACATGGTAAACTAAATATTTATATTTTCCTTTTCATATTTTATTTTGTAGAGCTCCTTCTGTTGCAAGCCGATATTGAAGTTGGGTTGTGCGACATAACTTGACACATTTTAATAAGGGACCAGCACGTTTTCATGCTTGTAAAACCAGGGAACACAATAAAATGAGCGTGCTTCTGATTTTATCGAGATCAGTGAAATCCGTCACCTTGCAATGTACCGGGCGCGAGGAGTAAATTGCGCAAATCGTTTATTCTCCTTGTATCTGTTGATGAGCACCTAGGGAACATTACCAAATAGCTTTGGACGACATCACTTAAGTAAGTTCCTGCTAAATATATCACTGTTTAATGTGTGTTTTGGGGTAATTCATTTCAGTTCGTTCATTACAAGGTAGAATAGACAGAGCAAAAGGGGAGATAACAGAGTAATATACACATTTTAAAATTTCTTGTTAAAAAAAATACGCTCCATTTTTTATTCCTGTGAGACTTTTTAAAAAATTCGTCACAAATGGGAAAGTCGACACTTTTCTACGACTAGAGGTAATTAAACATAGATCTAATGATTTTTGGCCTCTGACTAAAGTTGTTCTCGGTCATTAATAGTAGTAGAGAATTCGTGACTGATCTGGGATCGCCTGGTGGTGTGCACTCCCAACTATCAACATGACGTCATTCTGCTTATGGTTTAAAGATGATTAATCATATCGCTTGGTTCATCATGACTTCTTAATCCTCAGATGCTCTTGAAATTTTTCTGCCCAGACTAAAATTCCCGAGCATAACTGAAAGGGTATAACCAAGCGTATCAATCATGTACTTTGTTTGGACCCTTTTTTAATATGTATACACATCGATGGAGGCCTACTAGTCCTGTACACTTCTTACGTAAGAAGCATCGGGTCACACAAGAGTTACATACCCGTTCCAACGTAATAAGAGGCGTCACTTGTTGCTAACAGCAACCGGATTTTTATTTTTTGTAAGTTTCGGAAGTCCAGTCAGAAATGAAGATTACTACATCCTAACTCAAACCACCAACAGGGCGGTAAGGAAAGGCACTACTAGATTCGGATCTAGGATCACACAGCACCTAACATCCGTATTACCTTGGTGCCAGAAGCAGTATGTGAATATGGTCCGTATTATGACCTGTACAACAGTGTAGAGTGACCAGTAGCAAGACGACAGGGGAGATCATTCTCTTTGAGTCCCTGTCTTAATCTTCACCTCGCCCTGAAGACCTGGAAAGCAAAAATATTTTTAAAGTATTAATATTTTTATTTTTGTTCGAATAGAATAACAAACTATACTTTCACATTTTAGTTGTCATTAAAAAATAAGGCCAGAAGTTAGAATCGAACCCACGACATTTGCTTTAATAGCCGGACGCTCTATCAACTTAGCTATCCAACAGCAATGATTTTGCTCGAAATAAATTATTCCATTTTTTTGTTTCCATATTTCGTCCTTCCATCTTCCATCAATGAAGAAATTGTAAGCTAACAATAGAAATCGGAAAAGACAGCTTATGAACTTACATGCAAACGTTTGTAATCAATATACACTATATGTGATGACAGCGCAAGTCACTTGTCATTAAACCCCTTCACAAATGCTGACGACTGTGTCCTAAATGCCTGCTCTGAAAATGATCTGCAGAGCATTGTCAGTAACTTCTCAAGAGCATGCTCAGACTTTGGCCATACAATAAACACAAATAAAACTAAAGTGTTATATTTACGTGCTCCTGGGAAAGCCTATTCGGATCCAAGCATCACTATAAATGGACAGGATATAAACGCAGTGGACGGATTCACGTATCTTGGCAGCACACTATCCAGAAACGGAAAGATCGATAATGAAATCGACCTGCGTATCGCCAAGGCCAGTGCATTCTATGGCAGACTGTCTAAAAATGTCTGGACCAGACCACAATCACCACAAATATAAAGCTAGGGGGTCTATCGAGCCGTCATCCTCCCTACATTGCTCTATGCCTCAGAAACGTGGACAGTGTACAGAAAACATGCAAAGAAACTGAATCTCTTCCACATGACATGTCTAAGAAAAATACTGAATGTCAAATGGCAAGACAAAATACCAGATACTGAAGTCCTTCGAAGAGCGGGTCTGCAAAGCATCCTTACAATCCTGATGCAGTCCCAGCTGCGATGGGCATGACATGTCTGCAGAATGGAAGACCACCGCATCCCTAAACGACTCTTGTATGGCCAACTAAGCGAAGGAACGTGCACGCAAGGTGGTCAAAGAAAGCGCTTCAGGGACACCCTCAAAGCTTTTCTGAAGGCGTTCAGCATAGACCCAGCCACCTGGGAGACCGAAGCACATGACAGAGCATCATGGTGTCGCGCTGTGAAAACTGGCGCACAGGTTGATGAGGAAAAGAAAACAATGCTTGCAGAAGAAAAACGCCAGAGAAGGCCACGACACTAGCTCCAGCTGGAATAACCTGCCCGGTGTGCAGCCGAACATTCCGGGCTCACATAGGTCTCACCAGCCACATTAGGAGGCATAAAACCCCAGTGCAAAGCCCTCAGCCCCCCCTGGATGATAAAGTGGTCATCATCGAACCACGATGGACGAACTATATAATGTGATGATATTGTGAAACTTTGAAAACAATAGGTGTTTCGTTTATTACAGTGTTATAGTATGTTGCATAGTATATTGTATTCTTCTATATTGGTAAATACGTCCACTAAGGTTATTAGAGGAAATAGGTTTTGTTTTTTAAATGGAATGGATATTATGCAAAGGGATTTTTAAAATTAAAGACCAATAAGTCGGGGTGTAGGGGGACACGAGTGGAACATAACACAAAGTTTAACATTTATATAATTATCACCTCTAGTAATGCTATAGGTCAAGTTGACCGTTTAGAAAACGCAGGGTCCCGTCGCATATTATATTGTATCGTCCTTAGCTGTGGGCATGATTTAAAAAAAATACCCTGACCGTTGAAAAAGATGAAAACTATTCCCTTGTATTAACGAAACTATTATCATCCATGATGCATTAACGAAAATATTCCTTTGTGTTAACGAAACTATTCCCTTGTCTAAACGAAACTATTCCTTTGTGTTAACGAAACTATTCCCTTGTCTTAACGAAACTATTCCCTTGTCTTAACGAAACTAGGTGTCAATCTGAGTATTTCATTAGGTTTTGTTTTTCTATTTGTAAATTATGTTCAAGTGTTTCATGTATTATAATTACTTTACTTTTTTTTCTTCTAATCAGAAGTTTCTCTGAGTTAAGTGATTTTACTAACGGTGTTACTTTAATCAAATTGGAATATTCGTTTGTTATAAATCTCGCTGCTCTATTTTGTATTTGTTTTAGTTTGTTCTATGTTTCTTGAGTTGAGGGATCCCAAACAGAGGATGCATATTCTAAAGTTAGCTAAACTAAAGTTAAATAACATTTTAGTGTTATCTTCTTCTTTGATTTGTAAAAGTTTCTTTTAATTAACCCTAATGTTTTGCTTGACTTTTTAATAATTTTATCAATATGGGGATTCCATCATAACTTTCATTTATTTTTACACCTAGGTATTTTGAGGTTTTAGTCTGTGTGACTGGTATATACCAATTCATTTTTTTCAAAGCTTCTACCTCTACAATAAGTTAGTCCTGCAATGCTTCAAAATAAGCTTGAGCCTATTAACTTTCTACCATTATTTCCGCAAATCAATGGAACTCTTTCCAAAAGTGCACCAGGCCCTCTTGATAAATGTTGACTAATATTGCGCTGTCCGACTCGCTTGATTTTTTCTGTCCCCTATTCCGAGATGGCCAATTTCTAGTAAACATCGCTAACCGCTAATGAAATCAATAAGAGCCCCCCCCCTTTTTTTTTTTTTCTATAAAAGAAAAGGTCTCTGCTGAATAGCTTTATTATACGGCCCTAAGTGGTGTGTAAAGAGATGTACTCACCACTACAATGTTTTCTTTATACGATTTCCGGAAATACACAACGACGGACGAAGCACTGGCGGAAAAGTTCGAGTGAAAAGTGCAGAGAGAAAGGTTGTTACATTATGGAAAAGAGCAAAATACTAGGTGCTAATCCTGACATATGCTCGTTTTTTTTTAATCAGCACATAGAAGATAGCAAGCTGTTTTCTAGAGACTAGTTGTTTATTATTGCAGGCGTATAGAGATTGGCAATAATCAAAGTTAATAAAAAAAAAGAGCTTCTTCGTGTCACTAAAACAACTAATAGGTTCTATAGCGATAGAAATTCTCTATCTTCAAGTACACGTTTGTTTGCGGTCTGTTTTGGGGATAAGTGGTTTTCTTATACTTTCGTTTACGGCAAGTGGCAACATTTGTGATAGGTGAGCGAATGAGGACTTATATATATATATATATATATCCGTAAACGAAAGTCTAAGAAAGTTTCACCTGTTCTCACTTACCTTGGATCTAGGACAACTAAGATATTTTCATGATCAAAACCGCAGGGGTTAAATTTACTAAAAACATTTTTTTCTTCGCAATATCGACCCAACATGCTTTTTAAATGCCGACATATTGAAACGTACAATATTATACTCCGTTTTTTAAGCACTTTACTTTTTGTGCATAATTTCTACATAACACTTTGCTCACTTTGTACTATTTTTTAATGGCGTTTTTCATTGCAATTTATTTTTATGATTCGGAGCGGAATTTCTTACCTCGACCCTAAGATGATTTTTGACACTGATTAAAAAATTGATAGTGTTTGAAAGCATCAGAGGGCCTTTTCAACTATTTCGATAAAAAGTCAAAAAATACTTAGAGATTTTATGTAGGACTATTTTCTAAGGCGCATGGTGGTGGGGAGAGAACGTGATATAGAATTCACAGACCAGAAGTGAATGTGTTTGAAATGACGATTTAAGAGGGCCGTTTCAATTAAACGTAACATATAATAGAATACACCGGCCAATTTTTTTACATTTGGGGGGGGGGGGGGATGTCTTGAAATACGGACAGTTTTATTGAAGTGAAAAAAATTTTAAAAGAGGGGGGGGAGAGGGTGCGGCTAAAGTATTATGTAAGCATTTGCAGGATGTAATAAAAAGGGCACTGGCCACAAAAATATCAGAAAGCTTATGAAATATTTCGAATAAGAGCTTAAAAAAAGCAGAACAATAAGTCAGACAGAGTGTAGACAACACACCAGACACTTTGTGAAGGAGGAGAGTTTGTGGGGTGGGGGGGGAGAGAACTGATATTCAAATTTACGGCTGGTCCAATTTAAGGTAATAGATAGGCCTACTAGAATAAGCTAGTCAAAGGAATGTATGGGGGCAGGGCCTGCCCTAAAAATTGCTGGGGCCTATGCGAAACGTATTGCGCGGGACCCAGTCTGGATAGGGATAAAGATAATAGGTGAAAATTAAGATTTTGTAATTGATAATAAAATCGCCGTCACGTTTTATTAATTCTTTACTAAGTACCAAATCAGGATCAAATTTACTTGACGAGCCTTACGTGTAGCGAAGTCATATAATCAAATTTCAGTTTCCCACATAGATTACGATCAATAGCAAGTATTGCCAGATTGTTCAATCTATCTTCGTAAATTGTTGACCTCACGAAATTCTTGATTAGTTTGATGCGCGAAAAGCTTTCACCAGATGCCACAGTTACGGGTATTATACAAATGTTCTGAGTGCAACAAAGTAGTTTGGGAAAGCAGTGTATCGTTCATTAGTGGACAGATACGCTAAAATTTCTGGCAGGGTTTTGGTATTATTTGGTAGAATATGCCTTTAAGAACAATTTTGTTTATTTTTCAGATTTTTTGGACTTTTCAGTAGATTTTAATAGTTTCAGTAGATTTCCAGGAGCTCCTGGAAAATCAGGAGGCTGAGGTAACACTGTTATAAGTTATTATCGTTAAATTTAATAATTACACCTATTATTAGCGCGGGGTCTATGAAAGTGCGGGGCCCACTACGCCTCTTGTCTTTATATCATTATATTGTTATAAGTAAGAAAGTTACAACATTGAGAAGGCCCATGACAAAATAAACAAATCAACGGGCAAAGCCGGCGGATACTATAGATATATAGATTGATTTTTTAAAAATTCAATTACATGAACTCGCGAATGAACTGATGTTTACGTTGATAGTTAAATGGTAGAACTAAGAGACAGACAAACTGAAGGAAAAATCGGACAAGCAGAAAGCTGAGCAGAAGTTAAATTAATTGCTCATTTCGACACCTACACAAGCCCAATTATGCTGACCTCACATTGCTCAATAACCAAACACAAAATCAGCTATCTATCAAATACTCCTTGGGGGGGGGGGGGAGGGGGGGGGTTGCTAATATTCATTTGTCACCCTATGAGAATGAACGTGAGCGCCCCTTACCCTCTCAGCGCAACTTTCTGCAGTATCATAGCGACATTTTTCTATTGGTAATGCGTCATCGCTGTCAACTGCACGAAATGTCCCCCCCCCCCTTTTTTTTCCTCCAGAAGCAGTTGATCAACAGCCAAGATGACTTGGAGAACGGAAGTGAAGGGACGGCGTGTCGGTTGGCGGCGGGGGTTGATAACTTAGCATAAAAATGACCAGTGGTACCCTCAATGATACAAAAATAAAATACTGTCTTGTTCTAGAACTGCCATTTCCTAAACCAATAAGCATCGGGCAGGAGGGGCTCGTTGGCCTTGGCTGGTTTTCCACCCTAGAGAAAGTAAACTCTGAATTCAAAGATCTACTGCCTTCTCATCCAAACAAGAGAAAGGCTTCGGGAGTAAACCCAAAGGAAAAACCAGGAGCTGGCTTCATCATGAGCCTGAGACACCGTTGATCTCAAACTCTATCGGCACTCTCCGTTCCTTTGGAGACATCAGCTGCGTGAAGAGGGGGGGGGACTGCTGTAAGGGCGTAATTGTTATTGTTCCGACCATATGTACTTGTAATATCTATCTATCTTTCTATCTATCTATCTATATCTATATCTATCTATAGGGCCGCCGCGAGTGCTGTGGCCGCCTGCGTGCGAAATATAAAAATTGCCGCCTCCCCCCTTTTTTTTCTAGAAAAAAATGTATTACGACTGAGCTTGTACCAAAACGCCCATTGATTTTATTCCATTTTTTTAGACCCTTTTTGTTTGTGTGTCAAATAAACTATTTGTGGATCCTTTAAAAGCTAGACATTGCTTATCAAGAATTGCTAAGGCTGCTTTTCAAAATCATGCATTCTTTAATACGTTACATCTACTGTTGTTTTTGTTTTCAAGAGCAAGTTTTTTTTTATATTTTCTTTCTGCATTATATTCGTGTCTTTTCAGAATTAATATGACCCTAAACATTGACTCATTTTGTACCTGTAATGTCTTTATTTATTTAGTCCTAAAACAACCGACATGGACCATTCGATATGCAATAAAAAAGACTCGAAATACAAAAAGCCATTGACGTTAGACCTTTCTGAACGCTCTGTAAACTTGGATTAGGATTACCTCGCTTGTATTTTGGAGAGATGTGTGCATTGTCTCCACAATCATCTGACATACGCGGATTCGGAGGTGCATACAAATTTATCCAATACACCACCAGGACTAAATGAAGCAACTCAGCGATGAGTATTTTTCTTGAACTGATATAAAATAAATTATTCAAGTACAATTCACTTAAACAATGACTTGAAATAAAACACATTAAGGCAGTATTTCTCAAACATTTCCGGATGGCCATCATATACACGAAGTGGCTATTGTTCGAGCCCCCTTAGACGCTGGGGACCTAGAGTAAAAAAAAAGTCTAATGATAAAAAGGCAGAATTGGTGAATAGTATTTTTTGAGGAACATCTGTAAAGGGCGGGATTTTTTTAAAGATCAAATTCGTCGTAAGTAAGACGTCTCTGTCGCGGACATTTTTTTCACACAAAAATCGTCACTATAATTAACTGCAATATTCGGAAGAACTTCGACTACTCTGAGATAAGAAAATCCAGAAGAATCACACTAGCGGAGACGTTTTGAAATGTTTTCTTCAAAAAGTTTTAACCCACATTGTTGCATGCGCCTCTCGCGAAAACAGTCTACGTTTAACAAGGTCTTAGTAGAAGATGAAATGACGTCTCCTACTTAAGATATTTTAATTTGTAAAAATTGGTAATTAATTTTAATAGGTACAATGAAAATAAAAGCATTTTTTCGCCGCCCCTCCCCTCCTTCTTTTGTTGTTGGTCGGTCGTTGGCATGTAGCTCCAAACATCTAGTAGCCTACAACTTTATGCAGATCTACATCGATAATGACCAAAAATATTCTACGCTTAACTAACAGCCATTTAACATAACAGTGAAAATGTTTTTAACATTTGAGTTTTTAACTACTACAGCTACTTACAGGGCGCAGGGGTATTCGACTAAACAATAATATTTATATGAAGTAAGTAAGAAAAAAATGCTTTGACTGATCTGCTTATGTAAACGTCATTCGAAATGAATATTACAGATCACCTGTGAAAATTCAAGGTCAGAAATGATTAGGCGCCTATGGGAAAACCCATGGGAATCTATCGCGCGCCGCTACATTTTTTTTAGTATTATAAGTTTCCAAAATAGTTTCTTATGTACGAATGTAGTTTTTGTTTAAATATAGTTTTTGAAAGGATAATGGAATAGTTAAAATTTATATAAAATATATAATATTTTTTATTTCACTAAAAATTTTACAAAAAATAAAGGCCACCTTGGAATATTGGAGTAATGATTTGGCCGCCCCTTACATTCGGCCGCCTGCGTGCAATGCACACATTGCACAATAGGCAGCGGCGGCCCTTTATATATATATATACAGTGCTTTTTAGTGACGGTACTTTTCTTTTCTTGTATTTTAATGTTTTATTATTAATTTATTAGTAATTAAAAGTTAGGCAATCCATCATTGAGTACCGGCACCTAATTTTTTACAAAAAAAAAAGCACTGTATATATATCGTATTTGGAAAGAAAGGGCACTTATACTAACACAGAACAAATCCGTACTAGTATACAAATGAAGAAAAGTGCCTTTATCTCTGTGCCTTTCTGGGTATTTTATCAGGTTGTGTTTTTGCATTTGTAAGTTAAAATTTAGTGCTTATACATTAAAAGAATGAGAGCAGCTTCACTTCACGATGTTGGCTATATCTAACCCTCTCGCTACATTAATCCATAACTTTTATTGTTTAACAAAAAAAAAAAGTTATCCATGGACAACGCCGAGAAAGCACACACACACACAAAAAGAAGTGGATGATAAATGCTGTCACAACAAAACAAACAGGTCATCCGATCATATTGACTGCAAAATGCATGTTTTCCCTGCAGAAAGATCTGGGGCAGAACAGAACTGTCAGACAACGGATAAGACCTGGGGAATGGTCTGTGAGCTGACATAACATGGAGGTCATTCAGACATCAATTTAATGAAACCATAGTGATCAGCGCGCCCCGGTGTTGCTTTCTCCTTCCCCTCCCCTTTCTAGTCCATAACAATGATCATCTATAAAGTTTTTCTTTCCTTGCAAGATTTGTCCTATTTAAACAAGTAACACATATAAAAAGTTAAACGAAAAACTTCCTTTATGAAGCTAATGACTTCACTCTCCATAACTAATGTAGAATTAATTAAGAAAAAAAACAAAAAATATTTTTCTTAAATACTTTTTTAAAAGCAAAGCTATGTCTCTCAAAACTGCTAGAATTATCCCCCAATTCTGTATATAACAAAAATTAATTAATCATCACTAATTAACTATTTGGTTAATTTTTAGATATATTTTTGTGTTATCGTGTTATGGCTTCCTTCAGTCGAGAAGTGACTGGATTATCTCACGGCAAAAGAGATGAATGCCTGGGCATTAGCTGTGGTCGAAACGATGTCGCCCACACAGCAGCCCCCCCCCCCCCTCTTCACGCAGTTGATGTATTCAAAGGAACGGCAAGTGCCGATACAGTTTAGGGTGTAGCACTGAGTGCAGTAAACTGTTTACGGGTCGACGGCTCCTTAATTTTTCCCTCAGGGTTCACTTCCGAAGCCTTTCCCATGTTTGGGTATAGCGATAAAGCAGCAGAGGTTTGAATTCAGTTTCCCTTGTCCTAGATGGGCAACCAGCCATGGCTAACGAACCTCTTCTCCCCGAAGCTTACTGGTTTAAGCTCCTTTCTATGATGAATAATTGTATTACAGTTTCAACTTGATTCGACAACGGGAAACGGGAGAAATAACGAAATAGAGGACATAGTTAGCAGACAGGGAGAGTTGATATAAGCTCTGAAATCAGTGGGTAACAAAAGTGAGGCGGCGAAAAATTTGTTTAAAGCTACTATTTTGTAAATGTGCACTATTCCATAGCGACTACAGGAAAGATTCACCCCAGTTGTCTTGCTATAGGATTATTAATGGATACTGACAAAATCTTCAATTCAATAGAAACCCAGGCTGCATTTCTAAAAACCTAATAAAAGTTCATCATTTTTTGGGAAGAATAGTAACGCTAATACACCTCTTCCGAGACAACGCCTGACAATGAACGAACAAGGTAATTAGAAAAAACAACTTCATTCAAGTATATCAATATAACAGACGGAGAGAGAGACAGAGAGACAGAGAGAATAAGAGAGCACTGGTACAAATGAATTAAAGAGAAAGAAAAGAAGAAGTAAAGAACCAAAGTACTATGTCAATGATTGTAAAGTGAAGAACCAAAGTACTATGTCAATGATTGTAAAGTGCCTCAATCTCTTACTCTCTCACTGAAGTACGTTGCACTTGGCGGAGTACTCTGTTTATTCGCTATGGCTGAGAGACTCGCTGTTGGGGAGATACAGCGTTGATATAAACACTCAAATATCTCTTACAATATAAGAATCCTGGTCCTAGCTGATTGATTGACTTACTGACCTATCGCATGCTCTCATACGTAGGGCACACGGTCAATACTTCATAAAAACAAATAAATAGATATTTATTTATTTTTTTGGTAAGAGATAAAATGGGCGATTTATGATCGCGCGCTTGTGTGTGTGTGTCGATAACATTACTAAACTCTGGGGTCTTAATAGAATTTGCGGAATGGAAAATAAATATTGGGGGGGGGGAGGGGGGTGAGCGTTGATGAAATTAATACTGTATATATGGTATGGTTAAATATAAATTTTGTATATATACCTTAACACCCGTAGCTCAGTACGGGTATCGGAATATTCAGCAATTCGTTTATGTGCAATTTTAAACTATAAAATAGAGTTAAATTTAATACTTTAATTAATATTTTTTTTGGTCTAGTTGGCTAGGTATATTATATTTTCTTCTTTTGATTCTGAATGCATTCTCTTTATAACAAACGTTTTATGTATTAAGGGTCTGTTCTTTTGACATTCATAGTAGCAGCAAGTATTCTCCCCTATTTTTATGAGAGTGGATTGCTATACATCAGAAAGGCCAACAAAATACAAATACTGCCCGCAGGTCATATCCGGCCTGTCACGTGTCTCTACCCGGACCCTGGAGACAGTATCAGTGAAAAAAAATGGGGGAGGTGATAATGTATGTTTTCTACGTTGATATTTCTTCAATGGATTTTTACTCTATGCTATTCAAAAAATTCATAATAAATAATTTTTGTTTCGTGTTAGACAAAACAACGCTTATGTTTTCGGCGATATGAGTTGGTTCTTGGAAATTACCGATACTGTCTTAAGCTCGCAGTGTCCTAAGCATCATGTGAGAGCTACACATGGCCTTTTGGGTCGTGTTTAATTGGTATCAACGTGAGTAGCACTTTGCGATTAAGCATTTAGATACAGATCTAATGACTAGATCCACGGGTTAGTAATAAAAAATTGTTTCTGCTCTATTTCATTTCTTGTTTTTATATAGCTTATATCAAGTCTTTCTGTCTATCTGTCTGTCTGTGTGGTAAAAGGTTTGAACATTTTTTGTTTCCATTCTGGGTAAAAGTTAAAACTTTCAAAAATTATTCAATTAAGCCTGACAATCAAAAAAATTAAACAAT
This sequence comes from Biomphalaria pfeifferi, assembly GCA_030265305.1. NCBI lineage: Eukaryota > Metazoa > Mollusca > Gastropoda > Planorbidae > Biomphalaria > Biomphalaria pfeifferi. The sequence continues at coordinate 1,764,202 of JASAOG010000086.1, read as the reverse complement.
TAGTTAAATAATTGTTAGTGATTAATTATTTTGTTTGATTTCAAAATAAGGGGAATACATGCCTACTTGATGAGCTTCTCATTCTCGGATCAAGTTAAAATTTTGCATTATTCATAGTCGATGACTAAACACGAATCAATCCAAAATTAACCAATTCGTTATTCATTAAGTACTAATTAATTAATTTTGTTTTATAAAACAAAAAGGGAGATAAATCCCATAATGTTCAGATAAATGGCAGTACTTAGCGGTTCCTTCCCTTAGATAAGCTTTGTATTTAAAAAGTACTATTTATTATATTGCTTTCGGATGTTCCTTCAGAGTTGAAGATAATTTACTTCCTAGTCCAAACCTCCTGCAGGACGACGGAGGATGGTAGCGGGCAGGGTATGAACCCGGGACCATCGAGACGACCGAACGACAGTCCATTGCGCATTCCGCACGACCAGGCTGTTAACTAGAGTTCTAGAGACTTCTCAACGAATCTCAATACACATTTTTTTAAATTTCTTTTAAAACAATTTTTTTTATGTTTACAAAGCTTATAACAACTTACTCTGTCCATCCGTCTGTCTGTCTGTTTGTATGCATGTCTGTTAAAAAGTGTGTACACGTTATTTCTTCCACAACCATTCTCGGATCAAGTTGATACTTCGTTCAATTATTCATTGGCATGGAAATAAAAAGTAACCAAATAATGAAATCAGTCAAATAATTACTGATAGTTAAATAGTTTAATTGATACAACAAGGGAAACTAATCCTTTAGTATTCACATATATGGCTACATTTGTTGGGTTTAGTCCCCTTAAATAGTTGTTAACGCTATTTCTCCTCACGCATTCTCAGATCTAGTTGATACTTTAAACAGTTATTTATTGTATCTAACAAAACATGAATACGTTATTAAAAAGTACACAATCAATTATATTAATTATCGGTAATTAATTGTTTTGTTTATTATCGAATGTTGGAAATAACTTATAAATTATCTATAGATCTATTTTATAAGGACGAAGTTTTTCCCCTTTAGGCAATTTTTTTAGTTGTTGCTGTTTTGTTTAATGATTTATATATATATATATATATTGTTACAAATGAACAGAGATTGGTAGAGGTCAACGTATGACCCCAGCGAGATAACACAGCAGCGGGTGTTCTCTGGAATGTACATGTATCAACAAAGACAGGATGTGACGTGTCCTTACGTGTTATTCCAGAAGGTACTAGCAATGCCCAGTGACAGATAGAGGTCACAACTTGTGACCCCGGCAAGATGACACTGTAGCCGATGTTTTCTGGAATCTACATGTATAAACAAAGACAGGATGTGACGTTTCCTCACATGTTATTCCAGAGGATACTAGCAGTGTTTGTGCAACTTTGGAGGATCGATTAGGGACTCTATATAAGCCAGAGATTTAATGTGAAAGTCAGTCGTGAGTGAGTCGTCGGTACTGTTGTCTACTGTGCGAGACAGTAGAAGAGAGATGTGTACGACTCGATGCAAGTTAACTAGGGTAGAGTTAACTGGAGTGGACTACTGTCGTTAAAGTCTATACAGCGAACTAGAGTGGAATTGAGCCGTTACAGTCGATACAGTCGATGTAAGACGTGTGCGGCTCTGATTCGGTAGACTTGAGTACGACTTGGTTCAGCTTTGGGAGACCTGGAGCGGCACTGGTAAGTGTGTCGTTGGTCTGTTCTGTGGAATACGGCTCGATGCAAGTTGAGAAGAGATGAATAGCAACGAAGTGAAGAGATGAATTGCAACGAAGTATAGCTAACTGTAAACTGACAGATATTGTACAGTCTTCTACGCTACATGTTACAGTAACAAATTGTTAGAGTTAATAGTCAATAAGGTTATATGAAGCTGAAAGTTTAGTTGTCAAGTTCTTTACAGTGTTTTTATTTGTGTGCTTCTAGTACATTTAGCCAGAAGATTCTGAATTAAGTAACAATATATATATATATATATATATATATATAATGCTTCCAATGGTATGCGTCTCAAATAGACACTGACAACCAATCCAACTCCTGGCCTTCAATGTGGCTCAGTTATTGGGTCCTGTGGATCTATTATCACCTTAAAAGATAGATAGATAGATAGATAGACAGACAGACAGATAGATAGCTAGATAGATAGATAGATAGATAGATAGATAGATAGATAGATAGATAGATAGATAGACAAAGATATATATACATATATATATATAGAGAGAGAGATATATATATACACATATATATATAGATATAAAGCTAGATATCTAGATAGATAGATAGATAGATAGATAGATAGATAGATAGACAAAGATATATATATATACATATATACATATATATACATATATATATATATATATATATATATATATATATATAGAGAGAGAGAGAGAGAGAGATAGATAGATAGATAGATAGATAGATAGATAGATAGATAGATAGATAGATAGATAGATAGATAGATAGATAGATAGATAGAACGATAGATAGAACGATAGATAGAACGATAGATAGATAGATAGATAGATAGATAGATAGATAGATAGATAGATAGATAGATAGATAGATAGATAGATAGATAGATAGATAGATAGATAAAAAGAACATGCACAGACTTTTATTCTCCCAACTAGTTAGTAATAAGATCCTAGATATAGACATTACTCGTGGAAGGTGGAGCTGATTTGAAACATAAAACCTTGCTTTCTTATCTTCTATTTCAAGCGCTACATACAGAAACTCAAAATGAGAAACCAACCCGTATCATTCACCTGCCAACATTTTTCTGAATGTAGAGTTGATCTAGTGGACCCGTTGGAGCTGTTCAAGAGGAAGTGGAAACAAAACTAGTGGCCATAATGAGGGGACTGAAATAGTTTAGTTGTTCATTACAGTCTAATAACAAAGAGAATGAAATCGTTCTAACGGGGATAAATCTATTTTCCAGTTAACAAAAGAAATAATTCGTTCAAAGTTGCTCTTAATCAGTCTCTATCAATCTCTCTCTCATTTTCTCTCTCTTTCAAACACACATACACAGTTACACACACTAAGCCAAATGGCAAGGAGATAACTGTAAGGAAATTATTTGATGTACATTTCTAGAATGTCACAAAAAACAACTAGCAACAGTTATGAGAAATGTCAATAGTGTGGCTTTTTTTATAGTAATCTTCACATCAATGTTGAATGGAAGGTAGAAAGATGTTCCCTGTTCCCTTATCTGTGTGTCTGTCCATTCGTCCGATCAAATTTTGAACAATAAAGATTAGCAGAATTAACTTCCTGGTTAGAATAAACATTTACTGATAAATTCTCATATTTATTTTTAACTTTAAAAGCTAGGCAATGAATATTAGGCAGAGACCTGGCCAAACTTGACGTTTAGAGACATATGCAAACCTTCGGAAGAGATAGGGAACCTACCTGAACGTAAGAAACGTTTAGAGTTTAGTTATGGTTGTTATATAACCAGCAGTAGGTCACACACGGATACCAAGGATAAAAATAACATTTGGATAGTACAATTCAAAGTGAATGAAAATGTCAGTTATATTGCAAACAGCAGAGAAAAGATAATCTCTAAAAGAAGTTGGCAAATATTAAAACAAATAGGATTATCACAACTGATAATTATTTACATGAATCGAAAAAAAACTTTAGGGTAAAAGAACTATTTCTGTCTTGATTACAAATTGTTATAATGTTAAAATATAGCGTTCGTGCCATTCTAAACGTCTGAATTAAATATAACATTGAGTTTAATAGTTTAAATAAACATTGTCACTAACATCTTTTGTTATATTATATTTTCAATCATAGTGGATTGGTCAAATTAAAAACAGATATTTTGAAAAAAAAAATAATTAAAGTAGGCCCATTATATAGCCATTTAATTCATACGAACATTTACCTAGAAAAGAAGAAGATAGATTAGATAGATAGATAGATAACATTATTATAAAATGACAACTTATGAAATAGAATGTATAGAGTCCTTCAGAATTTATCTGCATGTAAGACTTATAGATCAAATATTTGAGTATTAAAGGATAGTCTTAGGATAGTCCTATGATATATAAAAATAACTGACCTATTTTTACATGTCCAGTGAACTCCACGTTTAGACAATTTCCGTCGCCCTGCAAGGATAAACCACGTATCCATTAACCAGATAAACACGCATCCAGCGTCATGGTCAACTGATCATGAATGTTAGCAAATAGACATACTGCTGAGTAAATTCCCCTGTCGAGCACATCTCTAGCGGGCCACCTGGGTTAGAGCACGACTGTGCGTTGTCTGAGTTTCACAGTTCCATAGTCAAATTTTTGTATTGTTTCACAGTGGATGAGACGTTTGAATGACTTAACACTTACGCGAACTGTTCTCGAGAACTTCCAGGCGATGCCTGGAGCGAAGTAGGGGAGGAGCGGGTACGGATAGGTGAAGCATTGATGGGGAAGGGGGTTGCGAGCTAGTCAAATCAACCAGTGTGATGTTTCTATCGCGTGCGAAAACGGTTTTCATTCAGGAGAATGTCTGGAGAGACAGTGAGAGGGAAAGAAAACGAGAGAGAGAGAGAGTGAGAGTGAGAGAGTGAGAGAGAGTGAGAGTGAGAGAGAGTGAGAGTGAGAGAGAGAGAGAGAGAGAGAGAAAGGATATGATGGCCATGCACACACAAAAAAAGATTAGCGGATTTGTCTACTAAAGTAGTCTCCTCTATGTATTAAGTGTTTTTACAACTATTTTCTAATAAATCAAAACTATATAGGTAAAATCAAACTACTACTGATATATACAAAAGTATCTTTAGTGTTACATCATCACCTATAAGACCATGTTATAATTGTTATGTTTTTGTTTAAGCTTGAGAAACGCGCTATTGAAAACGGTTATATTGTGCAAAGAGTTTAGCCGACACTCTTGAAACTCTCGGCTTGTAAGCCTGATTGAACAAAGCGCTCTGTCGGAAACATTCAAGTCAATGTCCATATTAGCACTGCTATTTCCAATGGGTCGACACTCGGACGTATGGACTAGAATACGTGGCCAAAGGCATGAGCACACCGGTACCTTCCGCAATTTTCCCTATACATTTTCAAGCTATTCGAGCAGGACAGTCCCTTGAGGAACGGCGCCGGGATTTAGACAAGGTCGTGGAAGCTCTCTTACAAGTCCGCACCTTGCAATGGGAAAGCTCTCGCACACCCTGAGACACTTCCACAGGAGTCTTGTCTTACTACCCATTTCCGACAAATCGCTTCCGTTATCACTCGGATGTCGTGTTGAGGCAATGTAGCGTACCAGGGCTATTGGAAACCTGATGCCACCACAGCCTGTATCGAAGGTGGGACGTCTATCTCTTTCTTCTGAAACATTTGCCATTTGTGAATAACGATTCAAGTGCCGTATATAGTATAACATAGTAATGTGTAGTTGGTACTAACTAATGTAACGAAGGAGATAATCAAATCATTTAGACTTCTGTCACATATAAGGTCTACATATGTTTTGGCAATAGTCAGATATAAAATAAATTCAGGACCGGATTTACCTCTATGCAACATAAGCTATAGACTAGGACCCCCAAGAAATAAATAGTACTGATATATAATATCTGGTTTTATATAGGGCTCCATACAGTGGCGTAGCTACAGATGGGGAAGGGTTTCAAATATAAAAATCCCCCAGGGCCCCCACTACAGGTGACCCCAAATGAATGTCCGAAATTTCATTTCTCTTTAAATATTACGCCATCATCTCATGTCTCTATTTCCTAATATCTCTTTAGTTCTTTCTTTCCCTCTTTCTCACTATATCTGCCCTTCTGTCTTTCTCTCTCTCTCTCTATCTCTCTCTTAATCTCTCTTCTCTCTTTCGATAACTTACTATTTTTTTCGCTCAGAATTTCTCTCTATATTCTTTCTCCTTTCTTTCTATTTTTCTTTCCCTATTTGTCTTGGAGAGAGAGAATTAGAGAGAGAAAGAGACAGAGAGAAAGTAAACATTGTTTTTCTTTTTAAATCCAGTGCTTTTTCTTAAAGTTTCTCCTAACCAAAATACTCAATAGTTAGACATTGTATTGTCCCAACCAAAGTACTCAATATGTTAGACATTGTATTGTCCCAACCAAAGTACTCAATAGTTAGACATTGTATTGTCCCAACCAAAGTACTCAATAGTTAGACATTGTATTGTCCCAACCAAAGTACTCAATAGTTAGACATTGTATTGTCCCAACCAAAGTACTCAATAGTTAGACATTGTATTGTACCTTCCTCTTACTTCCAACTCTAAACCAGTTTTGTTTCCTTTTATTAGATTTCATTTTTCATCCACTCTATTTGCGCCTCAGAAATCAAAGTGGGACTTTATCGATATTTTCCCCATAACCGGGTCAGGCCAATGTTTATTCATAGGGGTCGGGCATTCCAGGGATTGAGAAACACTGGTCTAGACGAAACCATCCAAACTGATACGATTGAGTCAAAGATTTCATTGAATAACATTACAGATTGACAAAAGATAGACAAACAGAGAGACAAGAAATAGAGAGAGAGAGAGAGAGAGAGAGATAAAGAAGATTAATGGATAGATAAATAGTTTGTTAGATAGTTTAACAGAGAGATAGAGAGTTATAGGTGAATGAATAAATAAATAAACAGATAGAACGATAGATAGATAGAACGATAGAACGATAGAACGATAGAACGATAGATATATAGATAGATAGATAGATAGATAGAACGATAGATAGAACGATAGATAGAACGATAGATAGATAGATAGATAGATAGATAGATAGATAGATAGATAGATAGATAGATAGATAGATAGATAGATAGATAGATAGATAGATAGATAGAATAAGGTTATTCATTTAAAGGTTATCTTGAAAAATAAAACACATAAAAGCTCAAACTTGCTTTGTAGTGAACAAACTCTAACATCATTTTCTGCTGGGGGAACTCTGATCGTAATGCAGACCCTCTTCTCCCTGTAATTGGAGCTAATAAACTGAAGCTGGCCATTTCCATCTTCTCTTTAACAGAACAGAAAAAGACTTGGTTCATCAAAGTGTCAGGCTTCTTTTAGCGTTTTGTTTTTAACTGGAAACTTTACAAGTGACGCTCTGGAATATCGAAAAACTAAAGAATAACAAGAACAGCAACGAATGTAGAGACGACACCAAGTGCATAGATCAATGTCAGTCATCTAGAGAGTTTTTTTTGGTTGAAGAAATGTACATCTTGTATTGACGTATACACATTCAATCAGCGAAACACAGACTACGGAGAACAAGAGAGCGCGAGATTAAAGAATAGGAGAAAGAGATAAAAGAGACACAGATAGAGGGGAAAATAAATAAATTCTAGCTTTTATATAGCGCTACTTTCGTGCTTATAGCATGCTCAGAGCGCTATGGTTTAATCTCAGTTGTGTACCAGTAGAAAGTGGGGGTATCTGGGAGAAGGTTTTCCGTGCTGCCTTTAGGCGCTCAGTAAACACAAATCTGCTCCAGTTTGGTGTCGTACTTAGCCTCTCGACCTCGCATGCTGTATATATTTGTCAACAAACAAACAAAAAGTTTTTTTTTAATCGCGTATAATGAGTCAAATTGCTTCAATTATTTTGAATCAAACATAACTGTACACAAATTTACTTCATGGATTTGCGACTTTAACGCGTTTGCTATCTTGCATATTGACAAAGAGCCCCATTCGTGCTTTGGGGAGTAATTACAGTAAGGCTTATATCCCGTTAGCTTAGTACATTCTCCATGTAAAGAAAAATTGATTAATTACCAATTACGACTAATTGATTAACTGTTTCATTATTTGCTTGGTTCGTCTGTTGTCATTGACAATGCATAATTATGAAATGTTGTAAGTACATATATCCGTATGGAGTGAGAGATATAACGTGTAAAAGATATTGACCAGACAGACAGACAGACGGAGTGACTATGGTAAATTTAAAAAGCATGAATTAATGTTGTTGAAAAAAAAATATACATAATAATAAGTATGTTATTCGCTTACGAATTTGACTAGCTGTTTGGATCAATATTATTTAAAAAAAAAAAAGCTTATTAAGAAGTGAAATTAGGATCAGGAAAAAATAGACTGATTTATACCAAAACATTGTTTACTTTGCGCTTACCTCTCTTTCCTCTGTATGACTATTTTTAGTACCATTACCTCGCACTGAACGAACAACAAGGAGGGTTGTCAGTTATCCCGGAAATGTCAACCTTCACTTTATTTATAGATCTATAGATGAAGCTAGAGAAAAAAAATACTCCTAGCAGACGCGTTTTGTGGTTAATCCAAATTAAAATATCGAATTTTAATCATTAGAAAATGTAGGGAAAAAATGTTTTAAGCTATATCTTCATTTATCTGGCAGTTTGTTCAATAAAACTTTAGGGAGTCTAGAGATGTCCACTCATAATTATCTTAATGTATAGATTAAAGGCAAGACAGAACCTTACAAAAGAACAAAAGAGGACAAAAAAAACAAAATAGACTTTAAAACTAGACTTTGGAAACATGTCAGAACACCATAAAACTACTATTTTAAGTACTACCATATTTTAGGTATTTTCCTCAGTCAAAGAGACCTTTAGCAATAATTCATCGTTCGCGCAAACATACATGTGAAACTCCAGGAAGGATATTTGGATCAGACTGTAGGTCTACATTTTGAGAAAATAATGCTATTCACTAAAACTTATACCCATTGTGAGATGATCAACGAAAACGCTTATTTTGGGCTGAATCAAAAAGAATATGTGCACGGTACTGCGGAATATACATTTTAAAAAAGACAACAATTCCTTTTTTACCCCGCCCCCTTCCCCATTCTCCCCGAGAAAGATTTCTGGTTAAGCGAATGTATAAATCTAGTACACATTCCAAAATTCTAATGATAAGCATTTAGATCTAGGATCTAGACTTAGAAGAAGATGCGCAAAATTTTCCTGAACATTAATTGATTCAATAGTTAAATAAATTAATGTTCAGGAAAATGAACTGTCTTGGTCATGTTACATTCTGAATAACAAATTACAAAGTATATGCATTATGTATGTATTTGATATTCTATCGTTTAACTCATTTTTTTAACATCCATACAAATGACGTCCATTAACATTATTGTCACTTCAAAGAAGTTAATTTTAAAATAATTACTTCCAAATTTAATTTAAAAGACAATTAAAAAAAAAAAAAGAATGATTGATCATAGACATCAAATGAAAAAGTGTCTGATTAGCGATAAAAAATACTTGAAAGAATCATGTAAAAATAAAATAACATTAAAAGTATTTAAGAGGAGTTATTCAGTAGATGAAATTCAAAAATACAGTAACAAGAAAACATTTTATTTAGGGTCTAAGAGAAATATACTTCATTTAATATTATCAAGTAAAAGTGTGACTAGATCTCGGATCACAGCAACGTGACAAGACCACACCAACGACGTGATAAGACCACACCACCAGCGTGAAAATGTTAAAATGGTCTTAATATTGTTAAGAAATGGCTGTCAAAGTAAATGTCTATGATTGATGCTGTCAAATATTTTCATCCACTTTGCAAGAGTGAAATTCTAAACCACAATGAAATGTCAGGAAAAAAACCAAGTCAAACTTGAATCGTTGTGTTATTAGTCTGGATATCTTCATTCTGACCAACTGTTCAAGAGAAAGGTTTGCAAGGAAGCTAAAAAGATTATTAAAATATAAAAAATCATCTGAGCCAAGATTTTGAGATTTTACCATCACAAAGGAGATACAAGACACTGATTACAAAAACAGACACAAAACTTAATTGTTCCCCTGGCAATCCAATCATTGAATAGAAATTGACCTATCTGATGTAAACACTTCACGTGTAACGTTAGAGTGAAACTATTGTGATGTTGTATTTTGTTTCTATAGTTAAAATGTATTTTTAATGCACAAATTGTAAGACAAATTTGGTAATTTACTAATGGATAACACAAATTTTTGTTATTATTATGTTAGAAAGGAACGAGAATTCATTCTCTGGCGCTGCCAGGGTAGAGTAATAATAAAGAGAATAAATTCATCGTAGTCCCTTTATCAGTTTCCACTGAGGAATTTTCTGGTGATGTGGCAGGTCTGCAGCAGTACTGCCCTCTGACAGGCAACGAGAATCTTCTTATGACTGTTAAGGGCCTTCAAGGTATCTGTGAGGTCAGTTGTCATTAGCCCCTCAGTTGATATAACAATGGGGTATATTGTTGTTTTAGATAACTTCCATAATCGCCTACTCTCCAAGACTAGGTTCCCATATTTTTTTTTTCATTTCTGCATTTCTTATAATATGAGACAGTGGTACGGCGATACCAATAATGCTAACGTTTTATTTTCCTTTTTATCAATAAACAGTAGATGAGGGCGATTAAAATCTACCGTTTAGTCAGTCAAAATAGGCCTATCCCAGTACAATAAGTGATCAGTAGACCCGAGAACATCTCCTTCTTATTATTATCAAAGAACCACGATGAGCCAGCATTCGTGCCTTCATTCCCTGTCTTCCAACTACACCTAGCCTTGTACACTTAGCCTTGTACACCTAGCCTTGTACACCTAGCCTTGTACACCTAGCCTTGTACACTTAGCCTCAATGTATCACCGGGTGTAAATTTCTTATTTTTTTTGTATGTCTTGAAATTTTTCTTTAGTTTTCTCTTTTTTTAATCCCCGTACCCCCAAGAATCGTCGGTATTGTGCCAAACGAACGACTTACCTTTTCGGTTGTAAGTTACAATCATGCTTTTAAATTAATATCACTTTTATGTTTCAATTTTAATCTTGATTAAAAGATTGCATCTGGTGTTAGTTATCCACATCACCAAAGACTGAAGTTCTGATTCTTTCTAAAAGTCGTTCATCATTCGCGTTAAGAAATCCAACAAATCAACTCTACGTTTTTTTAATTGTTTTTTGTTTTTGTGGCTTTGTGGTTGCATTGTCACCATTGAACTTTCTTATCCAATGTCATCTCATTTGGAACGAAACCCTAGCATAAGTGATAGTCACCGCACGCATGCTTTGTGGACATCAAGTATTTGACATGACTTATACATACGTGGGGGGGGGGGGGGGTACGAAAAGCCAATGCCGGAAGTTGTGGAGAAAATAAACACCACAATAACTACTAAACGCTTCCATCGTCATCCGTCTCACAATCAAGAGCAACTTTTGGAGCTCGCGTGTAGCTCAGATACTGCACCCGGGAGACCCGTTAACACTATCGAGAAAGCGAGTAACTGGCGCCTAAACCGGTCTCCAAGATGGTAGGCCGACGCGTTAGCCACTGAGCTATTTGAGTACTTATAAAAAGCAAAATTTTAAAAATTCATTAAAAAAACAAACAAAGCTTATATAAATGAAAGGGCTGTACTTCTAAAGATTTATTATCTCACCACTGTAAGATTTATTTCCTTTTTCTATATCAATTACAACTAATAAATAAATTAATTAGTTGATTTTTTAAAATTCGTTTTGATAGAGACAATCAATAATTGTACAAAGTTTCAACTTGATCCAGAAATAGGAAATGGAAAAAAGTGAATTAATATAAGCTTTGTACAAATGTTCTCACACACTTTTTGAATGTCTTTTGTTTGAACGTTGTTGTTCGGTTGGGTCAGGCGACTAGGTCAACTTGACACGATGTCAAACAAACGCTGACCTTGATGCCGATTAAATCCCTCGTCATACGAGCAACACTACATCTTGAACTCGACCTGCAATTAAAGCCGCTAGCTCTTCACCAATCCCTCTGTCCGAAGTCCCGCCTTATCCTTATGCCTGTAATGTCCCACCGAACCCGTGCGAGGGTCCTTTACAGCGCGTATGGCCCCCGTTAAGGAACGGATCGATGAGGGGTTGGACGGGTTAGCGAGCCTTTGTTACATCCCTACCACGTGCAGTGTACAGTCTCTCGACCGTACGTGTGGTAGCCCACTGAGAGCTATGTGCGCTACCGTTCTTGGTCTAGCAACTCCCTTGGCGGACGTATCCACGGAGGCGCCACGCTGAGGCGTCTTCCTTCGTCTTCAGCTCTGAAGGAACATCCGAAACATGTAAAAAAATTTACGGACTTTTTTTAAAAAAAGGGAATTGCCCAGTATTTATATCAACATTGCGGTTAGTTTGGAGAACTAGGAGTGTTGTAGAAGGAATGCCTACTGCAACCTAGAAACATAAAATTCACATATCGTCATAATTTATTTGTTTAGCTTATTATGGATGGCATTCGTGTGGTATGCGCCCTGGACTATCGTTCGGTGGCCGCGATAGGACAGGGTTCGAACTCAGCCCGATGCCATCGCAGTCGCCCTGCGGGTGGTTTTGGCTAGGATGTTATTATATTCCGTTCTGAAGTAACATCCGAAACATCTTACAAATAAAGCATCGGTATGAGACTAATGAATACATAGTGTTGTAACTCAGCTCCCGCGCCACACTGATGGTGCGCATCATCAACATAATGTAGTACGAAAGATGTTGATTTTACACGAAGAAGGGCTGTTGTACATATGGCTGAAGTTATGGGAGTCTGAACAGTCTGGGTTAGCTAAGTGCTGTCCTGTGTGATACTAGTGAACTGTTTGGGAGACCTGGAGCGATACTGGGAGATGTGTCGGTGGTCTGTTCTAGTATTAAGTAGGACTCTTAGAACTTAAGACATTACTCCTTGTGACTTGATAGCGGAAGTCCAAGTCTAACTATTTGTTGATAGCGTATAATAAATGCATCGTTTATTATTACCTCCTACCTTTCGTTGAGTTGCCTGCCTTAGAGTTACAACAATACGTTGTCTTTTTGTACTTATTAAAGAGTGAAGATCATTTAGGCCTATTATCTCTGTGGTATAAAATAGAGCTCTGTTATTCTTCTCCTCTTCTTTTCCCCTTCAATGTTGACTTAATCTTATACATTGTTAGTAAGAAAGAAGAAAAAAAATATAACAAAATCCTTTAAAAAGAAAGAAAAAAGCTGATTTAAAGGGGGAAAAACTCCATCCTTAAAACTAAATCTACCAATAAAGTACAAGTTATTTCCCTTATTTGATATCAAAATAAATAATCACCAATGATTAATTGGCTAATTTGAGTATTTTTTGTTTATTGCTTTATGTTTTGTTAGTATCAACTTGATCGGAGAATGCGTGAGGGAGAAGTAGCGTTAACAATTATTTTAGGGGACTGAACCCAACAACTTTAGCCATATCTGTGAATACTGAAGTATTATTTTCCCTTGTTGCTATTAAACAAAAAATTAAATTACCAGTAATTAATTATTGAAGTTGTTACTTTTTTTTTTATTGATGTATGTCTTGTCTATGTCTTGTGCAAAGTTTCAGCTTGATCCGAGAATGGGCGAGGGAGAAATAACATGTTTTTCAAACCTTTTACTATACAGAGTGAGTCGATCTAAGCTTTGTAAAAATCACTCATGAAACAATCATCACTTGTTGAATTGAGACCAATCATCCTAGTAAGCCTGAACGCAGACCTGTGACGTGGCAACCTGTGGTCGATGGGAAATACGAATAGATGCGCTAGGGACATGAGAACAATGAAACCAAAGGAAAAGGGTTCAAATCTATTTTAGATATCATCCCTAGCATCGCCCAACGTTTACATTATAGGGATTCTACACAAACACAAATATAGCTCAGTGAAGGATTAACCATTGAACCTTTCTAATCACGGCGAAAATTCTCTAATAAAAATATTCCAGTTATCTCTTAAGAGCCTTAAAGCTTTGACAGCAGATGTATTGAAGGTAACACAATTTCATAGCCATCTGTTTACAAATATTTTTTTTTGTCTGTAGCCAGAACATACTGATCAAACCCAACTCATGGGAATTCCCATCAGACTATAAATAGCTATTCATTTGGGGCTGTCGTTTTGGGTTTTTTTTTGTTTTGTTTTTTTGTACAGATGAAAGGAAGTTAGGGTAAACTGTGTATTTTTAAAAGTAAAAGAAAAAGATTGTTCGAGATCGTTCTATCACTCCAGAATCAAGTTTCTAGGCTATTTTGCCTGTAGCACAAGGAAACTTTTGTTTATTTAGTTGGTAAAAAAGACCTTTCAATAGTGACATTGTTTAAAGTAGGCCCAAATTTTGCTCGTTTTATTTGCTTACTTTTTTCACAAGTTTCTATTATATTGCCACCGAATTTCTTCACATTGCTTTCTCTTCTTTTTTAATTGTTATTTAATTGTTTAAATCAGTGTTTCCCAAACTGTGTTCCCTCGAAACTCTATAGTGTACCGCGAGGCCTGGATAGGTGTTCCACGAGCTACTGTAAGCCACCACGTGAATTAACCTCTCTGATAAAAAGAAAGAAGCAAAGTGTTCCGCTAAATACACAGAATGTGCGAAAGTTTTCCGAGGAAAAATGTTTGGGAAACACTGGTTTAAAGAATATTAACTATTGTAAACCGAATCTTTAAAATGAAATGATAAAGAGAGAAGTAATTACTGTACTTAAAATGTATCGAGTAAATCCCCAAAAGCTACAGATTTACAGCGATCTCATTGTCTTAACATGTAACACTGAACACAGTAAAATGACTGAAAATGGCCTCGTGGGCCAAACGTTGCGTTACTCAATTGTGTATCTATAATTTTGGTTTCTGGTAAAAAATGAGACGCCATACACAAATTTTACAATTGAATAAATAACCAAATGTTATTAACATATTTTAATTGTTTGGGTCACTTTGAGTGTCGTAACAAGCGATAAGTAAGTATCTATAGAAACCTAATTGTATACTTTCTTTCGATAGAAATTGCATAAGTAAACTCTTGTATACTAACGAATGTAAAATTGAAACTATTGAAATTTAGATTAACAAGATATGTCAACTCCTCGGTCCAGACTGTAGTCTAATATGCTTGTAAAAACAAAATCTTGGTGGACATTCTTAAAAGATGCACGAGCCTGTTCCTTGATGACTATGCCAGGTGACTTCTGACGATAAGGAGTAGAGAGCTTTAGTGGGATGCAATGTGACAACATCCACAAGACTGACTGCGACTGATAAACTGGTAGGCAATTAATGTAATCGTTTTATTATCAATCCTCGTCGTCAGATTTTTTATTTGCATTTTTGGGTCATTGTACTACATAGCTAGTCAATTTTGAAACAGGATGTGTAAAAAAAATCTACAGCGTTGTTTAACAAATCAGATCACTTTTACTGAGAATTAAAAGACCAGCTACACAACGGGAAGGAGGCGATGTGGCTGAGCGGTAAATCGCTTGGCTTCTGAATCGGAGGTTTCCGGATTCGAATCCTGATGAAGACTGGGATTTTTAATATCGGGATATTTGGAGTCCACCCAGCTCTAATGGGTACCTGACAATAGTCGGGGAAAAGTAAAGGCGATAGGTCGTTGTGCTGGCCACATGACACCCTCGTTAACCGTGTGGTGACCTTTATATCATTTGCCCAATAGATCGCAAGGTCTGAAAGGGAAACTTTACTTTACCTTTTTTACACCACTGGATATGGCGTTGACTATAATGGCCCAATATTAGGTACCACAGTCTCAAACTGAACCACTTAATCTTTTTGTGTTCAGGATGACCAGCATACTTTGCAGTAGGAAGAGACGAACGCAAAGGCATGAAGCGAGCACCTCCCCTACGCAAAACACTGACGTCTGGTCTGGTTGTTTAAGTAGCCCCCGACTAGCAGGTGACTGACAATGGCGGCTTGTCACGTGCGCACATTGACATGTTGATCGGAAAGCATGCAATTCACATCGCAGCCAGAGGACAGGGGGAAAAAATCGTAATATCAAGAAGACAGAGAAATGAAAGGACGCACGGTGCACTTTAAGACGTCTATCAACACATGGGCGTATGCGGCTACATGTCTCTTCATATCTGAGTGTAGAGAAAACTTTATTTTTTAAAAGTGACTCAAAAACTATAAGTAATTTGCAGGTGGCAATATGTTTGATGCCAAATACGGTATATTTTATTTTCCCAACTCTTGTTTTTATTTAAGCTACGCCGCTACATCTGCAAATCAAATCATCATACATGCTTGACTTGTAGGTTTTTATTTTTTCCTCTGGAGTTTTCATTACTTCGGGACAATTTTTTTTTAAGAATTGGGGAGCCCGAAAGTTTATTTACATAACACACTCACTCAATAAAGCAATATGGTTTCATTTTATTAAAACTACTAACGTTCTTAAATAATAACATCGATGACAAATCAGGAGTGGAGCCTCTGAGGCGTCACTAATGCTTTGAGGCTATTAGTCAAGCTATTAGTCCCAACAGCAATAATGGGTGATAAATGTAATGGCTAGTGTCCCTCTGGTTCACATTGACACGATCGAGAGAACGACACTGAGACAAGAGCAACCATCCAGGAGTTTTCAACTAGGACGAAATAATCTTAATTTCTGAAAAAACTTCAGAGACTCTGACAACAGACCTCAAACAAACAATAGCATCATTTGTTAGTTGGTAGGAGTGGACACCCTGTTTACGTTAAGGTGTAACGCAGCGGTTCTCAACCTTTTAAGCTCGGCGACCCCTTTTTATAATATCCCACTCTGCAGCGACCCCCCCCCCCATTACACACACATACAGCAATAGAAGAATAGACAATAGCAATCCATATTTTCCATGGTGTTAGGCGACCCCTGGCAAATCGTCAATCGACCCCCAAGGGGGTCGCGACCCACAGGTTGAGAACCCCTGGTGTAACGTGTACAATTATTTAAGGGGACAATACCCAACATATTTAACCATATCTGTGAATATTGTTTCCCTTGTTGGTTTCAAACAAAATAATTAATAATTAGTAATTAATTGACCAATTGGCTATTTTTTTTATTCATCTATTCAAATCTATTGTCATTGCCAATGAATATTTGTGCAAATTTTAAACTTGCTCCGAGAATGGGTGTGGGAGAAAAAATGTGTTCAAACTTTTTACCAGACAGACGGAGTGAGAGAGAAAGAGATAAACGAAGCAAGTAAGAAAAAATTCATATAGACGAGTCAATATGTAAGTCCTCAAGAGACAAAGAATTTAAGCTACGTTGAGAATGGGGGGGGGGGTGCAAGTATGAACATGAAGTATGATTCATTTAGTTAACAGGTAGAGTGGCCAAGTTAGTGTGATCAAATCAAAGTGACCCACATATCATCAAGATAAACAATATTTAGTGGAAGAGGTCAAGCTGTAAAAGAGTGTATTAGGAGTTCGAATTCTTCAGACCTCTCGCCCGGAGGTCCAGCTCAAGGTTTTAGTGTAAAAGAGCTCTTGCTACCCATTCTAATAAGTAATTTGGGGTTCAAGGTTTCACTTCTGGCACATTGTGTAGCACCCAGTAAGTAGAGAGGATTTTACTCGTTTCTAACACACAACACAACATACATGGTTCACTGATGGTACAATGGTTAGGTGGATGATAAACAAAGACCGATCCTTATATTTCTTTTTTTTTCGTTCTTTCAATCCAATATCATCTATCTATGTATGTATCTATGTATGTATCTATGTAAATATGTATCTATGTATCTATCTATCTCTGTTTTTGTCCGTATGTCTGTCTGTGTATGTGTGTTGTGCGTCTGTGTTTATTTTACGTTAACTATATCCTCCCCTCCCCAAAAAAAACCTTGAAAAACCTAAACCCTACCTCATTTTCTTGCGTTAAAGCTCAAACCGCAAACCGATGAACTAAAAACAAATTACCCCATTTTACCATTGTATTCTAAACAGTATAGAACTTAACCGAATGATGTTTTTAAATGCAGTTTAAAACGACCACAGAGAAACAACGTAATGGTAAAGTTAAATAATGGTTTTATTGTGTCCGAGAGGTCGATCGCGATACGTAAAGTGCACCTAGACATGTCGCCGGGTCTACCCTGGGCAGGTGTGCTCTGAATGAGCTACCATCAATATGGCTGACAGGATATATCCCGGCGGCGGCCGCCTCTAGGAAGTCGTTATGAAAAGCGATCTGATCATCGAGCGTGGAGGGGAGGGGAGGAAACGATGAAGGAGGGGGGAGGAGAACAAACTCCAGCGGAAATACATCACGTCATCAAATAAAGAACAAGACAGTAAAAAAAATGACAATTAGCAGCACATAATATACGTAGTTAAGGTTAACAGAATATTGGAGATTTTCACAATAGACAAAACAATGTGAAAGACATTATCTTCACTGTTGCCAACTGCATACAAAAGAATTGAGATCTAAATCCTTGCAGTTGATCTTCCTATCAACGATCTCTTATTCTGCAGAGCTAGAAAGGGCACACACATTATACTATAGGGCCTACATTTTAAAAAACAGAACCTAGCTTAGCAACACTTCTTTATTCTGTACACCGGATACACCAAAAAGCTTGCTATTTATAGTTTTCGCGCCAGGTATGAAAATCGCCTATATATGCTTTGTGTCCTATGTTTTGTAGATTAGGGTTTATTAAAAGAAATTTCCATAAATCAAATAAGAACATAAAAATAAAATGTTATTTAACCTTGGTTAGGCCAATAATAGAATATGCATCCACCGTTTGGGACACCTCAACTCAAGAAAACATTAAGAAACTGGAACAAACACAAAGTAGACCAGTGAGATTCATAACAAACGAATATTCACATTTGACTAGAGTAACACCATTAGTAAAATCACTAAATTTAGAAAGCCTTCAGGACAGAAGACTCAAAAGTAAAGTAGTAATTATACATAAAACACTGAACCATAATCTTCAAATACAAAAACAAAACTTAATAAAATACTCTGAAAGACACAAAAATAAAGGCACATTCCTTGTCCCCTATGCTAGGACAAATTTGTACAAATACTCCTTCTTCCCTAGTGCTATTAGAGCATGGAATGGGTTGCCTGAGCTAGCCAGAAAAACCTGTGACTTGGCAGAATTTAAGTCATTGGTTAATATGCATGACTAAATGCATGACGCGTAGGACGTAATCATCTTCTTTTTTGAAGTAACGTCTGTATTATATAAGATAAGATAAGATGCGTTCAAGCTCTTTAATTACACAAATTTTGTTTCAATTATGTCAAAAAAAAATTTTTTAAATTGTTAAATGTATATTCAGTGAAAGAAGGAAACTAAAATGTCATCCAGCCTCTCGACATTTCGCTAACAGGTCAAATATGTTGAGACAGTAATTTTTTATTTTTTTTTGTGTGTTTTTAAATCACAGATCTCTTTCTTAATTGTGTTGTAATGAAACTCTTAATCAATTAATTTTTATTTGCATTAACAGACCACTCCGTAATACTACTAATTGTACTAATAGTTCGGTCAACGATTTGGATGAAGATTTCGATGAAGATTTCGATGAAGATTTCGATGAAGATTTCTATGAAGACCATCTAAGGGGCCAACAAGGGATTAGGTTTGCATTTTTGTTCATCTTCATGTGGCTAGAGTGAGGCGAAAGATTCAACGGTATACTGGGACAATGGTGGCTGGAGCCTACGTGGAATGTCGTGAATTCTCTGTTAATGTCTTTTGCATGCTGTCTTCATCGATTTTTGCGCCTGTTCTTATAGCAACATTCAGTGTATAATGACCAGATAGAAATAATTCCTTCGTAAATTTTTCGATTGACATCCCTCCACCCCTTTTTCCAACAGGAGACACATATTGTCACATCTGCCTATCCACAACATCCAGGCTGCAATGAAAACTGTAACAGGTGTGTTATCTAGTTGTTATTACGGCAAAGGCTGCTGGACTACTTACGTTAAGTTTGTTTTTTTTATACTTTAATTCATTTTTTTTTTTGCTTAACTAGCTAGCAAAACCTACCCTGACCGCTGCCCCCACGTGTAAAAACTGAGGCAAACGTTGCCGCTCCAATATTGGCTTGATTAGTCACATCCAATTCTGACCCCTAACTCTAGAAAAAACTAAAACCACTGATTCATCTGGGCGCATTCATTGTCCATTGATAAGTACCCCCCTCTCTCTAATAACCAATAAAACGATCCCTCCCTTTCACCTTTCTTTTCCCCGGTCAACTGTTGTACTGTCAATGTTGTCCCGAGTCCTACTAGCACATACAACCATTTTGATGTCCGTGAAATGGTGAACATCCGGCGATTGTTGAGTCTCGCCATGACTATAGCCAGTAAATCTTGATAGCAGTGGGACTAATTATCTTGTCCACTTTTGGTCCAAACTGACCTCATTATGTTCAATTAGTATAGAAGAAACCAACACATACACAGCCAAACGTAGAGAGCGGTCGTGGTTTACAGGAAACTAACTTAACTAACTACTGGTGGGTAATAATCACATTGCTAGTTCCCGCCCCCTTAAGTCTGTAAAACTTATCTGTTAACTACATTGTATGGGTATTCGAAAAGTTTCAGCATTTGATGCCCATAGCAATTCAAACATCTTGCAATAAGTCTCGACAACTTGGAACCAGGAGACAGTTATAGCCTACATTAGACATACCATGACGAACTGTAATATATTTCGACCTGGTCATGTGGTAGGCCCGTGGGGCTAGTTTCGAGATGGTCTCAAGTCCAAGCCCTATCCACTGCCGACCCGCAGGACGTTTGGAATAGGAAGTCACCTTCACCTTTACCTATCCCTTAGGTCGATCGTCTTTCTCCATTCCTCTGTCTTTTACTTTGAGTAGAAGCTCTTTCCGTTACAGAGCCGTCCATTCTATAATGTTTTTTTTAATAGAAATTAACACCGTTTGTGCAATCTTGTGGTGATTTGACTTTAATATTACTTAGAACTTAGCGAAGGCCGTACTATGTTAGAACCCCCAGAACTTATGGGTGGCACCGCTTGAAGTTGAAAGGACAACAAAAATGGTTGTTTTTATTTTTGTTTTGAGCAAGAGATATGGGCATGTTTTTAAACATTTAGCTGTAACACTTAATGTAGAGATTCTCAAACTGTGGTTCGAAGACACCCAGGGGTCATCGAGACGCTCGTAGGGGGTACGCAGAAAGCTGAAAATTGTATACAATTAAAATAACTATTTCTCTAAAGGCCAGTTTATCAGATTGGATAATTTGAATAATAATCAACTGGCCAGGCACTACTGTTTAATATTTCTATTACGTACTATAACTACTAATCTATGACGACTTAGAGCAAAGTTTTGAAGACATTCTTCACTTGGATATTCCCGACTGTGTAGGCCTATTGAACCCTTTAACACGTGGAAAAGCTCAGACCCCAATCACAGATGAATCCATACTAATAGAGGAGCAGCTTATCGAAATTCTTAAACGAGGAACTTAAACCAATTTTTAAAACTATTATTTTATATCCAGCATTATGGGTAAAGAAGTTGTTGACTGCTTTGGCGTCTTCTTTTTGGATAAAACGTGGGTTTATTGCAGTAATGAACTTCATCACTAATACAAGAAACTGACTATCGCTGAGAAACTTAAACAATAACTGGCGTTCCATTTTGACGTTCCTGCTGTCTTTACTATAAAGAAAGAATCCTTGAAAAACTAAGGGCAAAACATGGTATAATATTGTGCCGATGTGCCATAAAATCAAAATATAATCAAAATATAATTACAAACATTTAGGTGGACATCAATAGTCTCATAAAAACTCATCAAACATCACGTCATCAGGCTAATTTTTTAAAATTATATTTTAACAATAATCACAATAAATATTCATTCAAAAAAACTTTATTTTTTACATTTGTAAACTTTGTACAATGTACTATGCATTTATATAGTGTTTTTTTTTTTCATTTAAAAGGGTTCTCGGAATCAACCGAAAATTTTGAGATCCTCTGACTTAATGCTTTTAATAATAATTATATGTATGAAGCTATCCTTTCAGCTTTTGCGATCTGTAGGGCAGATGAAGTAAAGGTCATCTGTTTTGTGGCCCACGGTTAGCGAGGGTGTCATGTGGTCATCACAACTACCAACCGCCTATACTTTGCTTTATGTACTCATTAGAGATGGGTAGACTTAGAGGCCCCTAAAGATCCAGAAATTAAAAATCCTAGTCTTCACAAGGATTCGAACCCGGGACCTCTCGGTTTGGAAGTTAAGCGTTTTACCACTCAATTACCGGACCTCCTATGGTTCTAATAATGCGTATATGTTTTTAAAAATGTTTTTTTGCAACCAAGGATAAACTTATTTTTTTAAAATTACTTGGGGAAAAAAAAACTATTCTGATACACAAAACTAGATAACTTATTTTTTGTTTCAAAAACTTCTCTTTCATTTTTTAAAAAATGTCCTTTGGGTGACATCTGACCTTTATTATTTGAAATAAGCCGAAAACTACAATACATTTCACGCTCTACTATTACATCTTGATCTATATTCTTATTTACCTCGACCTAAATACTTTTCAACCGACCACAAAAGTTCATATGCACGATCATTGAAAATATTATACATTTGTCAAAGTGCATAAATTCACAATATCCTAAACCATGGAATGCGGCAAATGGGGACAATGACGTAAGCACAAAGGGAACGAAACAATCTGTTTTATGATCCAAAGAGGATTTCTTTTTAAATAAATGACGTCATTCACGCTTATAAAACTGAATATAACTAGATTTACCTAGAATGGACCTCATTCACCAATCGTAAACAAACAACATTTAGCCACGTGATAGTATTGATAAAACAACTAAAAAATTGTGTGTAGTACGTAATTTGTATAGAAGAGATAGAGAATCACGTGGTTAAGTGTTGTTTGTTTACGATTGGTGAATGAGGTCCATTCGTCATCGGTAATTTAACTGTATTTGACCGTAATTTGACGCTTATAAAAGGGATCGCTTATTAGGTTCTAATAGTAGTTTCATCCGGAAAGTTTATTACAAGGATTATATTAGCTCATTCTGTCTGTCTATCAGTCTGTCTGGTAATGTTTTTCTCCCATTTTCGGATCAAATTGAAAGTTTGCACTATTATTCATTTTACTCAGGTGGTTGCACCACCGCCAGTTTTGCAAAGTCTACAACATATCTAGCAATAAAGCCTATGCAAGAATATCAGTTCTGCAGTGATACAGTATTGCTACATCACTAAATATATGTCGTCTTCTGTCTCAGAAATCAATGGATGCCCCAAGATGAGTCTCTGGTTTTTGGTTTCGTCTCGAGACGGGGCAGAATCTGGTGTGACCAATCAAACTAATTCTGGAGCGGCAAAGTTTGCCACAGTTGGTGCATGTATATGTATCTGTTTTAGAACTGATAGGGCAGCTTTCGTTCTACATCACTATCATTGGTCTCAATGCGACTGTACTATCACCGTGTTATCGATTCTCATCTGTTTTGTGATATATGTAAGTTGAAACATCAGTTTTGAATAGGAATATTATAAAATAATTTATAAATCATGCATCCGTACCTTGTGAAATTAGAGCCTATGGAAACTAAAACACGTGATTACTTTTAGTTTTGTTTATTACTAATGCCTGCAGTACATACTGTGAAATGAATTTTAACTTCTTAATATTGTTAAGAGAAACTTTGATAAAAGTGGTGGCTGGGATCTGGTATTGGGTATGCAAAATTGCTTGCATGTTTGCCTCTTTCATTTTTCCTTTTAAAACTGCTTTTTACAAAGCTTACATCAGCTTGCTCTGTCTGGTTTTGGTCTCGTAGACTTCTTGGAAGTCTTCGTAGACCCCTGGGGGTCTATATAGACCACTTTGGGAATCACTGGTTTAGTAGGATTGTTATACACGTTATTTCCCCCACACCTATTCTCGGAACAAGTTGTAATCTTACACAATTATTTGTTGTACCTAACAAAACAAACAATTAGCTAATTAATCATTGGTAATTAATTATTTTGTTTGATATCAAAAAGGGAAATAAATGCCACTTACTGAGAGTTGTGGCTGTAAATGTAGAGTTATATCCATAGACATAATAGATTGGAAATCGGAAACAAATTCTTATCCGCGATTGATCGATTCCCAGACCTATATAAATAGATGTTTATGTACGTAACTCTTTTTCAAGCTGTAAGGGAAGTCGCCCCAAATCTAGGAAAATCAATCTTTTTTGTCTTAGAAAAGTAATGATCTTTAGTTTTCAAAGTTTAGAAATAATGCAAACTCATTTCTAGGATTTTTTTTTTTTTTTTTTAGATTGAACAAATATATGAGACAAAGTCATTTCCTGTTAGTTTCCATTGAGATAAAGTTTCAAAAATCCTAGATCAAAATAATTTTTATCATCTTAGTTAGGCCTACATTTAAATGTTTTGTTTGTAAAATGCTTTACATGTTTCGGATGTTCCTTCAGAGTTGAAGATAATTACTTCCTAGTCCAAACCTCCCGCAAGACGACGGGAGATGGGAGCGGCAGGGTTTGAACCCGGGCAGCGCGCAAACCGCACGACCAGGCAGCCATTCTATCATCATCCTACGATTATCTTTTTTCGATGTTCAATTACTAGATCTAGATCTATATGTTACATAGGTTAGGGTTGAAAAAAAATGCTATACTTTGTGTGAGTACTTTACAAAACAACGCCTTGTTTCATCTCTTTACAAAATTTTCACATTTTTTGGTAGTGTTAAAGAATCTCCATGCCCAGTCAAGATATTAGATATTTAGGTCATTTTATATTTTGAACACGTTTTCTCTCCAACTTTCCATTCTCGAATAAAGTTTAAATTTTGCATAATCATTCATAGTTTATGACAATACGTGAATCAATAAAAAAAAACAACAATTAATGAAGCAATTAGTTAACTAATTTTTTAAATTTATAATAAGGGAGCTTATTCCTGAAGCATATGGTAAATATTATTGCTTTTCTTTCCCTTTGACAAGCTTTAATACTTAGCTTATTTTTTCTTCTTGTTAAACAATCCAAATAGTCTCTGTGTTTACATAACAGAGGACAGTTTGGTGTTTTACGTCAGCTGTTTATCTTATCTTCTTATCTTATATAATACAGACGTTACTTCAAAAAAGAAGATTACGTCCTATGCGTCATGCATTTAGTCATGCATATTAACCAATGACTTAAATTCTGCCAAGTCACTGGTTTTCCTGGCTAGCTCAGGCAACCCATTCCATGCTCTAATAGCACTAGGGAAGAAGGAGTATTTGTACAAATTTGTCCTAGCATATGGGACAAGGAATACGCCTTTGTCTTTGTGTCTTTAAGAGTATTTTATTAAATTTTGTTTTTGTATTTGAAGATTATGGTTCAGTGTTTTATGTATAATTGCTACTTTACTTTTGAGTCTTCTGTCCTGAAGGCTTTCTAAATTTAGTGATTTTACTATAGGTGTTACTCTAGTCAAATGTGAATATTCATTTGTTATGAATCTCACTGCTCTATTTTGTGTCTGTTCCAGTTTTTTAATGTTTTCTTGAGTTGAGGGGTCCCAAACAAAGGATGCATATTCTATTATTGGCCTTACCAAGGTTAAATAACATTTGAGTTTTATGTTCTTATTTGATTTATAGAAATTTCTTTTAATAAATTGGGAAGCGTGGTCGAGAGGCTAAGTGCGCATGTACTTGGCTTGTCTTGGCTACCTAGAAAGGGGCTCGAGGTTCGACACCCGACTCGGGCAGACTTGTGTTCACTGAGCGCCTAAAGGCAGCACCCCCTCCCCCCCCCCCAAACTCGTCCACAAATGAGATTGGACCAAAGCGCTCTGAGCATGCTATAAGCGTGAAAGTAGCGCCATATAAAAGCTATAATAATAATAAATCCTAATGCTTTGTTTGAATTTTTTTTATAGTTTCATCAATATGTGGATTCCATGACAGTTTTTCATTTTCACCTAGGTATTTTGCGTTTTTAGTCTGTGTTACTGGTTTGCCATGAATAAGATAAGTGGAATTAATTTGTTTTAGTTTTTTTATTACTCTTAACAACTGACATTTTTCTGGGTGGAAAGACATGCTCCAATTTGATTCCCATTTCTGTAATTCATCTAATTCTCTTTGTAAAATATGTGTCTTGTGTTGTTTTTATTGTTCTATATATTATGCAATCGTCTGCAAGTAATCTGACTTTTGTTCCTGAAGTAATGCACTTTGGTAAATAATTATTTATGTAAATTAAAAATAGTAGTGGACCCAAGACTGTTCCTTGAGGTACACCTGAGTTTACTGTTATCGGTGTTGATTTAGAGCCATTTATTATTACAGTTTGTTCTCTCGCTATCAAAAAATCTTTAATCCACTGATTTAGTGGACCATTAATGCCAAAATATTTTAATTTTTTAAGCAAACTATGGTGGTGAACTTTGTCAAAAGCCTTAGAAAAATCTAGTAAGGTATTTGTTCATTATTATCTAAACCTTTAGCAAAATCATCAATTAGTCCTATTAGTTGTGTTTCACATGATCTATATTACCTAAAGCCATGTTGGTATGGTGTGAGGACATTATGTTTGTCTAAGGGGTTTATGATGTTGCTACATATTATGTTTACATGAGATGCTGGTAAATGATACTGGTCTGTAGTTTCCTGGGTCAGATTTTTCTCCTTTTTTAAATAGGGGGGTGACATTAGCTTCTTTCCAGTCCTTTGGTACTCTGCCCTGGTTAAGTGAAGCCTGAAAGAGTATTTTGAACACTGGGGCTAGCTCATTGCTTAGTTCTTTGAGTAATCTAGCTGGAATACCATCAGGTCCAGACGCTTTATTTGGTTTGGTGTTGGCTAATAATTTTTGAATTCCATTTTCTTGTACTACTATATCTTCTATGTTGTCTACTTGGTTCAAATTCAGTAATATGTCTTTGTCTCCTGGGGCTGAGAATGCTGATGCAAAGTATTAATTTAGGATGTTTGCTTTAGTTTCATTATCATTATGTATTATGTTACGTTCATCTTTTAATGGCGCTATGCCTGTTGTTTCCATTTTCTTAGACTTAATGTATGACCATAGGTTTTTGTTGTTATCTTTAGATATTACATTGCTTATGCATTCACTCTGCAGCTGTCTGCTTACTTTTTGGGTTAAGTGTTTAATTTTTATATACTTTTTTTAAACTCTTTCTGCCTTGGTTTCTTTAAATTTTCTATATAAGTTTTGTTGAGGCCGCTGATTCTGGTTATTTATTTTTAAAAATAGTTCAGATGCTGCCAATCTGCCTGTTTTGGAGCTAGTGTTTGTCAAAGTACAAACACTCTTGTCTACCATCCTCAAGTGTCGCTCGACACAGTCTTTCTGTCAAACACAGAACAGTTGACACTTTCTGTCAAACACAGAACAGTTGACACTTTCTGTCAAACACTGAACAGTTGACACTTTCTGTCACACAGAACAGAGGACACTTTCTGTCAAACACAGTACAGTTGACACTTTCTGTCACACAGAACAAAGGACACTTTCTGTCAAACACAGAACAGCTGACACTTTCTGTCAAACACAGAACAGTTGACACTCTCTGTCAAACACAGAACAGTTGACACCTTCTGTCAAACACAGAATAGTTTACATGTAAGTAGAGTCCGTTCACTAATGGCTTTTTCTCAATAGTTCGCCTTGACATTTGACCTATGACGTCATTTTAGCTTCCTTTATTTTTTTTACACTTGTAACTTGAATTCGTTTTTCTTCCCGCTTATTTTCCAGGTTGGAACCTGCAGGTGTGTCAATACGTCACTCGACTCTTCAGTTGGGCTGCACTATTTTTATTTTATTATGTTCATATCAACACCTCAAAATAGTATATTTAATGTCTAACTGCTGCTTTATACAAAATATCAGGTGACCGAGCCTCGCTCGGATGAATAATTTGTTAAGGAAGGGTGTATACCCGAAGTCATTTTGGGAATATTGTTGTAATTACGAAAATGAACGATCGGGTAAAGACTATCAATCCGAAGAGTTGCTTTTTCGTTCTGTCAGTTCTCAATGTAATTGTACATGGCGATTAGAATAGAAAGTCCCCCCAACAGTAGGCCTATAGAAAACCACAGCTCACGTCTTAACGTTTTACATTGCTTCTATTGGGCTATTATAGGCTTGGAAGAAAGTCTTTGCAGTGTAACTTCTAAAATGGTTACTTTCTGACATTTAATATTGCAATTAATATATTCATTATGGCTCTGAGACATGGACACTTTACAGAAAACAACTAAGACTTCTTGAGTGCTTTCACCAAAGATGGTTGCGCTCCATCATGGACATACGGTGGCAGGACCGCACTACAAACAGCGATGTCCTTGCCAACGCCGGTATGGACAGTATAGAGGGACTTCTTATGGTTCGACAGTTGCACTGGGTAGGGCACATATCCCGTATGGGAGACGAACGTATGCCAAAGGCAGTCTTTTCTTTTTTTTGGTGAGCTAAAAGGTGGTCGACGTAACAGTGGCGCCCCACGGAAACGCTTCAAAGACCAGCTTAGGCGTCAGCTTTCATTGGCTGACATAGAAGAGAGCACCTTATTGTATGCGGCCTCCGAACGAGACAGCTGTAGGTCACTCACAAAGGCCGAGGCAGACGCGAAAAGAAAATCTTAATCGACCACCGGTTGACAATGATTATGCTTGCCCTGGATGTGGCAAAATATGTAGGTCACAGCTGGGGCTGCGCAGCCACGGGAAATACTGCATTCCTCACTAATCTTCGGACTCGAAGACAAGCCTTATTATTATGGCTTTAGTAAGAATCATCAAGTGATGCAAAATCTCTACGTCATAGTGTAAAACGTGAACCTAGTAACAAAGTAAAATGGCGCATTTTTTCCTAAGAGACTTGTTACTCCAAACAACCTTTCAGCTTACTAAAAAAAAAAGATTGCCAAAAATATGTTCGTCTCCCATACGAAATAAGTGCCCAGCAAAGCGTGACATCGGATTATAAGTTCATACCATTTTGCAAGAATATTGCTGTTTGTATTGTGAAGTCGTTCAAGATTTCTTAGTTGCTTTCTATAAAGTACTAATATGTCAGATCCACATAGAGGGGTTGAGAGAATCGGTGGTTGACAATGATTTTTGTAGACAGGCGAGCGATTTATTTCGCCACACTCTCGCTTGGAGTCGTCCAAAAGCACGACTATCCCTGATCACATATCAACCTCTCTTTAAAGCAATGCGTCATTTGATAATATGCTTTCCAGATAATGTAATGATAAAAGTTATCTACCACTTTAAGGGAAGTCTATGCGCGGTGATCTTTGGGCTGAGTAGGTTTTATTGGGTGACTTCGGGAACATGACTTTTGTTTTACCGAATTTTATAGGTTAACCAAAAAAAAAAAGCAGCAGCGTGATGAAAATTCGTTGGTTGCGAGCTGAATATCATCAGGGCCAGCCTTAGGCCTATACTGCCGCAGTGGACCCCGAAGGTTCAAAAGCCCCGCGATGATTCTAGGTGTAAATTATTAAATTAAACCATTATATTATTAAATCAAACCATTATAATTTATAATAGGGTTCCAGTGGTCTCCTTGTTTTAAATCTCCTGAAACTCATAAAAATGCCCTTAAAAAGACAAAATTATCATTTTGGGGTGTCAATCAATATGGTAAACGCCAGTCCTACGCGTGATATAAAAAACGGCATCGTCAGCTTTCATTTAATAAAAATGTAATGTAAATACGAATTTATTTTCTAATACAAAATCTTTATTTTCACTTATTATCCTTATCCCTACCCTTACTGGTCCGCGCGCAATCCATTTCACATAGGGCCACGCAAATGTTAGGGCCGGCCCTGGTTGTGCAAGTAAGGCATAGATAATGGGACAGTCAGTAGACTTCGAAGCTAAAACCCATTGCAATAATTCACCAGCAAAATAATGACAAAGTAAAAGCTACCTACGGGTGTAATCAATTAAAGTGTAAACAATTTATATAGCCTTTAAAACACAATAACTAATCATACATAAAGATATTTAATTTCATTATTTTTCTTCCATTGTTTCATAATGGATCAATGTACAAAAAGATAGTGCGCAAATGTTTAATTACGCCAAATGAATCATTAAAACTTGTTATTGTTTACGAAGAATAGTCATATAGAAAATTTCATTCATAAAACATTCTAGCCAATATTAATTTTTCGATAATGAGCCGTTTTCAAACCGATATAACGGTCGACTTCGAGTTTTCCCGATGTGGCCAATGAGTTGAGAATTTTTTTCTCACTATTATGCACATACCGTGAAATTTTAAAGAAAATCGTTAGAGCCTTTTTTGAAATAAAATGTATATATATATATAAATATATATACATACTATCGGCGTAGCCGGGGGGGGGGGTTGGGATTCAACCCCCCCCCCCCCCCGAAATGAAATCCCTCCCCCAGCAGGAGGGATCGGAATTTAGTGACTGATTATTTGCCTTGATTTTGTTTATTTTAGGTGAGATTTTAATACTAAACCATTACTTGCCCCAGCACAGCCAAGGGTTTTTGAGTTTAAAACCCCTTACCAGATGGTTTTGAGTTTAAAACCCCTACCAGAGGGTTTAGAGTTTAAGATCCCTACCAGAGGGTTTTACGTTTAAAACCCCCTACCAGGAGGTTTTACGTTTAAAACCCCCTACCAGGGGGTTTTGATTTTAAAACCCCAACCAGGAATTTTAGCAGTTAAATCCCTCTCTTCTATAAAACAAAACAAAACAAAAAAATGCAAACGACAATCCCCAAATTCCAATAGCACAGTTAAGGAAGATTTTGATTTTAAAACCCTTCCGAAATTTACGATAAACCCCCTCTTCAATTTAAAAAAAAGCAAACTACACACTCAAAAATTTGAAGGGTTTTAAGTTTAACCCCCCCCCCCCCCCTCTTCAGAAGGGTTTGAAGCTAAAAAATACCTCTTCAATATGTAAAAAAGCGAATTACGCACTCAAAATGTTATGAGCGTAGCTAAATGGGGTTTGACTCAGTTTTGAGTTTAAACCCACCTTCGGCGTTTGAAGCTTAAAAATACTTCTTCAATATATTTTTAAAAAGCTAATTAAGCACTCAAAATGTTATTAGCGTAGCCTAATGGGTTTTGACTAAGTTTTGAGTTTACATTTTCAATATAAAAAAAAGCAAATTACACACTCAAAATGCTATGAGCCATGCCAAAAGGGATTTTGAGTTTAAACCTACCTTCAGAGCGGTTTGATGCTAAAAAAATACCTCTTCAATATAAAAAAAGCAAATTACACACTAAAATTATTTGAACGTAGCCATGCCAATTGGGGGTTTTGAGTTTAAGCACCTCTCCTACAGATGACTTTTTTTTTTAAGTTTAAAACCCCCCAGATGGTTTTGAGTTTAAAATCCCCTTAAAGAGCGTTTTGAGGTGGTTTGTGACAGAGTGTCGCACGAGGTTTGCGGAACATGTTCTCCGACAAATTGAATTACGCATAATAAGAACAGATCTTTGTGGAAACAGCTTGACGGCAAATGCGCCGAACGAATATGCATTTTGTTGGCTTTCAATACCAGAAATAGTGCGTGGCGGCCGGGCTTCGCCCCGCGCTGGGGGAGCTCCTACCGCTACTCCAGACCCCTTTGCTAGCAATTGCTGAGAGTCTACAATTTTTCCACTAACTCCAGAAAGAAATTCTAGGGCACAATAAACGTCTTCCGAAAGAATGAAGGGTCAGAATGTAATAAAGATTATGTTCACACACACACACATACATACATACATATAAATATTTTTTTTTGGGGGGGGGGGAGAAAAAAATTTTCCCCCCTTCAACCCCTCTCCCCCCGAAAAAAAATCCTGGCTACGCCCATGATACATACATACAAAAATTGCTCATTTAAGAGTATAGGATACAATGGACGGATGAAAGTTGGATGTTAAAAAGTGAAGATCCTGAGCAGGAGTTTTTGTTTTTGTAAATACTTTAATTAAAATGCACTAAATTATAAGATCAAATAAGTACATCTAAAAGAATATAATATTTTTGAAGAAAGAAATTTGTAAATTTAATCATTTTCCTATAAAAAAAAAAATTTAATATGCTGGATAGGACACGTCCTTGGAAAACTAACTACCAACGTTGCAAGTCAGGCACTTGATTGGAATCCGCAAGGAAAGAGAAAAGTGGGCAGACCCAAGCAAACCTGCAAGAGGTCAGTAAAGCTGAGGATACTGGAATGACAAGGGAGCAGATGAAGACAGCTGCTCAGAACCGAGTTCGGTGGAGTGGTGAGGTTGCGTCCCTATGCTCCCCTGGGAGTACACTGGATTAAGTCAGTTAAGTCAGTGTTCTTATTAAATTGTATATTTCTGATTTTTGTGGTGGCCAAAGGCGGACTGGGTGTCAAAATCGGCAAAGGCATTTCTATAAAATCAGGCCCATAAATTACATATCATTTGATGGACATCCAGTTATAGGTTATACCTGTCCTCAAAATCATTATATTAGTTTGAGCATCGATAACTGTTCACATGCATACATTTAGCTCTAGATTTCTTTAAAAAAAAAACATAGGTCTTATGTTGCTTTTTAATTGATTAGTGTGTAGCCCCTAAAAGGATGAAGCCTACTACTAGTAGTACTATCCACGGATGTAGGCTATTTCATTATTTCTGAAAATTTGTTAGATTAAATTACTATTACACTGTAGAGAGATTTCAGAGGGCCCGTTTGTAAAAAATATTATAAAACCTTTAACAATTTAATACATAATGGCATCCATGCGGCACTTTCTGTTGCCCTACCCGGCCTACAGGGCATTTGCCCGAATGCCCATATAGCCAGTCCGCCCCTGATTGTGGCTTCTATTGATGGTAAGGCCTTGGGCTTCAATCCAGTGCCCTAGACAACAATCAACAAGGACGAATATAAAGTGGCTGGTAGTATCAAAAAAACTTTGGGAATAATTGAAACTGAATCAAAGTAGTCGTGCACTCTATTCCTGCCTTATAGAACAGTATTCTTGCCTTACATTCTATAACATAGATAACATTAGAATCCTCCGTGGTTATAGAACTACATTCTGGATCAGAATTCCAGATCATTCATTGTCTTTAGAGTCGGGACTAAATATCTGTTGAGGCTCTGTGCCAATGATAAGGCTCTCTTCTACTGGCCAGAAGGAAAACAAATCTTTCTGAGTTAGATCTAGTTGTAAGCAAGCCAACGTTTGTTACAATTAACTAATTATTCGATTATTTATTATTGGTAATTATTTATTTTGTTTGATATCGAATAATGGAAATAACTTCTACATTATTGACAGATATAGTTACAAGTTCGGAGTTCTTTACCCTTAGATAAGCTTTGTTTTGTTTATTAAAATTTTTTGTAAACATTTTTTTTTCAATTCTCTTTAAGTTTCGCTTACTTTAGGCTCAACCCCCACCACTCAACGTCATAGATTATAGACTCGTATGATAACATGTACTCACCGTCACGGTGCAAGTTACTAAAAATAACAAATGATTCATGTGCAATAAATATCAGACGACATTTGAGCGTCTGCGTGGATGGTAAAATCATTCAGCGTTGATTATTCATAATCATAATAATAACTGATCACAGATGTGAGACCAGAGTGGTGGTAAGCCAATAGTTCTACTATCTCTCTCTCTGTCTCTCTCTCTCTCTCTCTCTTTCTCTCTCTCTCATGTCTATACAAACAAATAACTCGTGAACCAAAACTGGTTATTGATCACAGCGCTGCGTTCCCTGTTGTTTGTAATTCTTTTTTTTTAATGGCAATCTAATCGTGATTAGCTATGACTAATATTAAAAAGAAATGAAACAGTACATCATACGACAACGGCTTTATCTGAGTTAGAAGTGAAAAGATATCTAGGTTACATCAGGGTTGCGTTGTATTGTAAAATACTGCACTCTTTCTTATTCTTCGGACTCGAAGACACGACTAATAATGTTGACCTAAACAATATTTGAGGATGGTCCCCTCTCTTTTAGGAGACTTTTAGTGCAATTTCATGAGTCTATCTACTAAAAAGTTCAATATAATTATTTTTTTTAATCGGCTTGTTCGAAATGTTTCGAAATTATAGGTATCGGCCTTAAAGTTCTTTTCGCTGGTTTTAGTAAAGAACTTTCATTTGTCTGTAGAGGTGGTTTATACCTCTTCCTGAGCTTTATTTCAAATTAACTACTTTAATCTGGTTTATTGATTGCTCAATTAACAGTATTTACAAAAACATCAGAGTTCATCCCTTCAGTCAAAAATTCCATCCCTACCATAATAAAGAAGGTAATCAACCAGGGCCACGCCATTTCTTTTTACATTTCTGTCGCTTTTCTTCATCCTTCCTCAGTGTCTCTTGCCGAGTCTCTCACACTATGTCTGTATCTTCCTCAGTGTCTCTTGCCGAGTCTCTCACACTATGTCTGTATCTTCCCCAGTGTCTGTTGCCTAGTCTCTCACACTATGTCTGTATCTTCCCCAGTGTCTGTTGCCCAGTCTCTCACACTATGTCTGTATCTTCCCCAGTGTCTCTTGCCTAGTCTCTCACACTATGTCTGTATCTTCCCCAGTGTCTCTTGCCTAGTCTCTCACACTATGTCTGTATCTTCCCCAGTGTCTCTTACCCAGTCTCTCACACTATGTCTGTATCTTCCTCAGTGTCTCTTGCCGAGTATCTCACACTATGTCTGTATCTTCCCCAGTGTCTCTTACCCAGTCTCTCACACTATGTCTGTATCTTCCCCAGTGTCTCTTACCCAGTCTCTCACACTATGTCTGTATATTCTTTTCGTCACCATTTCTTCTTACTCAGAAATTGTACAAGATCCATCAGCATGTAATAATTATCAACTTGGTTCATTTTACTAAAAGTATATTCTACGTCTTTCAGCTCTGACTTAAAAATGAAACCATCTGATTTGAATCAAACAACCGTCACACTTTATACAACCCTCACCGCCATTTACCAAGCACTTACTGATATTTTAGAGATTCTCTTCGGCATTGGTTCTATTTGTTTACTTGAGGCTTATAATGAAGATGTTCACAAAATCACCAGTGGATTTAGAGGTGTAAGAGCACACCAATCAATAAGAGCTTAAGGAAGGGTATTAGGAGGTATAAAGAACCACCGGTGTGTCCATAGTTTCCTTTATGCTGTGCTCATGTGTTAAGTAAATTTTACGAACCCCTGCACCGTTGTACAGCTGCCGTTCGTTGGTAAAAACGTGTATAACCCGCGGGCTTCTGTGCATGAAAAAATACGGTAGTCTCTGCTAACACGGTCAAAGTAGGCGGCTGTTTTTCTCAAGAGTTTCTTTGTCTCCGTACAAAGCCAGCTCTCCAAGCGAACTAGTCAGTTCACTCACAAGTTTCCGCGCATTGTGTAGCCTGTTGTTAAGCAGTACCGTGCACTCATATAGAAGATGCTTTCAGGAGGCAGTGTCAACATCAAAAGTGGAAGTTTCTTTTTATCCTGATCCCAAAATAGACGTGACGTTACGTTGAACCTCGTCCTGAAGAGTACCAGAACGAGTCTTGTTGATTTACGTGAATTGGCGTTCTAGTTCAACTTATAGAAGCCAGGCTACGCCCTTCGTGTCTTGCTTAGAGTTTGTTTACGAAATAACTCAGTGTGACCTTCGTGTCAAGGCCAAGGCTATTTAAGAACTATTAAAAGTAATATGCGCATTGAGCAAGAAAAAATTTCCGTCAAAAATGGCCATCAACTACAACTTTCCCTTGGCACAAGTGTAAATTGTTTATTATTAAAACTAGAAAAAGAATCACCAGTGGATTTAGAGGTGTAAAAGCAAGCCACTCAATAAGAGCTTAAGGAAGGTCAGTTGCCACTTCCAAAGACCGCTTTTGTTCGATGTGGCAAAATATGTGAATTACACTGACTCTCGTTCTGACGCGAAGACAAATCTTTAATATGTGTGATAATGTAAGACAATTTAGCGGTTCCTAAGACTGTTATTAATGGAAGTGGTAATAGATATTTTAAAAAATCCACTACCTCCAATGACATGCGTCTCAAATACTCTCTAATAGCCAGTCCAACTCCTGGCCTTCACGTAATAAAATGTTTGTAAAATGTTTTACATGTTTCGGATGTTCCTTCAGAGTTGAAGATAATCCAAACCTCCCGCAGGACGACGGGGGATGGGAGAGGGCAGGGTTTGAACCGGGACAATCGATAAATCTGAACGACAATCCAGCGTGCAAACTGCACGACCAGGCAGCCATAAATGCGGTCTGGCGAAACTGTAATCTCCAATAAGCTTCGGACAGGAGGGGATAGTTTGCCTTGGCTGGCTACCAACAAGGAAAACTCTTAATCCATACCTCTGCTGCCTTTTGGTTGTACCCCAACATGGGATAGGCTTCAAAAGTAACCAAACTTGAGGAATCTTTGGAAGACACAAGAAGTGGAAACAGTCTCAGCCCATTCACGCTCACACGAAAGTCTTTTTTTTTATTGCATAAAGAAACGAAACAATATTTCACTTCTCTGGATACGATATAAAAACAAAATCAAGCAGGAACATAAAACTAAAATGCTATTTATCTTTTTGCTGAGGCAAATATTACTTTGTGCGTCGTCTGTTTGGGACCCTTGAGAATATACAGAAGCTAGAAGAGCGTATAATTGAGCCTGAGATTTATTGAATAGTTAATTATATACTAGTAGCACCATCAGTAAAATCACTTAACTCAGGCAGTCCAGGACAGAAGACCACAAAATTTAAAGAAGCATTAATACATAAAAACATGGAATCATAATTTCGAGCATAATGTAAAAATACATTAACACAACCGAACTCCTTCTGACGCAAACCAAGACTGTACGCAGTATACGGCCATACCACAAGATCCACAGAGCTCGCAAAGACCTTTCTGCAGGTAACAGTTCCAGGGAAAAGAAGGGACAGAAAAAAGACACGTAGGGAACAGGGTTCATGAATAGACATGCCTGCCAACTAAAGAAACTGGGAATGGTGAGAGATGGTCAACAGATCCAATGGTCAAAAAGTCTAAGTAGCAGGTGAAGTTTCTAAGTATGTGAAATACTGATTATTAAAGCATGTTTTCAAATTTACTTCAATTGTGTACATTCGAAGTGCATTCTTTCCTTTTAAAACAATAAAAAAGTATTTCGTATTCGTTAAATGGTCGAATAAAATAATAAACATTATTTAGTAATATAAATATAGCATTAGTATGGAAAATAATATTATGCGCATAAATGTTATTAAAAAAAATTACATATTTAACTTTAAAAATTAAAATGGTTTGCTTTCAGAAGACAAAAGCAAAGCTTATCTAAGGGAAATAACCGTTAATTACTGCCATGAGCATTTTTTGCTATATAAAACAAATTTAATTAATTAGTACTAAATGATAAACTAATTGTTTAATTCTTGGATTGATTCGAGTATTTTCATCGACTACTGAATAATTATGCAAAATTTCAACTTGATACGAGAATGGGAAGTGGGGGGGGGGGGGGGGGGGAAGAACGTATCGAAACGTATTAAGCGGATTAAATCAATGTATACATTCACATCTCTCATTAAGTATCATTTATTCCCCATTTTTTCGATATATTACAAAAATGCCAACAATTTATTAACTAATTGGTGTTTTTTTTATTGTTTCTTGTCAGGTTCAGTAAATAATGTGCAAAGTTTTAATTTGGTCCCTGAAAGGGAAATGGGCGAAAAAACATGTTCAAACTTTTTACCAGACAAACAGACAGGCAAA
Organism: Biomphalaria pfeifferi; assembly: GCA_030265305.1. NCBI lineage: Eukaryota > Metazoa > Mollusca > Gastropoda > Planorbidae > Biomphalaria > Biomphalaria pfeifferi. The sequence continues at coordinate 1,726,481 of JASAOG010000086.1, read as the reverse complement.
CAGACAGACAGAGTGAGATTATATAAGCTTTGTGAAAAGCGGCTGTTACAGCAGAACTATGTAAGATGCAAAATATTTTAAAATTAGATTTTCATCTTTTTCTAGTTTATAAAATCTAAACGTGACAGACGACTAACGTTTTTTCCCCCTTTCGATGGTTACTAAAAATGATTACAAACAAGGTTACAAAGACAGTTTGTGTGAAAACACAAACTCAAAATCGGCCCCCGAAGTGGTCCACCCAGGCAGGTAAAAAGGCAGGTCTCAATATTTTCAGAAAGAACATCAGAATGAAATTCTATCAAAGACAAATGACAGAATAGAATAGAAAAAGAAGGTTGACAGATATTGTGTGGTGCCAAAGCGGTCCAGCAGACCAATAGATAGGTGAAGTGAATGTGAAGTTAGATGTTAACCTGGCCTGATGTCTTATAATGAATATCTAATTGAGCTAATTGTTTTTAAATGAGTTATAATCTCTTATTCAAATCCTCAAGAAAAAAAAAACATTTCCGTAAAAAAATTTTTTTTTTACTTTGGTTAAGTGTCCCATAATGGTATCATAGCACTGCAGTTCACGCGATAATATGAAAAACTACTTATTAATTGTTGTTTTAAATTATGTTCAATTTATATGCATGCTAAATAGATTTTTTCTCTTTAAAAAAAGTAAACATATTTTTTTTTGTAAGTTTATGACAGAAATTACATAACGTAGCAATACAAATGTAAAAAAAATTTTTGGACAAAAAATCTAAACCATTTGCATAAATGTGTTAAAAATATGGTTAATAGTCGTCTCCTCTACTAAAGAGCCTCCCCTGTTTGTTACTATTAATAGTGAATAGTTGAAAAAGTGATGTATTTTTATGAAAAAACGGCTTGCATAAGTGATTTAAAAAAATAGATTTTTCGCTTTCAGAAAAGACAAAAATAGTCGTTGCATCAGAAATTTGAATGATCTACAACATTATGATGTCGGATTTTCACTATCTTTTCTAGTTTACTAGATCTAAACGGGACGGACAGACAGACATTCCACACAAAACTAATAGCGTCTTGAAAAAAATACTTGTTCTTATCCATACGCTAGAATCAACACATCAACACATTCAATGGGCTATCCTTAGAGAAAATTGCATAAGAAAAGAAATTATGGGTTGTCTGGTTAGATAGGCAATGATTTGATGAGCTTAAATCCCTAAGTAGCTTTATCTGTAAGAATAAAACATAGTTTATATAGGTCAGAATACTTTTTTTTTATTTTAGGAATGTCTGTTAATTATTGTAGAATCTTGTCTCACTGCTTATCTGTCTACACGCTAACTTTCTGAATTTAAAAAATACATTAACACCTACCTTCTAGGACAAGATTAAAGTCCTCAAAGCTCCGGTGCCATCGAGTGCTACCTGATGACAGTGTCTTTGCTTATACAAGGTGTAACATTTAGCAAATCGAAAACTCTCCACTGAAAAAGAACATAAAAGGATCCAAACATTTCTAGAACCGCTAATCCATCTCATAGAAAACAAGTTCCTGGCTTGAGTCTGCCAACAACACTTTAAAAGCTAAAAAAAAAAAAACAGAAATCGGAGTCCGCTTTGAATGCTGAACTAAAATATCAACACCAAATTTTAAACAATATTTAATCACAGCTCTTTGAACGGGATAGATCGAATGCTAAAAAGAGAATAAAATGCTTTTTTAAAACTCGACAGGACAGAGGCGGTACACGTGTCTGGAAAGATGTGTGTGTGTACCATTGGTGAAATGTTAAACACTCGGGGCGACACTTGTGTGCCCGTGTAGCTGCAGTGGACTGAGCCAGACGTGTCCCTAGGGGCCGCATTTCATTTATCACTAGTTGGATACATTTATATACACAGCTACAGGGCTTTATATATGCACACACTCCATACTTTTTTTTTTGTCTGGCCATGCTTTTGATGAGAATGCACGTGAGTGACAGCGACTGATGCATTGCTTTATGATCTTTGGTGGGCCTTACGTAAGCTTCTAATTAAATATGACTAACCTGGATTAATCAGCCTATGTTCTCTTTGAAGTTATTTAAAAGCTTTATTCTGTAAAATTGTTAGTGTTATCAAATCTTTTGAAAATAAGAGATTTAAATTGCATTACAGCTTCAAAGAAGAAAAATCCCTATAATGCATGTCATTATTCATAATTGTATGATCTAAAATGATTCTCAACAAGGTTACAAAGACAGTTTGTGTGGAAACACAAACTCAAAATCGGCCCCCGAAGTGGTCCACCCAGCAAGGTAAAAAGGAAGGTTTCAATATTTTCAGAACGAATATCAGAAATGAAAATTCTATCAAAGGCAAATGACAGAGAAGAATGGAGAAAGAAGGTTGACAGCTTAAGTGTGTACACTGTTCTCACTCAGGCCGTGAAAGGGAGCTCTTGTTCTCTTTTGCTGGCTTAAGAGTTCCAAGAGCCGAAGGCTCAACTCTACCTGACAGTTTCAAGAAGAAGAAGAAGTGTGGTGACCCAGCGGTCCAGCAGACCAAAGGATAGCTGGAAGTGAATGTGAAGCAAAATGTGAACCTGGCCTAACTGATGTCTTTTAATAATAATAATAATAATAATAATAAAAATAATAATAATAATAATAAGGCTTGTCTTTTGAGTCCGAAGATTAGTGAGGAATGCAGTATTTCCCGTTGACAGCGCAGCCCCAGCTGTGACCTACATATTTTACCACATGTACTTCGAATTGTAATCATAATGATCCCAAGTTCGAACACTGATTGACGTCATCCCCTGCCGTCTTAAGAATAAAACGTTTGGGCTAGGGTGTAAACCAGTGATGCCCAAAAAACGGTCCGCGGGCCAGATCTGGCCCGCGACTAGGTTCAATCCGGCCCGCCGAAACGTCGGCACAAAGTGTAGAAATTCCCCCCTCCTTTCCCTTCCCAAAAAAAAAAAAAGCTTTGTTTATATTTGCCCGTGTTAGGGCCCTCAATTTTTCTCTGATGGGTTGGTACGACGACCTTTAACAATTAAATGTAAAATCTGACGTCAACTTTTTGTGAATGATGATAATAAGCCAACATATTTGTTTTATAAATAAAGTGTGGCTGTTTAAAAAAACAAAAACATATAAACGGCATTATGATTTTGAAACCAATGTGACCAATTGACAATATTTACAAAAATGAGACAAGAAAATGAGTCGGTGGTAGAGCTAGATCTAGCTACGCAATGTGGCTCACACTTTAATTAGAGAAATGAAGCCATTTTCCAATGTGTATGAAAATATCCCACTAATTAATGTAAGAACTAGAAATTAGTTTCAGGTCAATTTCGTTTTTGTAACACTTTTCGGTTATGTGGCCCGCGACACGAGTGTCGGAAAGTAAAATAGCCCCCGCAGGTCGAATTAGGTTGGGCATCACTGGTGTAAATAATGTTCAACTCCTCTTCTCCAGATGGTTTTGAGTTTAAAATCCCCGTACAGAGCGTTTTGAGGTGGAAAACCTCTATCTTCAATATTATTCTAAAGCATACTACAGTTACCAATTCTGTGATCGTAGCTAAATGGGGTTTGGAATTAAAAAAAAACAAAAAAGAAAATAACTACTAAGTCCTGAGATTTTTTAGTTTCAAACCCCCAACAGATGATTTTGACGATAAAACTTCCCTTTTCGATATAAAATCTAAAGCAAACTACAGTCACCAATTCCAAGAGTGTATTCAAGAGAGGTTACACATTTCTACCAGTGGCTGGGCTCCATTAATAAAGTGGAGTGAATAGTCATCTGCCGAAATTGAAAAACACTAAATGTGGCTCAACAAAGATGGCTAGGACAGAATTTAGGAGTCAGTTATAGAGATCGGGTATAATCAAGGAAATCCTATGCGAACTGGGAGTCGACCCCTTCGTAAGATTGTGAAAGAGCATCGCATGAGGTTTGCATTTTCTCCGACAAAATGAAATACGCATAATAAGAGTTGGGATGACACCCTAGTACAACTTGGCGCCACACATTCATGGAGGTCCTCAAAGCAGGTTGGAAGAGGCTTCAGACATTACCGGTGACAGATTTTTGTGAAAACAGCTTGACGGCAAATGCGCCGAACGACGCGGGAGTAAGAAAAGCACATTAGGTTTTCGAAATAAGGCTTTTTAATGGCAGGAAAATGCACTGTAGATACCCCAGAATATTCATTTCGTTGGCATTCAATACCAGAAATAGTGCTCCTAACGCTCCCCCCAGACCCCCTTGCTAGCAATGGCTGGAAGTCAACAATTTTTCCACTTACTCCAGAACCTATTCTAGGGCACAATAAACGTGTTCCGAAAGAATGTAATAAAGATTATGTACATTACACACACACATACATACATATAAATATATTTTTGCGGGGGGGGGGGGGGAAATCCTGGCTACGCCCATGATTTACATCATTCCAGACACACTTTCGTTTCAATACAACATGGGGACAGAAGCAAAGAAGTATTTACGTATATAGCTAGCACTAGGGCATAGAGTCATTCAGTCGTTGGGTCTATTGACGTCACTCGGAATATCACTTCCCAGACTTGCTTCACGCTTCCATCAGTTCTATTTGGACCGTGTGGATATTAGATCTACATTCATTTTAGACACAAAAGTACTTCTCAAGGTTTCATTTTAAATAAATGGTCTACCAGAGAAGAGTTCCACAACACGACACCGGGAACACTGCGAGATCACTTGTGTAGAATAAGTAAAGTCGGTCAGAAGTTATTTTTAGATTTTTTGTTCTTAAGCGAGGTAACTTCCGAGTGTTTCACTTGTAGAATAGACCTGGAAAACAGTTTAGTATTTAATTTATATATTTTAAAAAATATTTCCTTATATTATTGACGTGCATTGTACGGATTATATATAAAACTCTTGCAATTATTTTGGTTAGGATGTTACAATCCTTAATTCTTAAGGAGTATCTGGAAAATACATAGCAATCAAACAAAATGAACGAACAGTCACTCTCTGGAATAACAAAGATTAAAATTCTGTATATTATACGACATACACGAAATATTTAAAATTATTATTCTTATTACAAAATAGATTAATAGCCATGCTTTGGGAGCCTTTTGGGGCGGAAAGTATGTATCCTTGTTATTATTAAGTTAATCAAGAGCATCTCATTCTTTTAAGAACAGTGCAAAAGGGGAAAACTGCTGTGTTTATGATATCGTTCCGACCATGGCTAATGCCCAGGCATTCATCTCATTTCTATGATGGCACAGCAGCGACTGAAGGAGGCCATTAGAGAGCGAAAGGGTCAGGTGGTGAACAAATACTATCTATGACTGCCATTGACTGGGCTTAACCGAGACCATTTGTTACAGACCCGTGACGTTGCAACGAGCTATTGGTTTAAACTGCCCACAGTCTGTGACGATGCAGGCCAGTGTTCAGGCCTTCTATAACGATTGGTCTCGATTTAACTCAAGGGACGTCCTAAATTTATAAGATAAGATGCAATAAGAAACTGCAAAATACAAGATGGAAAATCAGTTAACCTTTTAATGACATCTTTTTAATTACTCCCTCCTCCTCCCTACCTATATATGTTTGAGCTCCACAAGCCTACTTACAAATGTGTATCTAGGGCGACAGATATACCCTAAACGGGTATAAAGATGAGCTACGAGTCAAGACACTTTAGTTCGTCTATTACGAGACAAACATGGTTGAGCCTGGGGGACGAAGGGGTGGGGGGAGGGTTAGTAAACAAATGGGGGGAGTGAGGAGGACGTCGAGGTGGGGAGGGCTAACAATAAAAGCAGTTGGGTCTGAATACCCAGACGTGATTCATTAGACCGAATAACCAGCTGACGAGGTGATTCCAGGGATATGTAGCACACACACACACACACATACAATCCCCACCGAATTTCTTTCTGAAATATAATGATCTATGTTGTTTCTAGGTTTTACTTTTTACACTGTGTCATTCGCAAGGCAAGCATAGAAGACAATATAGACGGTCCCCTAAGTTAAACAAACATGATCCGTTAATGAGACCACATCAGCATGCAATCATTTTGATCCTTACTCCGATTACCTCAACATGTTCTGCCTTACAATATGGTATCGATAGTTCAAAATAACAGCTGGTCCGATTTATCGAATTCGACTGTAATACTAAAGCACATTTACAGATTTCACATCTGTCGTAAAGACCTAGATTGTAGAGCGTTTTGAAGTCTTCATACGCTAGAACTAATTCGTACATGTGCTCTCCTTCTTCCCTAGTGCTATTAAAGAATGAAATGGGTTGCTTGAATCATCCAGGAAAACCAAGGACTTGGCAGATTTTAAGTCATTGACTAACTTGCATGACTAGATTGACCCATGAAATGACTAGGACGTCATTATCTTCTTTTTTTTTTTTTTGAAGTCACGTCTGTAAAGTATAAGATTAACATGAGCAAGAGGTTTAGAGTTCTAGTACTAAGTCTTATAGGTTAAGTTTGTATAGTGCATTATAAGAAAAATAATATTCTTTTCTATATGACTGAGTATATCTTTTCATAGAAATTGGCATTGATGGTTGTATAAAAACGCAAGCGCTACACCAACTGACATATTTGTTGTGACATTATATCAAATGCTAGAAAGGTTACCAGAACAAATCCTTTCTACTGTCCGACTTCGTCTGTAGGCCTAATGAACGCTTTTAGTGCCCATGTAAGGCCTCCTGATCGTGTGGGATGCGATTTAGCCTGCTGTCACGTATATCCAGAGTTTGAACCTATCCCGTTTCAATCCCCCTGGAGCTTTTAGACTTAAGACTAGGACGTAATAATCTTCACGTATTAAGGGAATGTCCAAAACTTAACAACAAAAAAATAAGCGGAAGAACTACTCGTTTACAGGCACATGTCTCAATATTGTTATATTTATTTCCCTTTTTCGATATCAAGTAAAATACTATTATTACCACTGTTTACTTAACTGATTAATTAATTGTTTGCTGGATTCGTGTTCTGTTTGAACAATGAATATGATCGTGCAAAGTTTCAACTTCATCCGAGACTGGGAAGTGGGAGGACAAAAAAACAAAAAACATGTTCAAAATGTGGTACCAGACGGACAGACAGAGTCGCTATAATTTTTGTTAAAAACGAATCATGATTATGACAACGTAAGCCGTAATTGAAACTATCATTAAAAGAGAAATCGTTTAATTATTTCAAATCATGTTATAATATAAACACACACAAAGCATCGGAATTACTAGTATTCTTTAAGTAGACACAACTTGAGCACTTTTAATTCGTTGAGCACATCTGCACAGAATACATTTTACGCATACGTTTTAGTGGCGCCAGTGTAACGAGGGCTGTGCTTCACTTTTAAAAACAAATTTTGTATTGATTTCAGTTTACGTCGAAGCCCGGATCAGCAAGTTTTAAATTTTAATTGAGTGCCTATAGATCCTATCATTGAAGAATAACTCGGCGAAACAAAACACTGGCGCATGTCGCAAAGGGTTCTCAATCATTCGTTAGGGGCTTACACACAACACACAAATTTTATTCTCCGGCTATATTGCCTTATAGCATGCTGATGTCGAAATACAGAGAAATGTAAGGATATAGTAGACAATGTCTTCTTCGTCTTCTTCTTCGTTCTTATTTTACATGTCGGAGGGTTCAGATCAGTAATCATATATCTGAGATGAACAGCGCAGTGGCAGTTTTCGTATAAATTTTCTTCTATAGAAGGGTTTTAGGGCCAGAGTCTTGTTCGGGCTGATATTATATAGACAATGTCTTACAAATGCTAAACATTAGTAGCTAGAGCATTTTTGTTCAATCGCTAACAGGTGGGATGTGGCATATATATATATAAAATATATTTTTCTTTGTTTTACACTTTTATTTAATGAAAGTTGGCAATTCCACCCTTTTTTGCGCGCTTTCCATATTGAATGACACCACAACTTGACAATTTTGTTTTGTTTATTTTCTAGGAGAGTTTTATGAGTTTTCAGGAGATTTTAATAATTTCTGGAAATTTCCAGTACTTTTTCGAATATTTTGCAATTTCCAGGAAATTCGAGAGAACCCTGTTATAAGTTATAATGGATTCATTTAATAATTTACACCTAGCGCGGGGCCTATGAAATCGCATTGGCCGCATTGGTTGCAGTGGCCTAAGGCCAGCCCTGACCATAACCACTTTAGATCTGTTGTTATGTGGTATGTATTAGCATCACTAGTAAAATATAAAGCCTCCTTAGCCTTGAAATCTTGTGCAGTGCACAAACTTGAGAGCACTCTAAATCCAGACCTGCTGGAATAATCTGGCCTTTTTGTTTACGAAACTTACACCATTTATTGTTGATTTGGTGTTAAAGATGTCATTGGCTCACACATTCGGAGACCCTTACATTCTAATTGAGTTGGTGTTACAGATGTCATTGGCTCACAGATTTGGAGGCCCTTACATTCTAATTGAGTTAGTGTTACAGATGCCATTGGCTCACAGATTTGGAGACCCTTACATTCTAATTGAGTTGGTGTTACAGATGCCATTGGCTCACAGATTTGTTGACCCTTACATTCTAATTGAGTAGGCGTTACAGATGTCATTGGCTCACAGATTTGGAGACCCTTACATTCTAATTGAGTTGGTGCTACAGATGTCATTGGCTCACAGATTTGGAGACCCTTACATTCTCATTGAGCTGGTGTCGTGGGTCGCCAATGATCCATTTTAACTCTATTATTCAAAAGTCTTTAACGATCGAAGTCACGAGAGGGCGGCATGCAGCTCCAGGCACAGGTGCTGTATTATGTAGACAGACTACTGTCATTAGGACTAAATGGGTGTAAGGCACAGACAGGTATAACTAGTGTATGAGAGTTCCAGACAGTCTGCAAACGTTCTTTGAAGATGTCCGGCTCAAATGTGAGGCAAGTCCCGTAAGTATACATTATATATTCTTTTTTAGTTGTTTTTTTTAAAACTATATTTGAGGATCAGAATCTACTGAATGGGTTTCTATTTGATGACCGTTGTTACCAACTCCAAGATAAACAGGCAATAGAAAAGTGTCGCATTTAAATGTCTTTCAAAAAAATTTTTTTAAGCGATATGAAGAAATACTGTGGGGGTGGTTGGATGTGACAGGAGCGAAGCAATGGAACCTAGCGAAAAAGGTAGAAAATAAATGGAAACTGGAAGATTTAATAGAATTTGAAATAATTACATGAAATAAACAAGGTCAAGTTCGTTGTATTGAATTTGAAACTGCTGTTGCCAACAAAATAATTGGAAATTTCTTTGTGCCGCAGGAGGTGCGGTGGTTGAGTGGTAACATACCAAAGTGTACAATCCCTGGCCAAGAGAGGATTTCTCCAAAATGACGTCATGACTATTATTTAGAAAGAAACAAAATGAAAGAATTAAACAAGCAAAATATAAAAAATCCTTTGAAAAAAAAAGCTTATCTAAAGGGCTTTGTCCTTAAAACTATATCTATCAATAATGTAGAAGCTATTTCCCTTATTCGATATCCAACAAAATAATTTAATAACAAATAATTAATTGACTAATTGAGTATTCTGTGTTTATTGATTCATATTTTCTGAGGTACAATAAATAATTGCTTAAAGTATCAACTTGATCGGAGAATGCTTTAGGGAGGAATAGCATTAACAAATATTTAAGAGGGTTAAACCCAACACATTTAGCCATATCTGTGAATACTAAAGTATTAGTTTCCCTAGTTGCTACTAAACAAATAAATGAATTGCCAGTAATGAATTGTCTAATTGGTTACGTTTTAAAACTGATTCTTGTCTTTGTCAATGAATAATTGTGAGAAGTTTCAGCTTGATCCGAGAATAGGTGTGGGAGAAATAACGTGTACACACTTTTTACCAGACAGACAGACGGACATAGTGAGTTGATATAAGCTTTGTAAAAAAAAAACAACACTTGTTGGTTATGAACCGTTGTCCTACTTTCCTAATGGGGAAAAAAATAGAGAAAAGTGTGTATATTATAGTAGGTTCCATCATAAGTTACCAACTATATTGACAAACTTTTTGTAAAAAAAATGTTTGTTTTTTTATACTGAGCTTTTAAAACTGAGCAATATTTCAACAAAGCCATTGCCAGTATCGTCCTCTTTTGATTTCCTTTCAAATGTAAATCAGTGACTGAGTTGACTTGTTCTGTAATGAGTGATGTGATATTATAACGTGACAGACGTGGCTTACTTGTAGAGGTCACGTCTGCTGTTCGATAACGTGTTTCTGATCTGTTTTTATTTATTCTTTTGCGATGTATGTGCGTGTGTGTGATCGTCGGCGGTGTGGAACTGTGCTTTGAACACAAGTGATGTCACGCCTGCAGTTTTGCATATTCACCACCAGGACGGTTTGTTTCAGGTGAGTTTGGTGTGTAGATCACTGAGAAATAGGTCACTTCTATTGTTTTTTCATACGCGTTTCTCATTCTCTCAGTCTCTCTCTTTCTCTCTCTCTCTCTCTCTCTCTGTCTGTCTGTCTCTCTCTCTGTGTCTTTCTATATCTCTCGCTCTCTCTCTCTCTCACTCTCTCTCTCTCTCTCTCTCTGTATATAAGGAACAAATTTATGTAAACATGCTTTTGAAACACAAATTTGAAGTTTAATTTTATTAAATAATGAAATCAATGAACTATATTTCGTATTCTCATGTGTCAAAGTAAAAAAAAAAACTATCTGTGCAAAGTGTAGTTCTTAAAATTAGATCTAGATCCTTTCGATCTTCTCTCATGTTAACATGGCCTAGATCCATGAAATAGTAATACTTTCATAGAGTTGGGCAACTTTTTTTTTGAGGGTCTTAAGTTTGTTTTAGGGCTACTATACATTCGTCACGGTTCCAGTTAGCACCCAAGGAACATTTATGCCAAGTTTTATCAAGATTGGTCAAACGGTTTTGATTTCTATGCGTAACATACATACATACATAATACATGCATAAATACACATACATACATAAATACATACATACGCCTTACTTTCTGCTTTATATATATATACAAGCGAGGACTGTTTAGGTCAGAAGAAGACGTGAACAGGACGATGGTTAAACGCTCTGACCTTTTACCGCTAAAAAAAAACGGGTAGAATTGGTTTGGGTTCCTAAATATCTATGGCTTAAACTTAAACAATAAAAACATTTTAAAATATTTTTAATAAGACAATACCTCCATTTAGAGCTGCCGCTATCTATTGTGCTTTGTGTGCATTGCACGCAGGCGGCCGACTTTTGGGGGCGGCCAAGGTTACTTTTTTTTTTTTCAATTTAGTTTTTAAAAATTTCTCAAATATTTTATATAAATTCTAATTGTTCCATTATCATTTGAAAATATAAACGATATTCGTACATAAGAAATTATTTTGGAAACTAGAACAAAAAAAAAACAAAAATAGAACAACGTGCGAAGGATTCCCACGGGTTTATATATAAGCGCATCATTTCTGGCCTTGAATTTTCGCGTGTAGTTTTTAATATTTGTTTTGAGTCGAATAGCCTACCTTGTAAGTAGATCTATTACCGGTAATTAAAAAGTCAATTTTAAAAACTTTTTCACTAAAAAAAAAGGGGGGGCGCTAGTCCATCTCATATGGAGGGGGAGGGCGCAACGTCCTGACAAAAGGGGTGTTATGGAGTGTGTGTGTGTTTCCTAGGCGGCGTTTTTTTTTATTTAAAAAAAATATATAACGCATTCATCAAGTCAATTATACTAGCTGTCTGGAGTTACAAGCCAACAACCGACCAATAACATGGGATGGGGGGGGGGGCGGAGGCGAAAAAATGTCCAGACCCCTTGCTGACTTGAGCGGAAACCTGCCGCATCTTCAATTCTATCTCCAGGAAAAGCTTTTTACAACGCTTACAAATTATGTAGGCAAAACAATTTCCCCAAAAAAAAAAAGTTTTAGTGAACTTTCGTGACATCTTTGCAATGTTAAATTAATATAAATGAAAAATAAAACCTAAAAATTATGACTAAATGTCTTTTCTTTTTTTATTACATTCTTTAAAAATGTCACGGACCTCACTGTGGAAGCCTACATCGCTCCTAAATGTTGTAATCTAGGAAGTCGCCACCCGGGAATGTGAAAAACACTGCCTTACTATATATATACACTATATATTTCATGTCATAGTATAAGTGACTTGTACTTTGGATTATTTACTTCGTATTAGACTCTAGAAAAATATTAAGCGCTTAGTTGCTTCCTTTGTTGGATAAATTAGCAGGCAACTCTGAATCTGTGTATGTCAGATGATCGTGGATACAATGCACATCTCTCCAAAATACAAACGTGATCATTATTATGAAAGTGTACAGAACATTGACAAACTTTCACCTCAATAGATTTTGTATTTCGAGCTTTTTTTCCGTCTAATTCTTTTACTTACAATAACAAACAAGTTAATATATCGCAACACTGTTGAGCAGTCAAAGTTATTGAGAAATTGTATATAGATCATGATCATTTACACTATTTATTGTGATATATCCGCCGCAGCTCATCAATTATAATAGTCGCAAATACAGAAAACATAAGCGAGTAGTCAGAACGAGTTTTTGATGTTAATCACAAAGAACCAAAAAGTCAGATTTCTGAGTGCACGTAAATCCGACATTGTTCCTAATGCATGATTCATAGGCTTCATAGACTTATATATACTACTAGACTGGAAACCGGAAATAAATTCTTATCCGCGACTGATCGATCGTGAACATTTTGTAGAAAGTTGGATCAAGGCGTTGTTTTGTAAAATAGTTAAAAGAAGTAAAGTTTTTTTTTCAACCTTAACCTACGTAACATATAATTTTATTTTTTAGATCTAGATCTATTAATTGATTATCAAAAATACACACACAAAAAATCACAATTTAGTGGTGCATTCAGTCTTTTGATAAAACAACGGTGCGAATATGAAATGAAAAAAATGGAATTTTCTACAAAAAAATACATTTAAATCAAAGGGCACTTTTGGAACAGTGTCCAGCTCAGTCTTAATGGAATTTTTTTTAATCCAAAAAAAAGGGGGGTCATTTTTTTTATTTCGCACGCAGGCGGCCACAACCCTCGCGGCGGCCCTGCCTCTTTTATACAACTTTAAAATAAATATTGATTTTTTTATACCTCAATTTGAGGTATCGAGCTGGTGATGTTGACATGGTCAGCTTCTTGATTCAACAATTCCACCAATTAAGCAAGCGGGCATTGTATAAGATACAATTATTTATTGTCACATTTATTATTTGGATCTTTTTCTAAAGATCTAGTCTAGATCTACTTCTAGATCTAGAATTTAGACGTAGTATATATATATTACATTTATGCAAAAATATAAGCAAAGCTTAGATAATCTACCAATAAACTTAAAGCAACTTTAAATTAAATAAACAATTGTTTCTAATGAATAATCTTAAATGCTATAGATGTATGCCTTTAAATCTGGACTTAGCACGCAATAGTCATTTCAAGAACGCGATTGTCATTTCAAAATCGATGTTGGATCTAGATCTACGTCCTGTCAAGCCAATTTACATTTATTTTTAATTTTTTACTTTGAAAAATTATGACCATCAAAATAGATTATTCCCTGTGTGACCAATGAGCTTGTAATTTATTCCAAAGCTATGTACATCAACTGTTAAATTTCTAGGAAAATCGTTAGAGCCGTTTTTAAGATCAGCGTCAAGGCTGGTTCCTGGTTCCGTGAAATCCTGACTTGAATAGAGGTATTGTAAAAAAAAAAAAAATAGGAGGGAAAAGAGATGCGGGGGGGGGGGGGGGGGTCAAAATCTTACTCTCAGAGCCCCAACTTAAAGGGACTGAGGCTACATCCCAATATCCTCCCCCCCCCCCTCCACCCCTTTTTTCCCCGCTGGCTGTGAGACTTAATATACTTGAAAGCATGCCTTACTTCTTAGTGATTGTGCTTCACTGAGCCTGCTGGGTTCATTGAACCGTGACATCGCACTGCGTTTTTTATTTAAATACCGCTGCTTAACGGGGGGGGGGGGGGGGGAGAAGGCTGTGATGTCACAGTTTGTAAGGTGGGATGCACCTGAACGGCGGCTTCAGCACGTGTGATCCAGTTCATCCTCTCGACATGGCTCACTTGTGACTGAGGTTGTCGAACTGTCAGCATTGTAAGACTAAAAAATGAATAAGTCATTCCTATTTGCTTTGATGACAGTTTAAAACTTTCGATTGATGCTAAAACCAAGTGCAAAAATGTATGTGATGTCACAGTTTGTAAGGTGGGATGCACCCGAGCGGCGGCTTCAGCTGGTGTGATCCAGTTCATCCTCTCGACATGGCTCACTTGTGACTGAGGTTGTCGAACTGTCAGCATTGTAAGACTAAAAAATGAATAAGTCATTCCTATTTGCTTTGATGACAGTTTAAAACTTTCGATTGATGCTAAAACCAAGTGCAAATATGTCTAGTAAGGTCTTTGAATGTGCTCATACGAGCGGAACACTAAGAATTCATTTTTCTGTTTTTTTGTTCCCTGAATGAACGTGAACCAGCCGAGTGCAGTTAATACCAGTGGTAGACGAAGCATGTCTTATAAAGTTTGGGGTGATACCACTTTATCGAATTGGTCCCTTTTGCTCCCCCTTTCAAGCAGCAAATTTAAAGATGCCAGGGCCACTGCGAAAATGGAATGTAGATCTCGGTCTATTCTAAAACTCTGGCCAACAAAAAGCCCGTCAGTCAAGAAGAGCGATTAATTGGTAAGGAAAAAATGCTGACTTGTTGAGGATGTTGGAAAATACAAATCTTTAAAATTAGAATCTGGAATATCCTACGTCGGAGCCAACAACCTGATTGGCATCTAACAAATAGACATGCCACAAATGCTTTATGTTGGTAAGAACCAAGAAGAGATTTCATGTTTCGCTGGCTGTCTAATTTTCAAGTAGAACTATTTGAAACTCAAAATATTACCAGGGAATGAAGGCCTACTTGGATACGTGATTGAGAGGCTAAGTAGCCTTGAGCTTGACTTGACTTGGCTACTCATTAAGGGGGCTTGAGGTTCGACCCGTGTTTACTGAGCGACTAAAAGCAGCACGGAAAAACCACCCTGATACCCCCTCCACCCATTGGTCCACAAATGAGATTGGACCATAGCGCTGTGAGCATGCTATAAGCATGAAAGTAGCGCTATATAAAATCTAAATATGGCTTTATTTATTTGTCATACTATACGTTTTCATTGTAACAGCAGGTTGTTATCTGACTTAATTTGTAGTCTAAGGTTCGTCTGAAAAATAATTTCATTTTGTCTTTGTCTCTTGAAAGAATTCTTTCCAGACCAAATCAAACTACATCATTCATCCTCAATGGATATCTGAGGCCAAAACAAACAGACAGCCAGAACCTCTGGTTAGACGTCCTTGGCCTTGGGAGCAACCTCGATTTAAAACAGATTACCAGGTTAATGTTGTTGTTTTTTTAATACCTACCAAAATCAAGGCTAAATTTATTGTCTTGTATGTGTCGTGTGTGTATGATTATATAATTATTATATTCTTAAAGCCCCCGCACGCCGTTTTTAGTTTTGTGTGGTCTGTCCGGCAGTCCGGTTTTCCGGCTGTCACGTTTAGATCTCAAACACCAGAAATAAATTTTTAAATTCTATTTGAAATTTTAGAGCTTGCAAAGTTTAACAACTTGTAGAATCTTCGGAAAGTGAATCGTTATATTTTTAAAAATAAATATTTAAACCTTTTTTTCTTCATAAAAGTACTCCATTTTTTATAAATATTTACTATTAATAGTATGAACATCGTATGAGATACTCATAATATGAAATCTATGTTTAATTCTCTTTGTAAAAAAGAAAGACCCAAGACCTAAGATAAGGACTTTTCCATGAATGACGTGTTCATCAGACCCTTTGTCCGTAAAAGGCGAGTCTTCGAGCCCAAAAGATTAATGAGGAATGCAATATTTCACGTGGCTACGCTGCCCCAGTTGCGACTTACACATTTTGCCGCACCCAGCGCAGACATAACTATTTTCCGCATGTGTTCGATTTAGAATTAGATTCACTTTTCACCTTAAACGTCTGTACTCGACAGTGGATTTTCCTTTGGTCTCCAATGTGTCTCCAGCAGCCGTTGCTACTGATCTCCGGCTGTCTCGTTCCGAAACCCCAACAGCCCTCTATACTGTCCCTACCGGCATTCGCAACAACATCGCTGTTAGTAGTGCGGTCTTGCCACCGTATGTCTATGATGGAGCGCAAGCATTTTTGGTGAAAGCGTCAGAGAAGTCTCAGTTGCTTTCTGTATAGTAGATCACGTCTTAGATCCATATGGAAGGGTTGAGAGAACCACTGCTTGTTAGACACTGATTATGGTAGGCCGTCGGAGCGATTTATTCCGCCTAACTCTCATCTGGAGTCGTCCAAAAGCACCGTTGGCTCAGGCCAGTCGATTGTCAACTTCCCTTAAAAGCGATGCGTCATTTGATACTCTACTTCCTAGATATGTGAAGTGGTCTACCACGTTAAAGGGATGTCAGTTTACGGTGATCTTTGGGGATGGGTGGATTTTATTGGGTGACTTCTGGAACATGATTTCTGTCTTTCCGTATATGTCGAAAATTGAACACATAGCCAAGGTGGCGAAACCTGACGTAGATGCCTTTGTGCAGTCTGTGTCTCATTTGACCCAACATCAACCTTTTAATTAGATGATCATTCAATGACATCTCGTTAGGCCAGGTCACAACAAGCCATATTTTTACTTTTAAAACTTTCTATAACAGAGCTTCAAATGAGAAGGCACTAATTTTTAGTCCAACTTCCTTTTACCCGCACCGATGTATACGATGACGAGTTTTTATTTCCCTTTCATCGCACTTTTAAAGCTTTGTCCACATTTAGCTGCGTTCAGAATTTATGATCTAATTCTAAATCGATCTCTGGGTGCATTTTCTGTGGCCCTGATCTATAAGACACAGTAGGAATTCATAAATAAAACTTAAAAGTGGAAAGTGTAACAGTTCGTCAGCATAGATTTTAAATTAGTAAATTTTTTTTTAAAAATGACATCCCTTAAAATGAATATTCACGACAGTATATTATATTAAGAGCAATATACTTCAAGCATACACATTCCGAACTCTCCTGGCCAGGTTGACTGCTGACAAATAAAAACAGGTTTTCTATTTGTTGACAGATGTTTGTGAACAGCGAGAGAGCTGTCTCTTCGTCTGACGGATCAAGGGAGCGAAACGAAATTTCAAACTATCGTCCGAGAGTCCCTGATGTTAGCTCCCCTGCAAGCCCACCCTATTTTGTGAGGAACCCTTTGATGAATGAGAGAATTCAAACTAACGTGACATTTTATTTCTAAGGCTATCTAGTACACTCCTTTTTAGATTAAAAAATATGCTTTAATAAATCTTTTTATATATGCACAGTTAATACAAAGTTACAATATTATTTTAACAACTAACAGAATTTAGTAATTTAGATCTAATAATTACAAAATTACAACTGCCTTTTTATACAAAACGTATGTCAAGTTGTCAACTCATTATGTCTGTCTTTCATTTAAAAATGTGTACACGTTATTTCTAGCACACCCATTCTCGGATCAAGTTGAGACTTTGCAATCATTGGCATAGACAAGACATGAATCAAAACAAACAAAAAAATTAAACAATTACCTCATGACTCTTGGAGTGTAAATTCAACAAAGAATCCAGTCCAATAAGTCCACCATGATGTCTTAGGAATGTGACAGTTTCGTGAAATGAAATGGCAGTCCTCCCTTGAAACTCAAACACAATGAATTCCTATAAGTATATGAACTTGAAGAAATCCACAAGGGAACATGACTTTTCGGATGTCTGACCCATGACTAAACACCTAAATGGAATTTACTGAAGGCTCCCTGCAGGAATTTTCAGCTTTAAGAGTAGCTTAATCATCTTTGTATATTGAGTGCTATGTCCAAAAAATTTTGTTAACTAATTGTGAAAAAGAGATCAATTAGTCTTAGGAAACCCTAATCTGGCATGTAGTAATGAGTCATAATAATTTAAAAAAAATAGAAACGTTTAGCTACAAAAATATCTGAAATTAAAATGTTTCACTGAAATTAAAGCAATGGCAAGTGTAGGCATTTAGTCCAATGCATTACAAGAATATGATTTCTGGCTTAAAACCCAGATTGGGCAACAAACGTTAGCACTGTTAAATGCACACAGATTTTGTTGTTTTGGCTAAAACATTTATGACGTGACAACAAAAACATAACTCACCATGTTATATATTTACACTTTATCTTGTGTTGTTTTATTATTTATTTGAGTATATATTCCACTACTTTGCATAACAGCATCTGTCTATTCCTAACAGTGTTGCATTGTCAAAATACAAGGAAAAACTTTATTTCCATTTTATAACATTGTAAAATTAAATTAAAAAAAAAAAAAAGAATACTACATATAAATGTGTATATTTTTCAATGAACAGAAACCAAACAAAAAGATGTACTAAAACATAAAATATTAATTAGGAACTGAAATTATATTTTGTTTCAGTTTTCCATGTCTTGGGTGTTATTTCAGAATTCTTCTTCTTTCTCATTGTTATGTTGGAGCTTTCAGATGACTAGACCAATATTTGAGATGAACTGCGCAGTGGTTTCCAAATCAGGGCGCTCTCCATATAGTTTTCTTTCTTTTGGGGTGTTTTGGGGCCAGTGTCTTATACGACCTCTTGGTAAAGAGAGCAGTTTTGGAGGACGTGGTCGGCATTCTCTGGTGATACTCCACATGGACAGATTATTTCAGAATTAAAGATTGTTTCTTCCTATACTAATCATTTTTCAAGATGGCAGTATATAGTGGTGGGCAGCATTTGAGCCAGGACAATCAAGATGGCGGTCCATATCGCACATCACTTGACCAGGCAGCCATTTTAGTCTGTTTTCCTAAACTAATTCAGCTTCTGAAATACTTTATTCTAGGAATTGAAGAATAGTCATAGTTAATGACTTGAATTGACAAGATTGGCAGAACTTTTCACTTGTCTCAGTTACAAACATAAGCTTGACTGAAAAAAGTTAATTTTAAAGTAACTTAACATTAAAACACTGCATCACAAAGAAGTCATTCGAGATTTCAATGTTTTGAGACTTGAAGTTAAAAATGGCAGAATAAGACACAAACTTTTTAAATGAGAGTTGGTTGTTTGATGGAGACCACTCATGTCAATGAGAGCACTCTGGTAGTTTATCGGTGCATGATGAAGATCATTCTAGTCACAGGGATGGAGGGATAAGGAACAGATGCAGAAGTTCTGTGCTATCATTTTCTGGGACAGAAAATGAGGCACATTTCCCCTTGCCCTGCATATTTGACTGCTGCATATTTTTCAAAACCACTTGAGTTCTTTGGCCTACACACTGCAAGTTGTTTATAGAAGAAGTCTACCAAATAATCTTAAACAAGTATAAACAAAGTTACAAACTTTGTCTGAATAAAATGTCAATGTCAGAAAAGAAAAGACAAGAAGAATACAAAACTGTTTGACCAAGTCTCAAGTTGGTTCTTTTTCAGCTTCAATTGTAAGTATTTGTGATAAAGCACTACAAAACATTTGACATTTCTAAACTGATGTAGCTTTAAAAATAAAACAAATGAAAAAAAAAAAAAAAAAGTAAATAACAATAATAATATTTTTTATTTAAGTTCTAAAGTAGAGAAAAAAAAGTTATTTACAAAACATCAATTGATGGCTCTGCTTGGCAAGAACCAGCACATTCCTGCTATACATGTTGATAGCCAATTTGAAACACTCTGTACAAAAGATCACAGATATTAAAATAACTTAATAAATAGCTTTGTGTTGAAATATGAGTTAACAAAGAATGCAGGTGAAAGAAATGAGACAACGCTTGTGGGCACTGAGCTTTTTTTCAGGAGTTCAATGTATGTAAATAGCTAAGAATAGATACAATATGTTAATAGTAAATATCAACAAAAAAAAAGAGATAAGGCTTATTACTTTTCGGTATAAGCACATACCTATGATATTTGAACTATTAACATGAATGATAGGTGCCACATTGAATTATTGATTAAATTGTTAATCTCTGAATGTGGGATCTGAGGCTGAGTGACAAAACACAGCTTGGCTACCTAGCAAACAGTCAATTAAACTCTCAGAGTGATACAATTAATTTTCTCTATAAGTTATGCGCAATGTACTGCTTTGTTCAGTGGTACCAAAACATTTGAAACAGGGTTCTAGTGGTGTAAAATACATACAATACTTTGTTCAACTAAAATAGTTAAAGTATAGCATTAGCCTCTCTTTCAATGATGCTCAGAGATGAAATGAAATTATATGAAAGATTTCAATGAGCTAAAAAAAAACAACAAAGTCTCTAACATTTCAAGGTGGCCCAATACAAGTCAAAGAAAATAACTAGATAATGCCAGTAACTTATTCCAAACAAATTGTTTACACAAAATTCCCTTCCCTACTATACAGCAATAGAAAATCCTCATGCCAACATTAATCCCCATTTACATTAGAAATTAAATCTTTATCCAATGATGAGATTTATTTCACATCAAATAGACCTTTGACCAAAATAAAATCTAATAAATAAACTATAGGATTTATATGAATCAATATCCACACATTGTTCCTTAAGAGTATAAGCCTCTGAAAGAAATCAGAAAGATTGCTTTCATTTCAGGCCAGTGAATTGAAGCTTTCATTCACCTAGAGTTTCAAGAGTCTCAACAATCACAAATTTGGTGGAGACAAAGGAAAAGTAAATGTGCAGCCCTTGATTTGCAAACAACAATCTAAGCATAACTCCAGATGCATATACATGTCATACGAAAAATTATTTTAAACAATGTTTGATTGTTAATAAAGCAATACTAATAAAAAGAAAACAGAACAAGACCGTTCGTGAGTGGCCCAAAAATTTTTGTGTTTTCTACTATTGATAACATTGTGTTAACTGTGATGGTTATGAGCATTATATTTATAATATCAAATGACAGAAACAAGCATGCATTAACGCTAATGGAACGCTGCTTTAAAAAACAAGATTCAGATGACAAAGTAAACTTATTAAAGCATATGGCTACAATGTGATACATTTTAAGAAATGTAACTTCATAAAGACATGCTTTAAGTTTAAACTAAAAGGATTTAAAACTGTACTACTAAATAAAATTAAAATTTATTTACAATAGATAGTGACTAAAGCTAAATGACTTATGATTAAGTCCCTATTAATCAAATCTAATATTAACTCTGATCCAAGAAAAAAAAATATCTTAAAGACACCTAAGAAATGTCTATTAAAAAAGATATATGTATATTAGTGATTTTAATAATTTAATTTTAAATACAAATAATTAATTTCAGTAATTTTAAGTTAGAAAAAAAAAGGTAACAAAAATATTTTTTTTACATTAAC
Organism: Biomphalaria pfeifferi; assembly: GCA_030265305.1. Classification (NCBI taxonomy): domain Eukaryota; kingdom Metazoa; phylum Mollusca; class Gastropoda; family Planorbidae; genus Biomphalaria; species Biomphalaria pfeifferi. The sequence goes on along the minus strand of JASAOG010000086.1, from coordinate 1,704,948 downwards.
TAAACTGATCAATTCACTAAAACGCAGCATAAAACATGAATATTAAAAGAAGGACGTTCTTTCTGAAAAGTCTTTTTTTATTTAGGTAAGTGAAAAAAAAAACACTTTTAAATGAAACACATCTTTAGAACCATCTTTATTTCTAAATGTGATGACAAACAGAATTAATAAATAAATGACTGACATTGCACACATGGTCAAATTATTGACATGAAGACAATTTTGAGTTTTGATGAAGACATGTTGTCACAAAATAATTAAGTTAATTTTACACAAGATTAAACAAAAGGTTTACAAATCTTTCTTTTTTTTTGCTTTTCTATAGAATTTCATGAATAACTGTTTAATACGTTTTGGTAATTAAGATATAAATAAAGAGTGCCTGAAATAAATTATATATATATACTAGCTGCATATGACCCGCGGCCTGTTGGGCTTAGTTTTGGTATTACTGATTTACTGGTTCGAATTTAGATCTATGTCTAAAACATGGAGAATGTTCCCTTCATATTTTTTGTTTATTTTGCCACTACATCAAAAGTTGAGTGTGGAAATGGGATTACCCTATTTGTTAAAAAGTTTAGTTTTTTAACAGAGATACAATTAGGTACCTTTTGTCTATTTTTAGGGCCCTCCGGTTGTGGTACTACGGACATTAAACATACACTAGGGTCTCCGCCACGATCTAAGGAAAATTTATGCTAAATTTTATCAAGATTGGCCAAACGGTTTTGACTTCTATGAAGGACATACATACATACGCCTTATTTTCTGCTTTATAGTATAAGAATATATATATATATGTATATATATTTATTTATTTAAAAAAGATGGATTTCTGCTTAGAACATAACATACATATAGAATATACACATGATTATGCATGACGCGTAGGACGTAATCATCCTCTTTTTTGAAGTAACGTCTGTATTATATAAGATAAGATAAGATTAATAAGGGCTTTTATTTTCTATACTTTATTGTCTTTTATCAATCACATGATTTAAATTCCATAATAATTATACATTTTTTTTTCAAATGGTTACTTAATTTCTTTTGACACCTAGCAATCTATTGGACAGATGATGTTTGGCTCACCTGTTTCTGATGCCAACAGTTTAGGAGACCAGATATAGTTTAAAAGCATATAAATTCCTAACTGAGAGATGAGAGATAGGGTACCATAAGGTTTTGTCACACCATTTATCAGGTCCTTCTCAAGGGCAATAACTTAAGGTTGGATAAGCTTAGTAAAGTTACTAATAACAGCATTGAACACCGGAAGTTAATTATGTACATGCTTTAATTATATAATACACAAGCACTCATACAGCGTCACTGTGCTCAGGGGAGATTACAGCTGTATGAGATATTTGCACAACAAATCCTGGTTAGGGAAGCTCACCATTGAATTCTAACACATTTGTGCAGAGAGAAACATGAGTAACAGTGATAAATCTAAAATATTGAAAGTACAAACAAAGGCGTCGGAAACCTACAAGCATTACATCACATCTTTAAGAACTATAAATAAAGTGTCATTTTTATCTAAGACATCTTTGAGAATTATAATGCATGGTAAATTCGCAAAGATTCGCAATGCATGCTAACATTGCAAAGTTCTGAATTCGGAAAAAAAAGTGTAGCCAACACATTATCAATCTAAAATTTACTTTCCTGAACTCCCTTTTATGCTTCAAAGTTTTAAATATCTTTTCATTTATAGCCAAAGTAAGCCATATTCTTTGATTATTTAATGAAATAATGTTATTTCCTGGTTCACTATACATTAATGACTTCTCTTCAAGTAGCATATTTATTCCATCGTAAACCACTATATTGAAAGGAACAGAATAAATCCTAGCTGAATCTAGTGCCTAAATTGTAACATGGCAGTCTTAAAGAAGAAGTTTGGCTAGCAAACAATATCCAAGCCTGTTATCATTGTCATTTAAAGAAACCTAATTTTATCTCTTGTTTCAAGCAATCTTTTTTTTATTTTTAAAGTTTATATTACAATGAAAATTTAGGCAGAAAGAGTACTTTTAGTTTAGGATATTATGATTAACTTTTCATTCATTACATACTTAAGGTTAATGTTAAGCATTAACTTAGGCACATATGTAATGGAAGTGTTTGCTTGTACAAAGGATTAAAAGTAGTTTGTGGTTATAAAGTTTAAAGCCTTTTAATTTTTTTTTTAAACATGTATACAATATATAATATTGGGCTACAACAAATTTTTTACCATGTATTTTAACTCATTCCCCTTCAATAGACAGCACCTTAATCTAATAAACTTTGAAAACCTGTAGCAAAAAAAATTCTTCAGATGATGAAAATGACTGACTTAAAACTGGATCTAGGTGAAAAACCATCTATGTTATGTGTTTCATTTAGTAATAAGTGTAGCAAAGAGTAGGAATCTAGTCAGAAGAAAAAATAGAGCAAAAATTTTAACAACTCAATTCTATCTAGTAGATAGAAATATATCAGCAGTTATCACAATTTACAAGACAAACAAGATTTCCAAAAAAAAAGGTAGGCCTACATTAGAGATAAATATTGAGGGACACTTAATACTACACCCTAAATAACTGGCAATCAATCTTTTGAAAACTAGTGATGGTGAACCAAGAAACATTACAAATTCCCACTCATTTGTTGCTTTAAACTTAAGATACAAAGGTCTCAATGTTTTTTTTAGACTTTTCAAAATAAATTAGATTGTATTTTTTTTATATGCAATTAAATTGCTAAAAAAAATATTTTTTTAATGTATCTATGAAATAAGAACTTAATAAATTATTTTCTTCTGATTTTTCATAAATGTACCAACTGTGTACAACTTTCAAACTATTTCTGAGTGTGATCCACTGGAAAATATGTTGCTACGAAAAAAATGAAAGACCAGTACATAATAAAAAGAAAAGGAGATATACATTCAAATCTGGTTAATCGAACCACTAGTTAATTGGACCAGACGTTATTTGGACCAAATCCTAAAGTAATCAAGGCAACCTATTATACAATGAAGTTCTGTTAATCGGACCAGCCGATTATTAAGACCAAAACAGTTACATTCGATTGGTCCAATTATCCAGATTGGACTGTACTTAAATAAGTAAATGATGCTAAACTTTTTACTTCTAATCTACAGCCAATGTATTTTCAAGCTCACAATGAACACATTAAAATTGTGTTACTATTAGAAACCTTCATATCTCCCATGTTTACAATTTGAGAGATTAAAAGAAAAAATCTCTTGATAAGTGCAAAATTAAAACAAGTAATAGTTTTTTAAAAGTTTCATGGCTGACTAATTACTTTGTATTTTGTTCAATAACTGAATCATAAACTAAAACAGATCTTTGCAATAGAAAGAGTTTTATTTATTCCACACAAGATGAACTCAAAAATAAAATGTAAAAGGTTATCTGAAAACAAAAATCCTTTCCATGTTTGGACAAAACTAATATATAAACTCTTACCCATTTTAAAAATAGAATCATTTTAATTTATTTAAAAATTAACCTCATTTTAGAAATTTAGCTAGCATTTGCTTTTATTCATAAAAAAACCCAAAAACTTACAGTACTGAAGATGTTCAGTATTTAAAAAATTATAAATAACTGACTAGCTATTTTATACTGAGGATAACACAAAAAACAAAAAAAACAATGATGTCTACTTAAAAAAAAAGATATTTTTCAAGTCGATCCTTTCTGGCCCTATAGCAGTGAAACTAAAACTGCTGATCCCATGAGATAAGAACAGTTATCAAACATAAATGCTTATTTTTCTCCAATGTAAAACAAAGGATCCGACAACTTTTATTTCACCTGAGGGGCATAAAATGAAATTGGCAATAATTAAAATAACCTTTTTTTTCCAAAGGTAGCTACCTCTGATTAATTATCAGCTTATTAAAAACAGTTACAAAATACTTTTGTGTGTGTGTGTAGTTAATAATTAAACAAGTTAACAAATAATCCTGGGGCCATTATCAAGAGAGATCATTAAAATAATTCTGTTTTTTGGTTTCCTCTGAAAAACTTTGCTGTTCCACATTATTTTTTTCTTCCGTCACTTTTCCAGATTGTGCACTGTCATCTTCAAAATCAACATCTGAATAGATAATGCGTTCACTTGTGTCAAACTTCTTTCTACGAAGTGCTGAAGGCAGAATGACAGAATCCTCAGAAGTCACAGACAAATATTCATCAAGCGTTCGTTCTGCGCACTTAGCAATGAAGCGTATAAAAGGTCTGATGTCACCATCATTAGCTTGCTGAAGGGTCTCATAGTAGGTCAGGCGGTCATCCACCTCAATAGATACAGGAGGAAACCCTGCCTGCATTAAAATAAGATTCATGAGTAAGCGTGATGTACGGCCATTCCCATCATAAAAAGGGTGTATGGCAACGAGCCTGTAGTGAGCCAGAGCCGCAAACTCAATTGGATGAAGAGCTAAGGCTTCCTCTGAATTCAGCCATTCAACAAGTTGACTCATGTGACTTTTCAACTCTCTAGCTGCTGGTGGAGTGAAATCTCCAACATAAACCTGCAAAGTTGAAATATAAATATTTTATATTGTTATTTTGAAAAAGACTCAACATTGTACAATATTATTTTTTCAACACATTTAATCTGTTGCCACAGAATTTAAATAAAAGAAAATAGTGGGGCGAGGTGGTCAAGTGTTAAAGTAAGTAACAAGTTCAGGTCCAGTTGAAGACTGGGATTTTGAACTATGGGATTTTTAGGATGCCAAGTGTCTACCCAACTCCAGGTACCTGACATTCATTGGGGGAAGTAAAGATGTTTGGTCATGGTGATGGTCACACCCATGAATGTCAGCCATATAAACAGCTGAGCTTTATATCCTCTGCCTAGTGGTGTGGTATGCACTCAGGAGTGTTGCCTTGATGGTCCCAGGTTCAAATCCTGCCACCACCATCCTTTGCCATCCTGCAGGATGTTAGGTCTAGGATGTAATGATTTTCAAACCTGAAAGAACATCTGAAACATATAAAACAAACCAATATTTTCCCTATAGAGAGGAATATCTGATATCTGTTTACTTTGTGTGTGTGTGTTTTTCAACCTTCATCCTGATAAAGTAGTCAATGCATCACTTGAAACATGTGCTTATTTTATTGAAAGATTTCTAGATGAAAACAATACATCATTTGAGACCAGACCAGAGTGACTGTTCATTGTTGCTGTCATTTCATTTGTTATGATATTAACAAGAAAGTTACAGAAATCAGACAGAAAATAATAAATAATTTTAGAACCATGGTTGCCATAGCCAGTCAAGGCAATACAATTTTAATTTAGTAAGATGATATCATTTACATGAGCCCATGCTTTACCTGACTTGTGCGAAACCTTCCAGCTTCTGTTGGATCCACATAGCCCAAAACTCTAGTGTGGATGTCTAAAATGTCTTGTAAGGTTAAACGTCCAACATGGCCAACTAGAGTGCTATTTTTAAAAAAAAGTTAAATGCAGAGAAATAAAAGCATAGTAAATATTAAAGAGATTGAAAGATGTAAAGGATTAACAAAAATTAAACATGATTATGTGTGCGTCAGAAAAATTATAGGCATTTTTTTTAAACCTAGTTAGAAACAAAAGTCATACAAACTTATATCTGTTGCTGACAATTCTAAAAAAAGAATGCTGTGAGTTGAGTTTGAGTTTAGGCACATCGGCACAATTTAGGCCATGCCGTGCCCGTAATCCTTTAAGGATCCCTCTCCCTTTATATAACAAGTGCTAAATTCTATACAGTTAAATCATTAAAAACAAGGTCTATTCACAGTTAAAATGCTGTGAGAAGATTAAATTGAAAAAAAATTGGTACAGAAAGATCAAGAGCCCATAATGAAATTCCAAAAATTTCTAATTGGAAACCACAAGATCTAGATCAGCTGACTGGTCACAATCTCAGCAACATAAAGTAGAATACACGAAAAAAAATGATTTTAAAGCCCATCCTAGACAATTTACCTGTTGATATAGCTTAGAGCAGAGTCCAAGCCCAAGACTTCATTCTGTTCCCTCAGGCTTTTCCCTCCTACTGCCAGCCGAGTCTCTACTATAGACCGGGTCTGTGCAAGGGTCAAGGTGTTTCCCTCAATGGCATTAGTGTGGTATATATGGGCAAAATAAGCCTCTCTCTTGGCCCTACGTAAGCCAGGGTGGTTGTGAGGTATCCTGTAGAGTTGGGCTCTCTTTTGGTCGACCCTGTTAAAACGAGCTTGATCAATCTCTTCAACAATGGGCCCTTTTTCAGTAACAAAGTAAAAATAATGAAATAAATTAAATTGAATAAACTAAAATACACATAAAAAAGATATATAATTTTTGTTTTTATGTTTATTAAACTAAAAGAAAAGTTTTACATCTGTTTGAATTTGTGCATATTTTCATGTCTAAATTTCTGTAGAAATTTTGTAAGTTATTAAGGTAATTAGAAACAAAATTATTCTTTAAAAAGAAAATGTATATTTGATAATATTTTGGTCTCTGTAATTAAAATAAAAATGTGTTTAATGTATGTAGACAAACTGATTTATTCCCTCATACATTTTCTCCACTTTTACTTTGTTTTTTGTTAATAACCTGGTTATCTCAAAAACTTAAGTATTTCTATCCATGTGTTTGTTTAAGCATAAGGACATTGTTTAATTTTCAAAGCATAATAATTTGATCAATTGTTTAAATTCTTTATTAAATGGTATCCATATGGGCAATTTATGACTGTCTACAAAAAATCCACTGTAATTAGTAACAATATTTATACTGAGAAGCTTGTTATTACCTGTACGTTGGCGGTTTTGCAAGGCTCTACTGTGTTCAGGACTGTTTTCAAGAGCTATATGATACATATGATCTGCTTTGACTATATCATGAATGTGCCATTCTAAAAACTCCCCAAAAGCTGTCAAAATGTCTGAGTGTGATGGGTCTAAGGCCAAGGCATGCTGAAATACTTTCATGGCTTTGTCAGTTTTACCTCTGTTTTGCAGATCTAGAGCAATGTTCATAGCTGCAACTGCTTCTCTTTTGACATCTTTAAGAAGAAAAAAAGTAAGGCTGTGTCAATAATAAGTACAATATTAAAACCACAATGAAGAGATAAGGAGAATAAGAAAACTTTTAAATGCAGATTTGTCAATCATTCACTTTCTGCTAATGTTCCAAAAATTCAATCAATATTGCATAATTTTTGGGGCCAAAAGATTGACTGAACTCTAGTCATTTTTTTTTAATGAATGGCTATGTTGAGTCAATAAAATAACCATAACTCAACTCAAAGGATGGGACCACAGCCTGGGCTTTGTATATATGGTCAAAATGTAGTTAATGCACAGTGTCACGTACACAGTATCTATATTTAGCCACCCAAGGTTACCAGCCAGAACTTGGTAGCTCTGGGAATTCCATCACGAGGCAGGGCTATGTAACAGAATAAATGTGATTGGTTTTTAAATATTAATTATTGTACATTGAGCTGCATTTATTGGTTGGCATTGCAACGAGGGGATGTTAGACACGTGACAATGCTATACCTGGGGAAAGATTCTACATTTTTAGTCAGTGTCGTGCAGAACGTGTTAGGATTCAGATGTATATTTTACATTATTGTGTAGATCATTTATTTAGCAGAATTATATTTATTCTGTTCTATTCAAGTACATTTAACCATTGTAATTATTTGTGAATAGCTTTTCCAAGTTTTGAATTAAAGTATTTGTTTTAGACGAAGAGAAGTTTCTTCATTGAATATAGTAACATACTTAGATCGACTTAGCGATTAGCAACTTCTAGATGATCCTCTTATCAACTGGCAACATTCTGAATGATCGTATTATCAACTAGATCTAGCTACTTCTATACGATCATCTTATTAAAAGACGATTTCAAGATCCTCTGCAATTACGATCATTGACTGTGCTTCAATGTGACATCAAGTTTGATTGTAACATCTAGCACTATTGATGATCGTAAAACACAGTATTTCAATTCTCTATGCATCTGATCATCTGAAAAGTCCAGAGGAACAGCTGAGACCAATACTGTTTGGTGCCATCAGTGTCATAGGATGTGACATTTAGCAGTAACATCTGTTATAAACTGCCCAAGGTCACCTGCTCCTGATAATTTTTCCTCAATGTTAACTTGCATAGCCTCACATTTTAACAGTGGTTTAGATGTAGCCAAAATGCAGCAGATATTTTAGATTCAAATACAAACACAAAACTAAAAAGACCCATGTTTTCATGTCTAAACATATGGTTTGGGGAAACTAAAAACCATACAAATGGGTTGTAAGAATGTCTTCTCAATAGAACAGAATTAAGAGCCGATCCAAAATTAAATTTATATACAATTCCCCAGGTCATAACCTTTTTTTTATCCTTGTTGATAGTAAACACTTTACTGTAACTTTATCCTTCTTGATAGTAAACACTTTACTGTAACTTTATCCTTGTTGATAGCAAACATTTTACTGTAACTAACTCTAAATAGTATTACTGTTCACTCCCTTTAGCCTAAATTCAAGGCTTAGGCCTATTCCTATAGAATTAAATTAATGCTTGTGAACTAATCAATAAATCTATAAATTATATTTTCTTGTAGTCAAGCTTAAAAACAAGTGATCTCAAAATTGAAAAACAAAAAGTGTCCATTTGATTATAATATTAAATGATAAATGTAAACATATTCCTAACTGGATATCCATAGGCAAGTCAAATTTGAGTTATCAAACTATATATCTACTAGTCTTTACCCTAGGATCTTTATACTTTATAAATACATTTTATAAAAGTAAGTTATCATATTTACAAATACATATCTATATATATATATATGTTCTTATAATATTTAATTATAATATTATATAGATTAGATAGAGCCTAGATCCACAGTTACAGATCATAATTTTATGTTACCTCAAAGAAGATTAACATTATATATATATATATATATATTTGCCTAAAAGCCCTAACACACTCACTGACTCACCCATCACTACTTCTACTTGCCAAGGATAAAAAAATATGAAAAGTTAACCTGTTATTACTGACTTAGGTCAAGAACAACTTTACTAAGCCATTTTCACGATCAAATCCACAGTGGTTAAATTTCTAATTTGCAATTTTGACCCAATATTTTTTTTTTAGAGCTGACATATCGAAATGTACAAGATTAAACTTCTCTCTGTTTTTAAAAACTTTTTGTGCATAGATTTCAATGATACAAAACTTGCTTTTGTAGACATTGTATATTAAACAATCAATTTAATATTTCCTTCTTTTAGAGGACACAATGCTAAAATTGTAAAAACAATGTAGTGAGAGGAATAGGAAGGGGACATTCAAATGAAGCTTTCGGAAAATGCAATTTTTCCCCGCTAGGCCTGAAATTGATGGTTTAAAGAAATGTTTGTGATATCTAAATATGCTAAAAAGTTAGGGGTTGTCATTAAAAATTTCTGAAAAGTGTGAAAGCAATTATGTGTGTGTGTGTGAAGGGTGGAGTGAATAAGTAGAACTGATTACTGAAATTAAAATTCATTGGCCAAAAGCATGTGTGTGTGGGGGTGGGGGGCATTAAAGATTCTCATTCCAAATTAAGTCAAACTTTTATGTCAGAGAAGTTACGATTGGATAACAGTAAAAACAAAATGGTTCCAGAGAGAGAGAGACTCAAAAAGAGAGAGAGAGAAGGTAGATGATACAATAATTCACTGGCCAAAAGTATGTCAGGGGAAACATAAAATGTTGCCTGTTAATTGGTACTTTAAAAAAAAAAGATGGGATGTTCCAGCCATAATTAGCAACACAAATACAAAGCATGGGAACAAATACTTTCAAATAGACTGGCATACCCAGTGAGTTGAGTGAGTAATGCTAATAATTTATTATTATAATGTAAAGACTAAACCTACCTTTACTTGCTGTAAATCTCTGTTTATACCTCACACTTACAGATGTGTCAGAATTCTGAGATTGAAATCCACAATTCTTAACATTATCACTGTCACAAGAATGTAAAGCTTTATGATTAAGATTATCCACACTTTCACTTTCACTTGGGTCAATATCTGGACAATTGTAGACTTCAGTATAAGTCCTTCGAGAGCCAATATACAGCTTTTCTGAGAAAAATCCTATTTTACTTTTACTGAAAAAACCTATGTTACTGTTCCCTAGATCTATGTGAACTCCCAAATTTGTCAGCAGGTAAGTCAAAAAAGGTTTAGGGAATGCACAAAACAACCCTACAACTAAGCCGAGAGAGAGTATAACAAGCGAAGTACCAGTGAAAATTATAAATTTATTAATATTGAAACTAAAAGTTTTAGATTTAAAGAAACACCATGAATATTCTTTAAACATTACTTGAGATTCACGTGTATAATTACAGCCTTTACATGAATAAAACATATTCTGTTTCTCTGAACACTTCCCATTTTCCGATACTGCCATCTTTTCCCGGATGTTTACATCATCACTTAAAGAGACAAAATCAAATGAGTAGGCTAAAAAGGTAAACAAAGTTTTAAAAACTAAACGAAAACTAAACAGATCAAAACTTTTATAACATTATTATATTAAAAACTAGAATGAAGATTTCTTTTTCATATTAGATATACAACTATATAAATAAAAATGTAAAATCAACATTTATTTTAACATCTATGTATAAGTTAGATATCTATATATCTAGCAATTTTTTAAAAAATATACTCACATTTAGAGAGTCTATATCTTTTCTATAAAAAAAGTTATTCCATATTTTAATCAACCAATCATAATAAAGTTGTTTATAGAAAAATCTAGGTCACACTCTTGCATATCAACACAGCTGTGTATGATCTAGAACGTGGCACTTTTTGCTTATTAATTCTTTAGAGCTATCTGTTTGTCTCTTTTATTTAGCATCTGTTTGTGCACAATTTGTACGATTGTGTTTCGAAAAAAAGCAAGTGCTGGTCCTGTGATACTCATACTCAACTGTTTTAATTTAAGTATGTCTGTCTGTGGCATTTTAAATTATTTTAATTTTATGTCTGTCGTCTCGAGAGACGATCTTAACTTTTAAGTAGTCTATGTAAAAGATGATTAAATTAAATTAATAATTTAAATGCAAATTTTAGACATATATTATATATATATATATATATAACATAGACTGTCGCTGGATCTAGCTAGACTATAGACATAGACTCATGTCAATTGATTTAGAAATAATTTAGATCTATATTGAAGTCATGAGTCTTGAACTGAAGATCACAACAATGAAAAGTTATTTCATTATTAATTAATAATTATTTATTATTATTAGAGTCTATCTAATTTATAAATTCTAGATAGATCTATACTAATTTAGATTTAATTTTAGAAAGTCAATAATAATATCATTAATTAGATGATTAATATCTCTATTTAGTATTTAAATTTAACTATTGCCATGATTATAAAAATCTATATTCTACATTAATCTAGATCATATCATTATCATATATGATCTAAATTAAATTGAAATTCTAATCTGCTAATCTAGATTCAATATTGACTATATCATACATATGATTCATATATAGTTATATAGTATAAGTATATCTAGATCTATCTAGATTTAGGTTCGAGATCTAGATCTGTCGGAATATAGACTCTCTGTTTTGTTACTTTTTTACTAGTCTCTAGATAGATCTACAGACAGTTTTCACTCAACACTGGTATTCACTCGACCAGTTACCGAGGCAGCCATCTAAATTCTAATCTCTTTAGAATTCTAGACTTAAGACAATACACTCACACTGGTGACTTGTCTATAAGTCTAAAATATTATGCTAATTCATTGTGGTATGTAGCATTATACTAGACCTAGATCTAGCAATCTAGGATCTGTAATATAGATCTAGACAAGTAGCTCTTTTAAGTCATTGGTTTTTCTGGCTTCTTCTTCTTCGTTTCCATTTTTATGTTGGAGACTAGACCAATATATGAGATGAACTGCGCAGTGGTTTCCAAATCAGGGAGCTCTCCATATAGTTTTCTCGCTTGTGTGGGCTCCTTCAAGGCGGAGAGCCTGGCCCCTTACCTGCACGGCAGGATTCCACAGGCAGGATGCCACATCTATTAGAATTGTTACTGAACTCCAACATAGATGAGGTTGTGTGTCAATGTGTTATGCGCCAGGAGGCCCATTGAATCTGACTTCAGCCTGCTTTTCTTTTTGCTCCCATAGCCTTTGATCATCCAAAATCATTTGCAAGGCAGCAGGTGTTTATTTTTGGAGTTTTCTCTCCTAGTTGAACTGCTATCCCTAGCTAACGAGCTTCATCTACCCGGGTTTAGAGTTAGAGCGCCCTATGCTCACTTTTTGCAATCATTTCCCTGGATTTCTGAGATGTTTTTAGTAAACAATCTAACCACTGGAATACTCCACCTCATCTTCCATGACTGCAAACCAGTTGGTCCGCGGATGTTTATTTGGTATTCACAGCTAACCCTTATATCTAAGGGTTCTTTCACTATCAGCCACCTGGGGACGCACTTGGTAGAAGGTAGTAGATCCCCCAAGGTTTTTTTGGCTGATTTACCCAGTGCAATCCATGTGCTTGTAATCTAATGGCACTAGGGAAAAAGGAACACTTGTGTGAATTTGTTCTAGCAAATGGAATTGAAAATGTGCATTGTGTCTATCTAAGTATTTTGTTTTGTTTCATTGTTTTTTATGCATTACTTTACTTTCAAGTCTTCTGTCCTGAAGTATCTCTTAACTTAGTGATTTTATTCTTATCAAATGTGAAATTACATGGCTCTATTTTGTGTCTTTATGATTTCTTGAGATGGGGTTCTCAAACAGAGAACACATATTTTAATATCTTTCTAGATATAGACAAGTAGCTCTTTTAAGTCGTTTTTTCTGGCTGATTTAGCCAGCCCATTCCATGTGTTTATAATTTAACGGCACTAGGGAAAAAGAAGCACTTGTATGAATTTGTTCTAGCAAACAGGATGCATATTCTAATATTGGCCTAACCAAGGTTAAAGAGCATTTCAGCATTTCAATTTTTCATTCTCGTTTGATTGGTAAAAATTCTTTTAATAAACTCTAATGTTTTGTTTGAATTTTTAATAATTTTATCACTATGATAACTTTTCATGTAAAAACTTTAGGTTGTAAATATTAATTTTCTTTCTTTTTAATATCTATTTTTTCAATTCAGTGTGTTACAATGGGTGATACAGAAGTATCCCACAACTCATATTCCTCTTCTAATAAAAAGACTGATGACTCAGTCACTGGTAAGTCAAATTAACAAAATATCCAGATGTTAGTAAAAATATTGTTTATTTGTATTGAAATGTTTTTGTCATAGTATGAAGATTTCAGTTTATCCTGTGTGTGTAATATACTTTTCCTGTAGTTCCTGTATGGTGAAGTGATGTGAACGAATGATGCCAGAGATAAACAAATGGTATGAAAGATAGTTGTCTTTGTTGACACAGAAATTTTGTTGAATTAGTCGTAAAAATTGTAATTTAGAACAATAATTTTTATTATCTTATCTTATATAATACAGACGTTACTTCAAAAAAGAAGATGATTACGTCCTACGCGTCATGCATTTAGTCATGCATTTTAACCAATGAGTTAAATTCTGCCAAGTCACTGGTTTTCCTGGCTAGCTCAGGCAACCCATTCCATGCTCTAATAGCACTAGGGAAGAAGGAGTATTTGTCCTAGCATATGGGATGAGGAATGTGCCTTTATCTTTGTGTCTTTCAGAGTATTTTATTAAATTTTGTATTTGAAGATTATGGTTCAGTGTTTTATGTATAATTGCTACTTTACTTTTGAGTCTTCTGTCCTGAAGGCTTTCTAAATTTAGTGATTTTACTATAGGTGTTACTCTAGTCAAATGTGAATATTCATTTGTTATGAATCTCACTGCTCTATTTTGTGTCTGTTCCAGTTTCTTAATGTTTTCTTGAGTTGAGGGGTCCCAAATGGAGGATGCATATTCTATTATTGGCCTAACCAAGGTTAAATAACATTTTAGTTTTATGTTCTTATTTGATTAATAGAAATTTCTTTTAATAAATCCTAATGCTTTGTTGGATTTTTTTATAGTTTCATCAATATGTGGATTCCATGACAGTTTTTCATTTATTATAACACCTAGGTATTTTGCGTTTTTAGTCTGTGTTACTGGTTTATTTATTTTTTTGGTAATGATTTTTATTCAGCGGAGAACTTTTTAACAATTCAGTACTTTTTTTATGTTGTTAAAAGAAATGACCATGCCAAAGAAACAGAAAAGTATCAATTCCCCCACCATAAAGAGCAATCTTAAAACTAAGAACTGGATGCATACCTTTAAATTTTCACCTTAACAGAATAAACCCCATACATCTACCCCTATGTAGACACTGTGCCCACCTTTAGGAAACTGTCAATAATACCATCTTTGAATTTTCCAATATGATTTATCATAGGCAGTCTCTTGTCACAACAATTCACCATAAACAACATGCTGTGTAGCAGTGCAGAACACCTGGGGGAAAAAAGCACACTATTTTTCCTTGGCAAGACTTTGAAAGAGCTTACAGCTCTGCAGCTAAAATCTGGCTTGAAGAAGAATTCTATTACAAATTATCATGCTGGATTCATTTTGAATGAACATATTTACACAGGAATTACCATTCATAGATTTCTGTTCTGCCATCACCAAACCACTTTTTGAAATGTATTATGAAAAGCCACTGACGAATGGGAAAGCTGTGGCTCTGTAGGAATTTTTTTTTTTTAAAGTTTTGCATTGTTGTTTTGTTAAACATTTTAATTAACTTAATTTTGTATTTTATAAACATACTATTTTGTTTTTCATAGCTTCTACTCAGCCCTCTGGTGGATTTTTGTGGAGAATGTCGAGTGGCATCTACAGCACAGCCACAGGGGCAGTATCAGGTGCTGTGGGCTATGGAGTTGGTGGAGTCAAGTGGGTGGCTGGAAAGACAATTGACGTTGGTTCAGTTGTTGCGCATAAAACAATTGATGCAGGTTCAGCAGTAGCCAGCAAACTTCCCTTACCAACAGTGTCAGTACCATTTGTTGCTAAAAAAGACAAAAAGGAGTAAATGACGAGCCATTGTCAACTATAGATAGAAATCTTGACAGTTGTGTCTATTATCAGTTACAGAATTTTTGTGAACAAAATTTGTTGTCTCCCCTAAATTGTAAGAAATTCACATAGGCTTGTAATTTCTATGACTTTTTTTTAGAAAGAAAATTATAAGAAAATAATTATTGGATATGACATTTCTGTTTGCAAATATGCCATATATCATGGATATTTGTTTTCAAAATGTCTTGTATTTCAATTATTTAACAAGTTTTTTCTCTTTGTTGTCATAAGACTTTCTATCAGCTATGACCGGATATCAAATATTATAACCCCAGGTTGTAAAGAGGTTATAACTCTTTCTAAATCATGTAAAAGTTGGAATAGACAGTTTATGTAAATTTAAACCAGTATTGATTGGTACATGGCACAGAAGGAGGTTGTTAAACAAGTTGTCTCTGCATGGTCACACATTTCAGAAATAAGAGTAGTGTGAAAGAACCTATTAGTGTGGGTGCTGGCATTTTTTTTTGTACAGTGTGAGTGCTGTAATATTTATTCATTATAAGTATTGTCAATATCACTAACTAATGTTATATAATATGTTAGGGTCCAGTATTGGTCTACATAAGAGTAGTGCTCTAAATATTTATATTTATTGAATCTTTGTGCCTCTGTATATTTTCCAATGGCAGTATTTTAAATAATAATTTATAGCTTCATATTCAGCTTGTCAGCACTATAGAGATGAATTAACACATTGTAATTGAAGACACTTCTGAAGGAGAGCTTTTAAAAATACAATCTTGAGTAAAGAATACTGATATATTTAGAAACTGCTTAAAGACTTGGCCCAATGCAATTGTACAACTTAAAACTTAAAAAAAAGAAAATGGAAAACAAAATTATTTAATCTTCATAGGCTTGTTGGGAAGCTAAATAAAGAGCTTTAAAATACTCTAAATACATAGTAAGCTTCAAAGGGTATTGATCTTAATTCACAAAATTTATTGTAAATCTTTTTTTTTTTTTTTTATTTCAAGATTACTAAAAAAAAATGGTCTTAAAATTTAAAATATAATTCTCTTTTAAAATTTTAATCTCTGATGATCATATAAATGCTTACTATTGCTAGAAATGATTATTCAAACTTCACTGTTATAGTATTTTTGTGTGCTATTTTTGGTTTGTTTTCATAAAGGGGTGAGAAAAAAAATGAATATCATTATACAATACTTATTATATTTCTTTATTGATATTAAAATTATTTCATGATCATTTTTTTTTCAAATCTGTCCTACATTTTATGAGTGATCCCATTTGTTCTTTGGTATTTTTTTATGTCAATGAACATTTAGAAATTGAAGTCTTTCAGGTGAGAGCCTAGAGCTTATCAACTAGTCAAATTATACTTGTATACTTTACTTGCGTTAGAATAATATATTATTATACATTTTGGTTTCAACCAAAAAAAATCTAGTAAAGGTTTAATTTCACAGCTCATTTATCACAATGCATTTTAAAAAATACGGCTGGGTTGGAAGGGTAAAGATGTAGATCTTGATTTTTTTATATTTTTTTTTCATGAATATTTACATCTATTTTTATCAATCTGCCGTGTTTATAAACTCATTAAAAATTCTAACCAATCTACATTCAACATATTTCTGCTAACTACTAACTTTGTTGTAGGTACTGTATAACAGTTTAAAAATATGGCTTCTGCATACTAAAGGCAACACATTACATGAAAGGAACAATTTGTACTAAGCTCACTGTAATTTAACATCAGATTTTCTGGTGGATGCACTGATCTTTGTAACAATTTTAATTTTTAGAGCACTACTTATTTATTCCTTCAAACTTTGTATTTGTTTTCAATCTCTTACTTAAAACTAATCTTTTAAATGCTTATGGTTTTGTAATCTATTGCTAAATAATGATTGACATAAACTAATCATTTTGTTACACATTGTTATCTGATCATGATCTGAATGTTAATGTTACAGTCATGCATTTCAATTAGATGGAAAATGTATTTGAAAGGGGTGCCATAGTAAC
This sequence comes from Biomphalaria pfeifferi, assembly GCA_030265305.1. Taxonomy (NCBI): domain Eukaryota; kingdom Metazoa; phylum Mollusca; class Gastropoda; family Planorbidae; genus Biomphalaria; species Biomphalaria pfeifferi. The sequence continues at coordinate 1,687,730 of JASAOG010000086.1, read as the reverse complement.
AGGTCTCTTCTTTTCAATGGAAATTATAATTAATCAGTTATTTAGACAGTTAAGTCAAGGACGCTGGAGTTCAAATCCAGGTGGAAGCAAGACTTCAACCAGAGTCCTTTGAGCATGCTGTATTAGCTTAGAGACAGTGATGTGTGCTATACATAAATAATAATTACATTTGACGACTTGCTTTGTTTAACAAATTTTTAAACGATTTTAAATACAAAATGTGCCATTTGTTTTCGTTATATGTTTGTACAATTAAATTTTTATATAAATACTTTAACCAATTTACATTTTAAATATTTAAGTCATTTTTCAACAAATATATCCTTTTTATTCCCATAATTCATCAGTCTTCAGACCTCTGCCCCCAATCTCTCTCAATTGTATCTCACAGGTTGATAAATATATGAAATTTAAAGTAAACACGTTTTTTTTATTTTATAAAAGCAATTCAACTACAGGAAGCTATTTTGTTTTAAAGGTTAAAAATTGTTAATAATTTTTTCTATTTTTTGGATAATCAAAAACAATCTTTGTAAAATTCAAAAGTTGGTTGGCTGAATTTGATGCCCTAGTCACTATTATTTTATAATTTTGCAAGGGAAATAAAGTATCCCAAATCCCATTAGAGTTTAATGTCTTGAAACTCTGCTAGTCAAGGTTGACCATGGAAGTATAGTGGTCTGAAACTGAGATTTCATCACTGACCTTAAAAAAAAAAGGAATAGATTGAGCATTTTTGTTCCTTTGCTAATTTCTATGAAAATGTTTTTTTTTCCTAAATAAGTGTTTCTTGCTTGTTTCATGATCATTTCAATCAAAACGTAGCTCATTGTTTTGTTTTCTGCCTCCTTGCTAAATGTCACCTTTTTATTTCATGCTCTGTTGTTTGACACATCAAAAACTCATTGCTATACTTTAGGTCATGTAAAATGATTTTTTTTAAATGCACTAACACTTATTGATGATTGCATGTGAGCAGTTTGAATTTTCTTTTATGATACAACAAAGCAGTTTAATATGTATATCATTGTATATATATATACACAATCATCTGTAACCAACTTTTGAATTGTGTTTTGTCTCATGTGTTATCCAGATTGTCAATTATCTCACAAATGATTCTATAATAATATATATATATTTTAATGCTGGAGTGTGAAACTAACTGGTAAAATGAACACAGTAGAAAAACACTTTGTCCTTTTTTATATTATTATTCAGATTGAAAAGTTAGCACTTCCCCCTTTTTTTTTCGGTGTTTTTTTTTTTTACTTGTGTCACGATACATTACTAGCCTCACAGTTCTTTTATTGCTTTTAGGACTCAACAAGCATGTGTCATTTTTTTTTTTTTTTTTGAAATACCGGTAGTAACATTTTTTTTTTTTTTTTACAGTTTATTTATTAGTACTTTTTCTCACAAATTAAAGATCTACCTTCAAACCATAAGATGTAATAATACCATCATAAGATTTTTTTAGTTGGTTACTAGCTATATTATTCATTTAGAATGTCTGGTGTTTATAAGCATGGTCCAGTTCAACTATTGAACTTGTCATCATATGAATTTTAATTAACTAAAAGTACAGACTAATCTTGATACTATTCTAGGGAGAAGCAGCCTTAGAATGTCTTTTCATATAAATCCAAACAGTGTTATGAACTAGTATTACAAAAGTTGATATTTATATTAGATTTTACATGTGTGTTGTATGTCGTTATTAAAAAAAAAGGTTTTCATTCATATAAGCCATATATTTTCTCCTGAACCACCTCTTTACAGTGGCAAGAAGCATTACACTACGTGGAGCAATTGTTGTCTCTCTGTATTTATTTTGACCTGAAGGCAAACAGTTTCATGGTGTATTTAAAAAACAATATATATCAATATTCATCAAACTTTTACTTGACCTTGAGAGTTGATTTTTTTTTTTTTTTTACATATAATTTTTCATGTTCTAAGGTATTGAAGGTGGCAGGGGCCTTAACTTATGAAGTACACTTGGCTGCAGAGGTCTAGCATTTTTTTTTTCTTCTTCCTCTTAAAATAATTGAATATGGTTAAACAGGAACTTGTTGACATCAGGTGTGCTTAGCATTGTATGAATGTAAAATGTCATGCAGGTCATGTAGTGGCTAGTATATCTTCTTGTAGCAGTATAACAGTTTAAACGATGGTCTGGAACTAGATAACTCTATGTTAATATTATTAACACTGTCAGTGGCGTAGCTAGGGAAAATCCCCCCTGACCCCCACTTGAGAAGGGCTCTTAAATGAGTGTCCGAAATTGTTTTTACATTAAATATTACACTATTATCACATGTCAAAATGCAGGGGCCCTTTAAGAGGTCAACCCCCCCGGGCTCCCAAATCCTGAGCTACGCCACTGGCTATTGTTCTGCACTTCATTTAGATTTTTAAAGTTTAAAACACATACAAATTATTGTTACTTGATATTACTCTCGATATTGATAATTGTTTTTACTAACACATTTATACTTTTTACTAGACAGTTCCATTTGATCTAAAGGATCCATTGTCACAAGGTTAAGATGTTGGTTTCTTTTACATAATACTCATTTTAATTTGTATCAAAACAAAAATTTTTCGTTGATTACATTGATGGAATTAAAAAGAAATATTTGACATTTAAACAAGACTGCTGAACTTTTATTTTTTGTAGTCAAATTAAAGTTAAATGCTATGACTATGGAAAGAAAAAAAAATCCTATATGACAACGAATTATTTTTGTAATTGGTAGAGTTGACATTATTGAGAAGCCTAAAAGCCATGTATTTTATGAATGATACTCTTCTTTTTCAGATGTTTTGTCTAATGTTTAAAATGCACTTGAGTCATTAAAAAAAAAAGGTTCTCTATGATTATGTAATGCCCAGTCAAGTTTTGTATTTTATTGTTTGCCGCTGTGTGTCTTGTTGGCCAGTAGTGTGCTGCTGGTGGTGGTGGAGCAGACTCGACTGAGAACCTTTGATGGGTTAATAAAGTCTGGAAAGTTTTTTCAGTCTTTTTGTTTTTCATTGAGTTTGGATTTTATCAGTTTTAGTTTTCAAGTAAAAAATATAATTTTGTATTACATAAAATAAAATTAGGCAATAAATTAGAGAGCATAAAACTGCTCTCCTTGTTTCTATTGGATGAACCTGCAAAAAGAAAGGCATTTTATGTGTATTAATATTGAAAATTTTAATAATACGTATGTGTCGAATGAAAGCATTTTATCATTACATATGTGACAAATAAAAACTAGACATAATAAACTAAATTATAAACTTTTTAAATATTAAAAATGTTTTGCATTTCTGGCAATATTGAGTTATGACTTATTTACACCATTCCTACCATTAATTTCTTTGTGGAAATCAGAACATTGAAGAATAACTACCAGCTGTCTTAACATATATAAAAGAAAATTTTTGTTAAGTAGAAGTTTAAGAATAATGCATTGGTGTTTGTGCATGCTGTTTGGTGGGTGCTATCATAAAAGATGGCGAATACTAGAAGCAACAAGAAAGATGGAGATTGCTGTGTAATCTATTCTGTGGTTACCAAACACTACAATTCTAGACATGAGGATTTCTATTTGTCTACAGTAATAATTATATACCAGTAGTTAATATATACCTCTATCAGACCTTGCAATCTATAGGGCAGATGATGTATTAGCCAAAAAAAAAAAAGACAAAGGCACAAAATGATAAAAATATTTTTATTCAAATTCAATGCAGTAAAATAAATGTATAAAAGTTTATAATGTTTATATTTGTTTTACAAGTTTCAAACTTTTCTTCCGAAATGAAAGATTATTACATCCTGGCTGGCAGGGTTCAAACTTGGGACCATTGTGTTGACAGTGCATACCACACAACCAGGCAGCCATTCTAAAATTCTTAACATCGCTAAATAAAACATAGGCATGGAAATAAACTTTAGGCTTCACCTTGCCTTAGGTGCTCAAGAGGAAAGAATATTAATAGCACTACTGTATCAACTGCTGCTGGAAATTTTATTGCAAGGTTAACCAATTGTGCAGTTTCAGAAAGCTAAATTAGCAGCCTAATAACAGACAAAATCAAGTTACAAAACAGTTGCTGTAGATAAGGCACTAATGAAATCAATGTACTATGATTTGTTCTCTCAAAAAGAAAAGGCAAGTATAAACTTTTGAATATAAACAACATGGTATCAAAATGAAAGACTGATGATTATTGTGCAAGAGTACAAGAAGGAAGGGGAACCAGTTCCCAAATGCTGAGTGATTCACTCAACCAACTTAATGCTCTGATGACACGTGCACTTCAATAACAAAAACAAGTAAAAGCTCAATTTAAAATACAGTTTCATCTGAACAATCTTTAACAAAAGAAAATAATACATGATAAAAAAAATCTTTGAAACAATCTTTTTTTTTATATAAAAAAAAATCTAATATAAAATCTTACACTTTCAAGTAAAGAAAAAGAATTCTATTAATATAAGGAAAGTTGTCTACAAAATAACTAATGAATTTTTAGGTCATAAAGCAAGGTGGAATGAAATATTTTTTTAAAAATCTGGACTCCTTATAAATGGCAAGCAAATGTTACTTCATCACTTGGTGGGGTACCTCCAAATCTGGAATCCCTTCAAGAAAATCAGTACAAGGCTAGGAGGATCGCTTCAATAAAAGTTAGGTACCCAATGTTAACATACTATAACATAAATCCATAACTTAAGAAATCTATCTAAATTTAAAGGAAAATTTTAAAAAAATTACATTTAGATCATTCAAAAATAAACTTTTAAAGATTTGAAAAAATGAGGTGGTTATTTAATAAGTAAGAAATAAAAATTAAAAAAAAAATAATAATAGAGGTCACTCCTGAAAATATTGTGACTTTTCATTTAAGGGAACAGTACCAGGAAAAAGAAGAGGCAGACAGAGAAAGCAATAGGAAGACAACAAAAAAGAATGGACGGGCCTGTCATTGAAAGAAACTCTATCCAATGCAAAAGACAGAGAGGAAAGGAGAAAGACGTCAAATGTTTGTAAAATGTTTTATGTGTTTCAGATGTTCCTTCAGAGTTGAAGATAGTTTACTTCCTAGTCCAAACCTCCCGCAGGACAACTGGGGATAGGAGCGGGCAGGGTTTGAACCCTAGACCATAGATAAATTCAAACGACAGTCCAGCGCAAAAACTGCATAACCAGGCAGCCACCCTGAGCTTGTGTGGTGCCCCAATGGTTTAACAAACTAAGTAATTTAGTAAATTGGTAAGGCTCATTTGGAACTATTTGCCAGATACTGATTTAACCGATAAATCTTGAATAGAAGAAGAATTAAAATTAAAGACTGTAATCATTAGTTAGAACATAAAGACCATCATGAAATGCAAAACACATTAGTAGATAGTTGAATAAATAAATATTTCCAATTCTTTTGGTATAACTAACAGTAAATAACTATAGTTCTGATATTAATTTAAAATTTTTAACACAATGCCTAAGATTTTTAAATATTATATAAATAAAGGCAGCACTAAGGACCAAATTTTAATGAGAGGAAGTTGTGAATTTAATATAAGGGATTGCACTGGCCTGGGCATGAACCAGTGATTCTCCAATAATTTGTTACATTAAATACGCCATTTTCTCTCATTATAAATTTTGTTACTTCATTTATATACATAAAATATATGCAGTATTCATTGTTTCAGCAATTAGCTTCACATTTGTATTTACTGAGATTTTTAGCAACTTTTTTAAAAAAAAGTCTTGTCTCAAGTATTTTTTTTTTAAATAAGTCAAGAGTGATGAAAAAATATATTTTACTAACACTTGTAACCTTTTCTAATAATATTACAACAACATAATAGAAAGATAGTCTCTAATTTAAACAACACACAACATCAATAATATATTTTGAAACACAAATAAATGAAACTGATTTTCATTTTAGTTAGAAATGAAATCAAAACAATTTTTAAAAAATAACAATAATGTTTAGCAACTTTAAAGGAACTCTTGATAGTTGAACATATCTATTTAGCAACAACAATTTAGCTAATAATAATATAAGAAAAACAAGGGAAAACAAATAAGTATAATGAATGAAAGCAGATTCCTCCAAAGTGTATTTCAGATAACAATGAAGGTCTAATAGAGGGATCCTATCAAACTTAAAATTTAACTTTTTAGGGGGCTAAAAATGTATTTTCTCTTTATGGAAAACTTACCAGAAAGCTGCAGATTTTTCATAGTCTGTGGCTCAACGGACACTTTTTAACATAGTTGCTTTTTTTTTTTATCACACAAAATATTTTTCAAGTAGCATCTTTTTTTTAATTTTATTACCAAATGTTTTGCTTTCAGTTTTTTTCCTGAAGTTTATCTATCAAATATTTAGTGATAAAATCTGAATGCGTAAAAAGTATACATGATTGAAAGAGACAATAAAAATACAACAAATTGAAGTTATCATTTTTGTTTCCATCACAACTTTTAAACCTATTGCACATTGATGCCCATAATATAATATCATTTAAGCTCATTTTTGAATTGATTGACCAACATAAAAACCATTCAATCCTATAGCATATACTATTATAAAATACATTCAAGATTAAAATACATTTATTCCCTATAACAAAATACCTTTTAAGCATATAACTCATTCACTGAGCAACATTCAAACAAATACAATATCATTAATAGTTCTGCTTGATGAGTGTTTGATTCCATCGTTATTAAACAATAAAGAAACTATTTCAATCTAAATAATAAAATATGCTGTTTATAAGTCACTTATTTTATTGCATAAATTACAGATGCTCCTTTAAAAGAGAAGATAACTACATCCCATGCATGTCCACGTGTTAATATAGTCCTGCATGTTAATCAAAGACTTGAACTCAGTTGAAGTCATAGGTTTTCCTGGCTGATTCATGCAACCAGTTCCACAGGGGCACTTGTATGAATTAGTCCTAGCATATGGAATAAGAAATGTGTCACATTTCAAATGCAGATTGTTTTACGTGTTTCAGATTTGAACATAGTCTACATCCTAGCTCAAACCTCCTGCAGGACAATGGATGATAGCAGCAGGCAGGATAAGAACTCAGGATCATTGAGACAACCGAACTACAGTACAGCGGGCATACCGCATGACAAGGTGTAATAAAGATAGGTGGTATTGGTCAGTGGAATATAGGACAAACTGGACTTTTGATGCAGCATCTGTGAAAGGCATGAGCTGAAAGACAAATATGAAGTTATTAATACACATAAAGAAAATTAAGAATCACAAACTGAACAGTATTATAAAGCTACACAAAAAACTATAGATAGGTTCATAATTAGAGAGCAAAATGACAAATCTAAAATGTACATGGTAGTTATTAAGTTTATTTTTAATAAACAAAAAATTCTCAATATTCACTCATATTCACGCATAACTATGAAAGTGTTAGAAATTCTCAATAAATTTCAATCTAAAAATCTTTTGCATCTGTAAAATTAATATTACTTTTAAACTATAATTTATGTAAATTACTATCTTCTTACTGCAAGGAAAGACAATAACGCCCTGTTCTGAAAGGGACATAACATACTTCAAAGGCACATTGCACACAAGGCAAGGGCTGTTACAACAAATGGAAAAAAAATAATTTTTATTGATCAGTTTAAAATTGCTTAAATTATTTATCGATAATTTAACAATGATTCATAACAATTTTAAGTGCTTACTTAAAAAATAATATCCAATAAAGACATGAACAATGAATAAAGATCCAATTAGCTTTGGAGGCACTATCCTAAAGGAGGATGGCTATAAAATTAACAATACTGCTCAATATTTTTTACTAAAATATTGTAGCTCTCACACTACATTGGTAGTATTACACCAGCCTAATCATAGAACATTTATTTTAAGTTATGGGTTAAATGACGTAAAGTTCAAGAAAGAAATGTTAACACACTTATCTAGAGATATCACAATAACAAGAGGACTTGACTTTCTCTTGCTCAGCAATACTTTGTTCTGAAGCTAAACACTCTTCAGTTCTTTACTTAATTTAGAGTTGTGTTAGGTTATAGGATTTTCTCGCCAAGCAACGGCAATGTATGGGACAACATGTTCTCTGATATTCAGTTTATTAGAAATGTGTGAATAAATGGACAACTCAATCAACAGAAAGCTTTGTCTTAGAAGAAAAAAAAACATTACCTAGAAATATCTACATCCACACCCCAGTGACCTCCTAGATGTTCTGACATCAATTTATGAGAATCCAGGGATTGCACATGACTGAACTATAAAATAATGTATTACAAGATTTTAAAAGTCTTATATAGTACATATACAATTGGACAAATGGATATAATAAAAAAAGAGAACTTTTTAATTTTATGTCCTTTATATATATATACAGTGCTTTTTTTTTGTTAAAAAAATAGGTGCCGGTACTCAGTGATTAGGTGCTGGTACTCAGCAGTTGATTGCCTAACTTTTAACTACTAAAAATTAATAATATACGTTAAAATACAAGGGAAGTAATAATTTTTTCAAAAAGGTGCCGGTACACAAAATAAGCCCTGCAAATATATATATATATAGATCAAAAGAATGTAAAAAAAAATTATAAATGCTATATTAAGTGCATCAGATACTTAGGTACTTTCATGAGTATAAGCATGCATATTGTATATACATACATTTAACATTTTTAAAAGTAATATTTCATAGGAAATGTGTTTTATTTATTTAATGGTTATATATGATCAGCTTAGGCTGCAAAATGAAATGAAAATCAATTTGTCCATCTGTCTAACTGTAAAATAAATCACATTCCATCAAGATTTGAATGTTAGATTAGCATGAAGGAAGATATTGTTATAAACCTGGTGGTGGCACAAAGAGGGGTAGTGGTGTGTGTGTAATCAGCCGACACAAATCGCCCCAGGCCAGCGCTAGACGAGCGGTCAACCGTGACGAGTTACAACTGTCAGCCGAGTTGAGTGTCAACAGGGCGGTTCGGGAAGGATCAATGTCGTGAACAAAGCTCAATAGCGTCACGAGAGTTGTAGTCATCTGACCACCTAGAAACGTCGAGCGGCGTTCTGTCCGGTTCGAGAAGGCCAGTAGGGACCCTATATAAGAGCAGAGGTGTCGCAGTCAGGTCGGTCAAGAAAAGGGGCTCAATACAGCACGGTTCAGAAAGGAGGTCCACAACAAGAGTTCAGAACACGGTCGATTACAACACAGTTCAGCGGTGTGGTTCTGTACGGAGCATTACGACGGTTCAGTGCGGAGTACTGTCAAGTACAGTTGAGACGACTGGCGTCTTGATCTTGGTCTGCGATCGAGTCCGACACAACGAGCCTAGTGTGTGAAGTCAGTCCTGAACTGTTGAACCCAGTGCAAGCCCGGAACGAGACGGAGAGGCCAGTGCAAGAGTTGATACGGCGGAACGGTGTTATCGGAGAGATATTTGTACAGTGAACGTGTTGCCAATTGTACAGTATTGGCTGTTATTTATTCAACTATTAAAGTGTTACGTTATTTTGGAGCCCGGAGTTGTCAAGTTCTTTAAGTTGGTGGTGTATGGTGCAGTTTGCAGAGAGCCTGGATAGTGAGATTCGTAACAATATAATTGTGGTTGGGATGGTTTGTAATTCACAGTTTTAGATAGCCACACAAGAAAGTTTCCTGATGAGTTCTTTATATTAACAATTATAACTGGAAATGAAATGAGATCTGAATTTTACACTCATGGTGCATTTAAATAGATCACAACCTGACCTTTGATCTGTAATGTTTATCAATGGACCCACCTTTTGTTATATTTTTCATATTTTTTTTCACTTTACCAAAATCACTTCTTAATTGATCAAATGCGATATGCTAAACTTTTTTTTTTTAATTATTCATTTATAACTGAAAACTGCAGCTGTTGATTTTACTTGACCAAATTTACAAAAATGGGCCCCATTGATGTTTTGAAAGAACTGAATGAGTTTGGTATTTGACATATCTGCTGTAGATGATATGTTATTCCCAGATGCACCACATGCATAAAAATGAAGCTCTTTATTCCTTCTTCATGTGGACAAATGCTTCATAATCACTGTCTAATAATGTATGCTCTTCTATTTGATCAATTTTATGACTCAACTTACTAAACTATGCAGTGCCACTGTGTCATCTCCCCCTTTCTCAACCAATGTTTTTTCTCTATTGATAGCATAGAAAACCTAAAAGGAAAAATAGACATTGATTTAAGGAGTGAATATTTTTTCTTTGAAATATATATATATATATTAAAACTATGCTGTTACAATTAAATATATGCCTGAATTTAAATAAATAAAGCCTGTTTCATGGAGTTACTCTAACAGTGTTTGCAACAGAAGAGCTCCACTCATCCCTGTAGAAAGCCAATGATATTCATGCATCAAATGACAGGCAGGCAAAAATGTTCAGAGTATTCAACCAATTTTTCTTCTGGCAGCCACATCTACGTGATCTCAAACAGTAGCATCAAGGATATAGATCAGCCAAAGAATTGTCAAACAGTAAGGGGCAAACTTTCCCAGCTAGTGTCACTTCACAGTATAGAGGAGTTAATTCTTTTGGCTTACCAAAGTCTGAACATGTACCATGATATACTCATTTTCTTTCTTCTGGCATCATATAACTCAACAACTTTTCTAGATTTACTGCGTAGATCTTCTTTCAGCTTCATCTTCAATGGCCAGTCTTCACAATTTTAATGAAGTAAAAAAAGACTTAACAACATCAGTGATGAGTACGGCTATATTTTATCTAGAGTGATGATATTGCTCCTTGGTTTACTCATGGGAAAAGAGATTATGCAGAGGTGGATTTTATTATTTTTAATTACCATCCATCTCTAGTAATAGTTTGACTAGTTCACAATATTTACCAAAGTAGAATGAGGTACAATGAGTAAGCTATCTGTAATAATACTCCTTTACATAAGGAATGTGAATTTTTTAAAACAAAACTATGAAGACACACACTTACAGAAGGTGGCACAAATCCAGGCTTCTTGGTCCACATGTAGGCTGATAATTTTTCCAACATTTCATGAACCACGTGGCTGCAAAAAAAAATTTTGGTTAAGCTTGGTTGGCACACTTGGTTAAGGTTATTTAGGATATCATTTATGTTCTACCCAACTGTGGTTACTGAAGAGGGTAAAAAAGTAGGTATAAAGAAATATAGGTCAGTGTAATGACCAGATAATGTATAGTATATTACTGGCCAAGAAACTAATAACTCTATATTACAACTAATCTTGAAAGAAATGCTTTTGAAAAATAGGAAAAAAATATGACATTGTAAGGATAAGATTATCAAATGAAGAAAATAAACAACAATTTAATTATAAACATTCATAAGTAACAGAAAAATCATTTTATTTTTCTACTTAACTTTTACAAATTAAAGAATTTTTTGGGCCACAAGTTTTTCCTTAACACACACAAAATTCAGTAAACAAACAAAAAATGAAAACCTTAAGGTTGGTTTGAAATCAAAACATATGTTGTAAACCTCTGTCTCTAAACTATGCCCAAGTGGAGGTAAAAAACTTCCATTTAACAGTTGAACACAGGTGAAAGAACAACTGTTTATTGTTAATACATTTGTTGCTCTAATTATATACATAATGGCTGCCTGGTCATGTAGTAAGCACTTTTAAGTCGATGGTCACGGATTCGTACCCTGCCCTCCACCATTCCCTGTCAATCTGCAGGAAATGTGGGCTAGGATGTAATATTATTATATTATAATTATTTACATAAAACATGTAAAGCAAATAAGCAGCACAATTATTTAATTTTTCTGCTATTTTCTTTAACAATTGCTCCTTATAGCTTGCACACTCTTCAAGGGTGGAACCAAAAACATGCCCGATCTTGAAAACGGCTCTAACAATTTTTTTTCTAGAAATTTGACAGTTTATGTGTATCATTGGGGAAAAAATTTGCTAATTAAACAAACAGGGAAAATTCTGGTTTGACTGTTATAATTTTTCAAAATATAATCATCTTTAAATTAAATTTGGTCTGGAGATCTATATATTGACCACACGTCAGTGAAAATTCTCTCATACATGCAGTACAGAGCTAAATAAACATTTTGTGGACCATCTCAGGTATTAATACTAATACAATATTTCAATACATAACATCAATACTTATATAACCAAACTAGCTTCTGTACCATATCGCTAACTTGATCTGGTATAATCTAGTTTAGACTACTCTCTTAAAATGTAACCAAGTCTGGATCTATATCACCACACTAGAAAATTTATACATAGGTGTAACCAGGATTTTTTTTTTGGGAGGGGGATCAATGGAATAGGTGTGGGGTAAAGAAATGTTCCTTTTTTTATGTTTATTTATTTTATTAGTTATCAAGAGCAAAGTAATTGCTCTACTAAAAGTCATCAGCTTCAAAAAGGAGGTATTGTCTTTAAAAAAAAAAACTCTGTATTTTACTTGTTAAATTTCTGTATTTTTTAAATTTCTACTTACTCTTGCTGTAACCTTATCTTGTAGTCCATCAAACAGGCATAAAGGAACTCTTTACTCAGACAGTCTTGAGCCATTTGTTGATCATGGAGGTGCTCCATCAGCAGATCAAGAGTCAAAGCACCACCTATGTTACTCAGGAGGAGGTAACCTAATGAGCTCCATGTTATTGCTCCCCACTGGCAGCTATCTGACCTGCTAAATGACTCATAATTTGTTCCTGTGTTTGCTGCTTCACTGTTATCATCTGAATTTTCACCTACAACATTAGCGCCATCTAATGGAAGATTCTCAGAGTTTGAACTATCATTTGTGTTAAGGCTCTTCACTTCTGCTTTGGAAGGTTGCATTTGATTGGTTAGTGTTTCTTTTGTTTGTTTGGCAACATAGACCTTCAAAAGATACCTCCACTGGTCTAGAGTTTGAGGAATATAAGCGTCTGAAAAAAGAAAATATCTTGTTTATATTTGATCTGTTATTTTGTATCATGCAAAATATGTCTCACAATGGAGTCATATATTTTTTTGATACAGCATATATGATTTTACATCTAATTTAATGTAATGATGGACTTTAAAAAAAATATCTTTTCTTCATTTCAAAGTTGTTTCTATACTATGAGTAGTTCTTTCTAGTTTTCGTCTGCACAATCCACATTCCACTAATCCACTATAAAAAAAAACTAGCGCAGGCTGGATGTCTCACAAAACCTGCAAAGCTATCTCAAGAGGGAGAGATGAGCATCATCACATTGAGTTTATAGCTAAAGTACTATAAGTACTTAAATATAGCCTGCTTTAATGGATATGAGGGTACAATAATTTTCAGCCTGATGTATATGAACTTTAATTATATTTCATAGTCCAGCAACTAATTTTGATTTAGAGAAAAGTACTTAAGGCAAATATTTAGGTAAAGGGTTGTATGGAGGTTTCTGGGAGGGTTAGCAGCTCTAGTGACAAGGAAGCCGTAACCTCTACTGAGTGAAGCTTGGCTCACTTTTGGTCCCCACTTAGTACCCATTTCTCACCTGTGGCTCCCAGTAGCTTCACATGTGCATTGGCCACACTCGAGAAATGGTTTTAACAAAACACAGGAAAGCCTCTGGTAATCCACTGCACAATAACTCATCCCTGGACACAATTTTGCTTCTGGAAAAGGATGGGCTCTATGTGGCAATAAAGTGAGGTTGATGTGTTGCACGGTTCCTCCTCACTTAAATTAAAATTCAGAGCGCAAGTCACTTAGTCATCCTTCCCCCACCCAAAATGAAAGCCCTGTGGTGACAAGCAACAGTGAAGTGGTAGGCATGGGTACACTGGAAGGTTAGCTGTAATCCTGCACACAGGCAGCTCAAGCCATATGGTCGTTCACCACTGACACAGAGTAGTAGTGGAGTCCGGCAGCCACCTGAGTGACTGAACAGCCCATAGCATGAGGACAAAGCTAGAAAAGGTGCCCTGAAAATTGCCTGCTCTTAACTACCCTAGCCAGCCTACCACAGCTGGCGGGAACCATATGCAAGGGGTTGAAACTCAAAGAAAAAGACCAGGATAGTTCCTCTTACCGTAAATGCATATGATAATGACAACTCTGAGAGACCACAAAGACAGACTGCGCTAGCAGCCAAGTCTGCAGAATGAAAGACTCCCCCATTCCTATTAGAATTCTTTATGGCCAATGATACTCCAGCTAGAATAACCTGTCCAGTAAGCAACCACATTCTGGTCTCACTCAGGTCTCACCAGGAACATGAGGAGGCACAAAACCCCAATGCAAAGCCCTTAGCTCCCTAGATAACAAAATTGGTCATCATTGAACCACGATGGATGAACAATATTTTGTAAAGAAAAATTACTGTTGAGGTACTTTTTCTGTTAACTTCGAATCTTACTCTCTTGATTTGTAACCATATTTTACATAATAATTAGGGAGTGTCAAGTATCGACTCACTATTACCCATGATATGCATTATGAATATCAAGCTATAGACGCCAGGACTAGAAGTAGTCCACAGACTTTAAAAAACAAGCCTGATGACCAGCTGATTGTCTGACATACATGTTGTGTTGATTTGTTTTAATTTAACTAAAAAAAAAGTGCCAAAAAATGACAATAATAATGTACACATTATCATGGTTTATTGACTAAGTAATTTTGTAAAAAAAAGTGTAACATAAAACTTGTGTGACATTTAAAGTTTTTGACAAGAAAGGTATGTGACAGGAAGCAAAAATTGATTCTAATTGCATACAAACAAAAAGAAATTTCTTAGTAAAAGAAATAAAATAGTACCTTCACCATGCTTTCCTTTCAAGAATTTTATTTCTCCAACGTCAACAATGATTTTTAACAGTTGCTCCCATTGGTTAGATTTAGTAAGCAGCTTTATGGTGACTGGCCAATAGCTGAAGAGGAAAAGAACAAATATGTTAATAGATGATGTAATGAATTTTTAAAAAAAATGTCTAAACTTTGATATTTTATTATTTAAAAAGGTCAGTGTGATGACCTCATAACAGAATCAAAAAGAAACACAAAACAGAATGAGCAGTACATTTTTAACATCACAAAGTAGGCCAACAAAATTTAAGTAATTATTCATCTAAAGATGAAATTTTATTTGTAAGTATATCTATACAGTGACAGTGGTAAGTAATTATGTAAAAAAAATTTATTAGTTTGTTATAACTAGCAATAAAACAAATGGTTTGGTTCTGACCTGATTCTAATTGAAAGATGTACAATGTCTTCTATTTCATCATCCGAATGTATAAAAGGCAACAGTAAATTCAGCCAATCAAATGGAAGCACTGCAATAACTTGACTGGCCACACTGTACAAAATTTGAAACCAAAAGTGAACACTTGCATGGTGGGATAAAAGAGATATAAAAACTTAACAAATAAATAAATAAAAACACAAAAACTAAGACATTCATTTATGAATATTTTTTTTTCAGTACATGAGATTTAAGTTGTGTACTTGAAGTGCCATGAGAACTAGGAAATATTTAATTAGCAGAATTCATCATAACAGAGCTACTTAATTGACAGACATCCCATTGCTTAGATTGCTATACAGGAGAATGCACCAGCACAGAACTACTTGTCTGACTAGGAAGACTAGCCCCAAAACCCTATTACATAAGAAAAAGGTTTTAAAGTAAAAATTGATGTTAAAAGTTTAGGCTTACATTTCACTGCTGTCTGCTTGAGGTACATCATGTGACAGTTGTGGCAGCAAGCTCTCTAGCAACAAGTACCTGAGGTCTCTGTCCTCACAAATCTGAAGGAAGGCAGCTTTCCTGTTGACACAGTGGAGGAGAAAGAATTAAGATCTTTAGTAAATTTAAACAACAAATATATACCAAGGGGGAAATCGTAGCCCATACACTGTTCAAGGCTGAGATAGACTTGACATTAAGGACTATTCAACTATTTGAGAATTAATTTGATTTTAAAGACGTGATTATTAATGCAAAAATTTCCTTGTATGAAATAGGCTCAAAGAAGAACAATTAGAAAGGTCTAATAGAAAAGGGAGGGTGAAGCAAGCCAAAGACTTGTAACAATAGCAGCAGGCCAGGTATGCATTTGAATTATATTACAATAAAAGATCTACATTATAACGTTTTCACCTGTGATAGTGAGTCAGACTTGACATCTGCTGCTTTATGTACTTCATAATGAAACCACCAGGTGGCTTATTACACAGAGTACAAAGGTTTAAAAGATCTGTGTAGGACACCTTCTTGTTGACTTCACCACAGAATTCACTGGTTTTAGATGGTGCCATGTCAAACAGTCTGAAAGCATACTATGGCAGATTAGTGCTAAACTGAAATATAATATTATATAGCATCTGAAGCAATGGAGCAACTGATGAATATAACTTATAGAGAGACATTGCTTATTTACAAAGCATAATCTATCACAAATGTACTCATGGTTTAACATAATAATAATAATATTATTAATCTTTATTATCATTGCTGAAATTTATCATACAACTGTACATTACAAATAAAAAAACATTATAATGATAGTTAAATATATGTTTATACCAGTTTCATTTACATTACATGTGAAGTTTAAATCAGAATGTCTGATTTTATCCAATGATTTAGTTCATTTGTTTTTGCTATTGGTGTCATTTATTAAATAAAAAAACATGTGCAAAGAACAGAGAAGAAAATTTTATATCAGTCTGATTAAGAACTTGATCATAAGAGTAAACAGTAAAATTAGGCTAAGTGATGTGACGAGTAATAAAAGAGTAGAATTACGAACTAGAAGAGTAACGGACAATACGCCTTAGAGGACGACGCTAGGCTAGCGACGACAGAGCACTGTGCCCTTTTTATTGTTCATTAAATTGTTGAAGTTATCAGCCTGCGTTATCAAGTATATTGTTTATTCATTCTGTTGTTGTGTCTTCTATGAACTCACATGCACCATTAACATATATAATCATCAACAAAATAGACCATCAACAGATGTGGCGACCCCATGTTCTGGATCTGGATATATCTACACTTGGCGAAGTACACTGGAGAAGTACTGGATTAACATTCGTTTATTGTATTTCTACTAGATCTACCCTACGTCTGTGCTAATTATCTGGACTGGACTCCTCTAAAAAGTCTCATCTCATTAGAATAGATTTATTTTTTGTGTGTCTTATTACGTTTATTTTACATTATTCTTATTATATATTATTAATTTTATCTTAAGTAGATAAGGTAAGCCACGTTTAATCTAGATTATAAATTCTAGATTGTTTCCAGGTATTAACTAAATTGTTATACCTATGAGAGCCTTAGATCTATTTTATCCTGAAGACAACTGAGTCTAAGGAGTAATTATTTATATATAGATCTTTTGTCCTGATTAATCGGTTGACATTATTTTGTAGATGTGTTTAAACACAGTCTAATTGTTCAGAATAAAATTTATTGTCAGTATCACTGGATTGTGATTTGCTGTTGGAGGTATAATATTGATTTATCTATTTGAAGTTGTATTGAATCTAGACTAGTGACTAGAATAGTCCTAGGGGTATTTTTTGGCAAGAAGTAAGTCCATTGAATTAAGTATTGAGGTATTGATAAAAGTAACGATATTTGTTTATGTGGCCTAAAGTAAGTTCACTGAATTAAGGTGATATAAAATTTTTGAGTTGTATTCAAGTATTGTGGCTGTGAGTAAGTCCACTGAGGTAATATTTGTTGATATAACATTGAACAAACAATATATATAAATATATATATATTACAAGAAGTATTTGAAAGTGAGTATTTGTGAAAACTAAATTGTGATATTTAGGCCAATAGGGAGGCCATATCAAAACTATATTGAGACATTGTTTAAAATAAAATAAGCATAATGGCAACAGCTCCAAACTTTGATGATATGGAGACTTTTGGCCAGCAAATTATTGCTGAGGCTAAACAACTAGAACTTAAAGGGAAGCACCTAACTAGCTATGTGCAGCAAATGGTGACAATAGAGAGAGATAGAATAGATCAGATAAGGGAGAAAGAAAAAGATAGGGAAGCACAATTAATAAAAGAAGAAGCAGATAGGAAATTACAATATGATCTTGAGAAGTTGAGAATTGAAGCTGAACAAAAAAACAAAAAGTTAATAGCACTAATACTAATGATAGGTCTAATACTAATACTACCAGTGCCCCAGACAATCACATTGAAACCAATAATAGTAATAATTACACAAACAACACTAATATTTCAAGTGATAACAACCATTGGTTGAGAAAAAAACTACAACCCTTTCAGGAGGCTAGAGATTGCATTTCAGACTACCTAGAGATATGAAATTAAAATGGTTAATTGTAATATAAGGGAGAAAGAGTGGTCTCAAATTTTGTTAGACTTTGTACAAGGGCAAGCTCTTACAATTTGTCAAAACCATAATCATACTGTACAAAATAGCTACCAAATTTTAAAAAAGGAATTGCTGAATGCATATGGACACAATGCCAGCACATTCAGGAAAAAATATTTTGAAAACACACCGTCCAATCAAACAGAACCACAAACCACTATAAATTTGGAAAAAGACTATTTTAATAAATGGCTAGGATTTGAGAAGATTGACAGTACCTTTGAAGGATTAAAAAATTATATATTGCTTGATAATTTTATAGCTAAGTGTGACCCTCAATTACAATCATTTATCAAAGAAAGGAATTCCAAAGTTTTGGATGATGTTACTGAGATAATAAGAACATATAAAAATGCATATCTCAACAACCTTTTTTCACGCAAAGATAAAAAGAATATTGATCTAGTGGGATATACACAGGAAAACAATGAAAGAAGTAGAAATAGAAGTAGGGATAGCCAACATTTTAGATATAGCAATAGTAGAGATAGGTCAAACAACAGGGATGTTACATGTTATAGATGTGGGAAAAAAGGACATATGGCTATGAGATGCAGGGGAACACAAAACAGGTCAAACAGTAGGAATAATTATAATAGATCAAGTAGTACACATAATTACAATAGGACAGATAGTAGAACTAATTACAGAGCAGACAGTAGGAATAGGTACAGCAATGACAACAACAATTACAATAATAACACATACAATAGGAGTAAAAGCAGGGAATATAAAAATAGAGATTCTGACAGAGTATTTTTTATTAGGGAAAATAATAACAATTTTGCTTTCTACTCAGCTTTTATTAACAATGTTCCAATTAAAGCAATCCGAGATAGTGGCTGTAACACACTCGTGGTTCTGGCTGATCTGATTGAGGCGCAATATTTTAGGGGATATACAAGGAAAGTGGAGTTGGCAGATGGCAGTATAAAGGAATTTCAAGTGTTTATTAAGACACCTTTTTACACTGGCCATTGTGAGGGAGTAGCCATGCCTAACATGAGACATGATATGTTAATTGGAAACTTAACAGGTTTGAAGGAATGTTCAAGACAGGAAATTGCATGGGAAAAGAAATATGAAAGGTTAAAACAGAATAGGAAGACTGAAACAGAAAATTACATTAGCAACATGGTAATAACCAGATCTAAGGACAAGCCAAAAGAAGAAACTCAGGAACTGATTGATATAAATGATGAAATAGTTAATGGTGAAGAAGACAAAGAGAAAGAAGAAGAAATAAAAGAAGTTGAAATACAAGGTCAAAAACAAGGCGAAATGCAAACAGAAAAACAGAAAGATAGAACTAAAGAAATGAAAACAGAAGCATTAAAAGGAATAAATAAATTGGCTCAAGAACAAAAACAAGATAACATCATTGGGAAAATATATGACAGAATTAGTGACAGGAGGAATAATAACCCAATGGAGAAATGTGTCATAGAAGAAGGAATATTATTTAGGAAAACAAAAATTAATGGTACAGAAAAAAAACATTTAGTCTTACCAGAAAAGTATTGGAAGGATGTCATGATTTTGTCACATGACAGTAATTTAAGTGCACATAGGGGTATAAAGAAATGTTTTAGAAATTTAGCAACTCAAGTATTTTGGCCTAAAATGAAAGGAATTATATCAAAATACATAAGATCATGTGATATGTGTCAAAGAAGGGGACGTAAGGGTAAATTAGGTAAAGCTCCATTACAGTCAATGGATGAACCAAATAAACCATTTCAAAAGATAGCAATGGACATCATAGGACCTTTAACTAAAACAGAACATAATAATAAGGACATATTGACAATAGTAGACATGTTCAGTAGATATCCTGAAGCAGTGGCATTATCCAATATAGACAGAGAAAATATTATTAATGCATTAGATCAAAAGTTCATAGTTAGACATGGGATACCAAAAACATGACTATCAGACAATGCTTCTATGTTTACATATGAGTTATTTAAAAGATGGGCATTAAAATATGGTATAGAACACATTCAATCATCGCCATTCCATCCGGAAGCAAACGGGCCTTGTGAACGCCTAAACTGTGTTATAAAAAGATCCTTAGCTAAAATTGTAGAAAATAATCAGAAAAACTGGGATCAATATATTAATTTCGTTCTATTTTCTATTAGAAATAATATTCATGAGGCAACTCAATTTTCACCATATGAGTTAGTACATGGAAGGAAACCTAGGGATGAAATACAAATTTTTAAAGAAAGTTTAATCTTAAACAAAGTAGAAAAGGAAAATAACAATGAAACAGCATTAGATTTAAAACAAATATGGGCGGAAGCTTTTGAGAATAACATGAAATATAAAGAAACAGTACATGAGAACTTAAATGAAAAGGAAAATTAAGAACATTGGAGCTAGGAGACAAGGTATTACTTTTGGTAATTGACTTAAAAAACAAATTAGGAAAACAGTGGAAAGGCCCATTTGTTGTTACAAGTAAAACAAGTGAAGTAAACTATAAGATTAATATGAATGGAAAAATAAAAACATATCATATAAATAATTTGAAGTTGTACAATGAGAGAAATGAAAATCAATTTCAAAATTTGGATACAGAAGTAAACAATGAAAATCAAACTCCAAAGTTAGATACAGAAACCGAGGAAAATGAAAATCAAGTAGATAAATGTTTAATTGTTTTAATCAATGAGGAAACTAATGAAAATGATATTAAAAATATTCCTATACTAGAAACTAAAAATAATCAAACATGGGGAAAACTGAATTTTATAAAATTTATCTCCAGAAAAAAACAAAAGACATAATAAATGTAACCAGTGATTTTAAAGAAATTTGTTCTAGTTTGCCAGGAAAAACAAATATCATAAAGCATGACATAAAGTTAACTAGTGACAAACCTATTTTCATGAAGCCTTATAGGATTCCAATACACTTACAGGGAAAAGTTAAAGATGAAATAGACAACTTATTAAAACTAGGAATAATAGAACCATCCAATTCAGCTTATGCTTCACCAATAGTTATAGCAAAGAAAAAGAATGGGAATATAAGGTTATGCATAGATTATAGACAGTTAAATAAGATAACTGACTTTGATCCTTACCCTATGCCTAACATTGATGACATATTACACAAATTGTCCAATGGTAAAGTATTTACAAAGTTGGATCTGACAAAAGGGTATTGGCAAATTCCTTTAACCAATAGAGCTAAACCTTATACTGCATTTATCACTCCTTATGGAATATTCCAATGGAACTTTATGAGCTTTGGGCTTATAAATGCTCCAGCTACCTTTAATAGGATGATGATGTCGGTTATAGGTCATAGAAAAAATGTTATCTGTTACTTAGATGATATATGCATTTTTCATGAGGATTGGAAAGAACATTTAAAAGGAATTAGGGAAATATTTGAGTTAATTAAACAAAATGGTCTAACAGTTCAAGCAGAAAAGGTAGAGATAGGTTTAGAAGAAATCACATTTTTAGGACATAGAGTTAAAAATAATACCATCAGTCCCATTGAAGATAATGTAAAGAAGATATTAAAAATAGAAATACCAACAACACAAAAACTGATTAAATCAATACTAGGGATGATAAACTATTATAGAAAATACATACCAAATTTAGCAGAGATAGTTGATCCATTAAACCAGTTATTAAAGAAAGGAGGACAGCCTAGAAAAGTGACTTGTACTAGAAAGTGTGTAGAAGCTATAGAGAAAGTGAAGCATGAGATTTTGTCTACACATTTGATATTGAGATTACCAGATGTTTCTAAAATATTCTATGTCACTACTGATGCTTCTGGTAGTGCTATAGGAGGTTGTTTGATGCAACAGTATGATAAATTACATCCAATAATTTATGTAAGTAGGAAATTATCTGATACTGAGAAGAGATACAGTGTCATAGAGAAGGAGGCTTTAGCTGTTGTTTCGGTTGTAACTAAGTTGGAAAGCTATTTACTGGGAAACAAATTCATATTGTTATCTGATCACAAGCCTTTAAAGTTTATGCAATAAAAAAGTATTAAAAATGGTAGATTATACAGGTGGTTTCTAATTTTACAAGAATATAATTTTCAAATGGAGGCTATTAGGGGAGAAATCAATATTGTAGCTGACATGTTGTCAAGAGTTACAGTGAGATAAACTGTTGTAAATAATATTATTTATTTTGATTTGTTTATGCATGTATTAGTATGTATATGTTCTAGTCATGGGTATGAATAAGTTGTTTATATATGATTACTATATTTTATTTCCTTTAAAGGAAGATAACTCAGTAAAATATAAATTGGGAATTTTATTAAATCAGGGGAGATAATTATAAAATTTCAATAATTAATGTCAAAGGTGTAAATTAAAGTAAGTATGAGCATCTACAGTCATTATTTTTTTTTTGTTAAAGGGGGGAGGAAATATGTAATGACACAAGATGCGTAGAAGTTGAGGTTAATCAGGTTTTTCCTAAGTGATGTGACGAGTAATAAAAGAGTAGGATTACGAACTAGAAGAGTAACGGACAATACGCCTTAGAGGGACGACACTAGGCTAGCGACGACAGAGCACAGTGTCCCTCCTATTGCTCATTAAATTGTTGAAGTTATCAGCCTGCGTTATCAAGTATATTGTTTATTCATTCTGTTGTTGTGTCTTCTATGAACTCGCATGCACCATTAATATATATAATCATCAACAAAATAGACCATCAATAATATATATATATATATATATATATATATATATATATATATATATGGCTTCTTCTGTCTCAAAAGACTATAAATGTAGCAGATGAATCAATGGTTTCATTTATTTTCTTTAAGTACTGGCAGAATATGGTGTGACTAGACAAGCCGATTCTTGAGTGGCAGATTGAGACACAGTTTTGTACTTGTGAATGCACCTGTTTTAAGGCTTTCTGATAGGGAAGCTTTCTTTCTCATTCTTTTGTCTAAGGCCACTTCATTCCTTTTGCTTTCTTTAAGGTTTGCATGCCAGATGGAAAAATTCCTAAGGTCACCCTCTATGCCGAGCTTGCAGAGTTAGTCAGACCCAAAGGATGGGGGTGGGGGGGGGGGGGGAATACTAGGCTTATGGTAGAATAATTTGGAAATCAACCCACAATAATATTATAATATTATTGAGACTTGATATTTTTCTGTGTTCACAACATTTCAGCCATTTATTGTTTTAACAAAAGTATCATTCAGTGTTTCATTCTAGCACAATAAAACCTATCTATAGGTATTTTATGTATTTGTGTTAGTTTTATCTTGAAATTCTTATAACTACACATATATTTCTTCAATTGAACATAGCCATTTCCTAGGAGTAATGAGCAAGTAAGTAGGGGTACTCAAAAGATCAATGTAATAAAAAATTGTTAAATAGTTGAATGAGATGAAAGAAAAAGATCATTTGGAAAAAAAAACATGAGCTGACAAACACCATGGAGATTAAGAGGCTGAGAAATCAATTTTAATTTTAACATGAATTATTTATTTAAAGATGTTTCAAAGGAAACAACAGCAGAAAAAACAACAACAATACTTTGTGAATGACTTACCTGTAGATGTGTCCCAGATATGCTGATTGTTGAGGGAGTATACCAGATCTAAGGTAATCTAAGGCTGAGTTGATCTGTTTATCCAACAGCAAGCTGCTGATAATGTCACCCTGACCTACATCTGCACATCAAAAAAAAAAAAAAACACATTTTTTTTTAGTACTTTGATTATAACAGAATATTGTCAAAACAGCTCTCATGACTGAAAAAAAGAAAAAAAAAGATTAAGGAGTAGTGCTAATTTCACATAGCTACACATTTTTGCTAGGATCTACATAATTTTCCAGAGCACAGACTGCCCGCTGGTTGGTTTCTGCTCACTGTTCAACATCTACATCTGTACTGGACAGTAGATTTCCTTTTGGTCTTCATTGTGTATTGTTGACCAATTCACCAACATTTAATATCAATGTAATGTTATGCAGAATGTTAGGAAGAGAGGATGAATGCAGACTAATAAAATAATAAAAATGTTAATGACTGGGTTATGAATTGTGTTTCTCTTCCCTCAACATGTCCAGTGGTCTGTTTGTAACTTTTTTTTTTAAGTTAATAAATTATACAATTGTAAATTGTAAAAAGACGAAAACTTAAAACCTTTGGCCACATTACAAGATCTACGGGGCTCGCAAAGACCTTCCTTCAGGGAACAGTGCCAGGGAAAAAGAAGAAGAGGCAGACAGAAAAAGCGATGGGAGGACAACATTAAAGAATGGACGGGCCTGCCATTGAGAGAGGTTCTAAAGAAGGAAAAAAAAAGGGAGAAATGGAGAAAGATGGTCGACAAATCTTGCCTGGTGCCCCAACGGTCCAACAGACTAAGGGATAGGTAAAAAGGTAAAATGATACAAATGATACTATTGACAAAATATATATAGAGCAATAGATATGCTATAGTTATTTGAACTAGCATTTAAATGTTATGTTGAAACTGAAACAGCTGAAACACTTGCTCCAGGAACCTAATCATTGTCCCCTTATTGTCTTTTGGCAGTCATACAACTGGGATTGAAGACTGAAAAGTGAATGGAAGGGGATGGCAATTACAATTATTGGAACCTTCAATGTAATTACATTTTTAAAACAATATTCATATTTTGTGAAGCTATTATATTCCAAGAATAAAAACAAATAAAATAGAAATATTTACCTAATGAACAGTGAAGGACATTGATCCATGTCAGAAACAGTTTTTCCCTATGCTTGTTCAACTCCAATTTGATCCTGTCATAGTCTAAAGCGAAAAAGTAAAGCCGTGTAAATAGGGCTAATGATAAGTCGTGCTGGATAGTCACATTTTGATACACATGCTCCTGAATAGATTGCACATTATCACAGACACTATTAGTCACTAATCCACTGTCTAGAGTTAATGACATTTGGTCTACAACATTATCACAAGTGCTATTTGAATGAGTCTCACTGTCACATTGATTTAAGTTTTCAGCCCTGATGTCTTCTTGTAATCTGATTTGTGAGTTACGTCTATCTTGAGAAGTTTCAGAGCTGTTGAAAGATGACAGACGATGAGGTGCAAAGTGTGTAGTTGATGTATGTGTAAGAGATGAAAGAACATGCTGTGGGAGAATACTTTTGACCAGTTCGTACACGCTGGCCTTATCTGATAAGCTGAAAAAGTTAAGGATGCTGCCAGTGGCCCCAGTGGTGAAACACAGAGTAGTTAGTGACTTGATCATTTCGAGATCTTCAGAGGTTAAATGGAAGGGGTCTTTTGAGTGATTGATGCCAGCCCAGTAGCTGGGCTCAATGTTTGTAGTGACCAACTTTTTCAATTCACTCGTTTTTATATCTGTAGTAGAGGTTTGAGAAATTCTGGCTTCAGATTCTTTTTGGCTATTATCATCTATCTCGACAGAACTTGACAATTCAAACATGTGCTCGTCTGAGGATTCATCTGACTCTTTTAGTTCCACTCTTTGATCTTTAATGTTTAACGTGTCGCTGCTTGGTGAAGGAATATCTCTCTGCTTCTTTTCAAACAATCCTCTGTGATACTTGAGCAAGAGATCATTGAGTTCCCTAGCCCATTCATTGAGAATGCGAAGGGTTAGTTTGGGCTTTAGCAGCGTAGCTGGCTCTGATAGCTTTTTCTTCACATCTCGAGCAACCCTGGTTAGGGCAGCTAGGTCAAGGGATGCAGCCACTTCATCTTCAGGTTTCAGGCTGCTTTTCTCTAATATACTAGAAGCATTGTCTGGTTGAACCATTGCATTTAAAGTGTCATGAGTTACGTTCTGAATGTGGCTGGCTGGTGAACTCTGCTAGGCAAAAATCAGTGATTATAATTAATTTATTTGTCAATATGAGGATTATGACAATCTCAAACGGAAAAAAATTTCTATTCAATTGATATAAAAAAAATATTTGTGTTGCTAAATTAGGTGTTTTCTGTTATATAAGCTACTTACATTATAAATAAAGTGTTACTTTTGTTTAAAAGAGAAAGAATGCATTTAGAACATTCATATGTAGAATACAATTTAAAATAACATTCAACCTTTTGAACCCTCCAGCCCAATTTATTGTTATGAATGTAAAAAAAAAAGCCATGCCACGCCAGCTTATATATCGGTCTCGCGTACCTTACCTTAGACTGACACTCCATAGGGGGAATAGGGACTTAAGGGGAGGTAACACAAGTATCACAGGATTAACAAATGTTTCATATGATATAAAGTAGAGTGTGATGTACCGGCAACACACTTGAGACATTGAACCAAAGGGAAAAGTTTCTTCCTTGAGACCCTAGAATGAAAGACTAGCCCTTTACAAAACAATCATTCAATAACACCAGTTAGGCAAGATTCACATTGAATCATATCTGTACAACAATCAGTTTAATGAATGTATATAAATATTAAGAGTATTATAACAACATTAATATACTTCCATATCCTGTGGTATCATCAGTCAGTCTAAGAATACTATATTAGTTTGTGAGTTTGTGTTTCCACACAGACTTTCTTTGTAACCTTGTTTAATATTTGTTAAGGGATGTAGAAAAAACAATATTTTTAAAAGCATCTTTAGTAAAATTTTGTTCCATAAACTACTGTAAAATTTCTGAGCTAAACTTATACTTGTATTTTGTAAATAAAAATTTGTTATTTATATTATTATATTCTGACATAGTTTAGTTACTTAGTAAAACTGGATTAATGGGGGGACAGGGGGAATATGTTTAAGTAATGGTAAAATTAGATTTAATCTTTTCACAAATATTTCTCCTTCTTTATTAATTTAATTTAAAAATACTAATTTTTGTAAGCATGATGACAAAAAAAATAATTTATCATACACATTAATAATCGCAAAATAATATACATAAAATTATTTCACATTAAAAATGTTAATTAAATATTAGATATATAGGTTAGTGTTTATAAACAAATAAAATTGTAATCAATTGGGTCATATTGTATTTGAAAAAAAATAGGGTGAAGAGAGTAAATCTTACCAGTGGAGTTTGAATAAGTTTCTCCTAAATTAATGTCTGTTTCACTTTACAAAATTCTAACCTAAATTATTTTTTTTTATTGATTATGTCTAGCTACTGGGGGTATTACAGCCCCAAGAATTGGTTCAAGGTTCAGAGTTCAAGAAGGTTTAGTAAGACCTTGAGCCTTCTTATCAAGACTAAAGATTAAACTTGCCTGAAGGTTGGTGAGTGCTGACAACATTGGTGAACTACTTGACTTGGACATCAAGATATTTTTCTCTTTGATTGTTTTGATGAAGGACTTTGTATGGCTCTTGAAGTGTGATAGGCTGAAAGTAAGAAGAAAAGTGTGGCATGTTATATAATGATTTTGAATTTACATAATAATAAGGCTTGTCTTTGAGTGTATTGCATTGTATTTCATGCAGTCCCAGCTGTGAACTACATATTTAGAAACATCCTGTCATCTAAAAACATGTGTTTGATATTTACTACTAAGTGAAACAGTAATTTTTAATCATTCAATTTATACAGCACAATGCATTGTAAAAAAAAAGTATTTTATTTATGGATTGAATAAAATAAAAAGAGCTTTATTATAACCTTGATTACTAAGCACATTAAAAAAAGATAGGTAGGTAATATTAGTTTGCATACAAAGATCGATAGTTATTTACTACAGTGCATTGAGTACAGTCATATAACCCAGCATTCACCTTCACCTCACTACATATGAACTGTTCAGTCTTTCTCCATTCTTCTTTGTCTTTTGCCTTGGATAGAATCTCTTTCAATCTCTCTTATGTTGTCTTCCCATTGATTTCTCTGTCTGCCTCCTCTTCTTTTCATATAAGGCCCCAAGGATCTTGTGATATGGCCACAAAGTTTCAGTTTGTGTTTTTTGACAGTGGGGTTCAATTGCCATTGTGATACTGTTTCTAATCTCTGTGTGATGCTGTCTTTATAGTGATACCTAGGATCCTTCTAAAGCATCTCAATTCCATAACTAGGATTCTCCTCACTTGTTCTGCAGTTAGTGTCCCTGATTCCCAAGCATACAAGAATGTGATCATGAGCGCATCCATCTGATTTTCATATTGAGGACTATGGCTTGGTCTTTCCAAATTGTTTCAGTTTTGCAAGCGTGCAATTCTGGCAAGAAGTTCAGGTGTTGAACTACTAACATTTATAAAAAAAATTTCATGACATTCCCTCATACAGCATTGTTACTCGAGTACAGCGGTACCCAAACTATTTGGGCCAGGGAGCCAATTCAACTTCTGACACACATGCAATGGGCTGCATTACTGCTATGGATTTATTAAGTACTGAGGATAGAAGGAGCTGTGGTTCGGGAATCAATATTTTCAAGTAGAAATAACTGTTGACTCTTGATGGTTGAAATATCTTTATGCTCCATGAATACCTGTGTCAAGCTGTATAGAAATTCATACAGTTAAGTTCTGCTGAAAATATAGGTGATTTAGTCATACAGGCAAATAAACTCAACAGAATGAGGTAATTTTAATCACTTGCTTCATCAAAATTTAGGTATCAAAGGGCAACTACTGCTAAATTCTAAATACCAGCATAACTTTAAAGCTACGCTTCAATAAGTTATTGTACTATATATGGGATACATAGTATGTAGTGTATGATACAATATTTTAGCCTGAAATATAATGCAGATAATGCATATAATGTGTTATGGTTTCAAACATGCACTTGTTTCTTTTATATTAACTGCATAATCATCCAGCTTGCTTTAACAAAATTGAATCTCTGTCATACAAAACAAAATGTTTTAAAAGTAAGTTATGCATCAAAACTGACCTATCGGTAAAGGCAGACAATGATGCTCTGGGTGATCCAACAATAACTGAAGAGTTATGTTCTCCTGACCCAGACAGTGGGCTTAGACTAGGGGGACTCTCATCACTCAAATAAGTGCCACGAGCTGCAGCCAAACGATCAATTAGTGGTGGAATGGCCTCTACCTTTTCATTTGAGAATGGAAATGGTGCAGAGTTTTTCCTGATAGGTTTATCTGGTGAAGAAAAACAATAAAAGCACTAAGTTAGAAAACTACACTAAGAACACTAGACTACGTTAGAACACTAAACTAAGTTGGAACACTAAACAAAGTAAATAAAATTTAAAAGTTGATAAAGCAATGTGGATTTTACTACTACTGCTTAAATAGTGGGGCCATTTGACAAGATTTTTTAAAACAATTTTATGTACAGTTAACCGTGGACCACAGAAACAGATAACCTTTACATCCTCTACTCTATAGATCGCAAGGTCTGAAAGGGTAACTTTAAACACAGATGGAGATGAGTTTCAAACTCGGGCCCCCTTGATGGGTAGCTAAGTGGTTTATGCCTTTCAGGTACACATCCCATCTAACAAAACTATTGAGAAATATTTAAAATACACGAAGGCAACTCAACACACTTAAAATTTGAGGATCATTTAAGCTTTGAGTGCCTGTTGTGCGTACAAGTGCACTATTAAACCAGAAAAAGAAGACCAGAGTATCAAGTGATTGTGAAGTGTCTAAATTGTTAAAAACCAAGGAGCCATCTTTTGCGCCTCCAGAAGACTGTAGTAGGGACCTGGAGTGAAGCAGGGAATCAGCATAGTTAAGGAAAACTTAGCATACAGACCATATTTCAGGTTAGATAGTTCAACTTAATATAAACAGATTAGAACAAAAATTAATAACACTGTTTTGATTGAGTAATGAGCTTTATTCTTGTCACAGTCTCAGTTGACATTGCCTGATTTAATGTTCACCTCAGTCTACGACGTTGAAAAGACTTGTTAATTCCTGATGTAGAAAACAGGAAGTAGAATGAATAAAATTGACTTTGGGTTCAGTCAGTCAGTCAAATAAGGAAGTCAAGTGGTATCCTTTGGACAAGCCAGTCAAGTAGTATCTTTTGGTCCAGTACGGACATTAGTGAGTCAAGTAGTAATTTTGAGTTAAGAAGTATCACAGTTGAAGCCATTGAACACTAAGTATATTCCTATTAGTTTTTCTCTACACTGAGAGTTGGATATGTATTATTGATGTATTAATGTTACCCGCCGTGATGCGGACGTTACTTGTGATTTATTCTGTTACTAATCATCTTGAATATTCAATACCGCTGTTATGTGGATGTAATTATGTTTCACATCGGAAGTCTTGATGTACTGCCAATAAGGTGCAGTATCGTCATTAAATAAACATTACATTTGTCTGCCAAAGAGAACTTGAGTCGATCTGTAATGTCTGTGTCAGTCACGCATCAAGTGTGACTCCAGGAAGCACGAACCCAGCAGTCTACGCATTCCTGACACATTAATAGTAACCAGCCTCATGTGTAATATTATAATACTACGTCAACCCACATATAATGTTTACAATTCTATAACATAATATTTAATTGTTAAAGGACTTTATTAATTGCAGTGATAACAATGACTTTAAAAAAACATATATATATATTTATTTATTTATATATAATAAAAAGAAATTTCCTTTCTTTATTCAGTGTTTAGATTTTTTTTACAAATCTTACCAACCTTTAAAAAGTGGTGGTGAGTACTCAAACGATGATTTGGTGTTTCGTTGTTCGGAGGAGACATCTCCCGCTGAGGAAAGGGAGTCAGGAGTCATGCCCCCTGGTAGGATGACATCATCATCATCATCTTCATCAAGACTGCTGATATTGCCAATAGAAATTGTATCTAAATTGTTCTCCTGCAGCTCATCTTGCTCATCCCCTAGAGAAACTGTACCTCTATGATAACCTGTTGAAAAACAAAGTTCTTAAGCTGCAATATATCCAACAGCCTTGGCTAGCCTATTTTTAGATCAGCGCAGTTCCCCTTTCAGACCTTGTGATCTTATAGGGAAGATGATGTTAACGTCATCTGTTTCTGTGGCCCACGGTTAATGAGAGTGTTACGTGGCTAGCACAACGTTCAACCGCCTTTGCTTTTTCCCAACTATTGTCATTAGAGGTGGTGGACTCAGACGTGCCAAATTTAAAATTCCAGTCTTCACAAGGATTCAAATCCAGGAATCCCGTTCTGAAACCAAGCACTTTACCCCTCATCCACCTTTCCTCCAGATCAGCACAATGTACTTCAAGAAGCACATTTGAATAGAAACACTTTCACAATTTTAAAGTGTTGTTTTTTTTTTACTACAATGAGTCAAGTTAGACTAGGCTAGTCAATAGGATTTAACACTTAGAATATTTAAATTAGTACAAAACACTTATAATATTTAAATTTAATTAGGATAAAATACTTAGAATATTTAAATTAGGACAAAACACTTAAAATGTTTAAATTAGGACAAAATACTTACAATACCAGTATTTAAATTAGGACAAAATACTTAAAATATTTTAATTAGGACAAAACACTTGTAATAATTTAAATTTGGACAAAACACTTACAATACTGGTATTTAAATTAGGACGAAATACTTAAAATATTTAAATTAGGACAAAACACTTAAAATAGCTGTATTTAAATTAGGACAAAATACTTATAATACAGGTATTTATATTAGGATAATACCTAAAATATTTGAAATAGGACAAAACAATTAAAATATTTTTAAAACTTGTAATATCTAAACTAGGAAAAAACACAATACTTAAATGAGGGTAATCACTTAGAATAATTTATTCCAATTGCAAAAATTTTTTTAAAAATTAAAAAAAAAAACAACAAAGCTTATATTAAGCATAGTTGTATTAATTAGTTAAGATCAGTCATGTAATTAAATTTGTAAGGAGGAATTCAAACTCATGGCTCAAGCCTTCTCAGGCTTCTCAAGCCAAAACTGTAACCACTATACCAGCGGAGAGCTTATGAACATGAAATATTGTATAGTTATCTATTGTTTCTATAGTCTTGTCTTATTTTTTCATGTTGTGTTCCCTAAGATTAAGATGACGATCTATAAAGGGAACTAATTCAGCTTATAACACCACTTCAGTTAAGTCTGAGATACCAAAAAAATAATAATAAATTACCCATAGTTAATTAACTAATTCATTAATTGGTTAATTTTTGTAATTGATTTTCTTGCGTTGTCAGGTTAAAGAAATAATTGTGCAAAATTTCAGTTTGATCCAACATTAGGTGTGGTATAAACATTTTACCAAACAGACAGACTGAGTGAGTTGATATAAGCTTTGTGAAAATAAAATTTTATCTTCCACTCACATTTTGTAATTCTATGTCCAAAATCTAATGCATTAGTGCTAATAAATATTGTAAAAACAAAAAGTTTTATATTGTTTTTTGACAAAGAGAACTAACCTAATGATGAAGATCGGACTTTTCTTTCTGACAATGCTTTCCTTTTCTTTCTTCCAGTTCTGACTGGCTGGGCTATTAAATTGTCTGTGCCTTAAAAAAACAGCAATGAATGAATTTTTGTTTAGTGCACAGAATCAGAAAGCTACAGTTCATGAGTCACTGTTTCACTGCAGTTAGCATTTTACAAAAAAAAAAGTTTTAGCCTTTGATAAGAGTATGTTCTTAGCTTATCAAAACAGAACCAGTGAGAATAGGAAGAGGAAAGAGAAGTTAAATAAGCTCATAGACTACAGGGAAACCCAATCCTGTCTACATCTAGAAAGGTCAAAGAAAATGTATCCTTTGATAGAGGAAGTAAATTTCTGGCTGTAACTTCTTTATATTTTCTTTTTGAAGTTGAACTACAGCTATTTAAGTATGCCAAACATACTTTAAAGAAAGACCCAGCATGTCTAAAAATAGCCAAGAAACAATAATCCATTGTGACATGAGAGTTTCATCAACTTAAAAACATTTTAAAAATAATGCATTTGACAACCATTCCATGTATATTTTGTTAAATCCCAGTGACACTAATTATTTTACTGGATATAAGATTTTTTTTCCACTCTTGAGTTTATTGAAATATTGAAGCTTTTATATATATATATATATATATATATATATATATATATATATATATATATATATATATTTAGCTGTATTTTAGTTTGTTGATTTTTGTTGTTTTTTCAAATAACAAATGAAAATAAAAAAATAATAATTTTAAAGTGTTTTTCTTTAAAATATTTCTCCATGCTACTGTTTCACGTTCGGTATACTCTGGTCCATGCTACTGTTTCATGCACAGTATGCTCTGGTCCATGCTATTGTTTCATGCTCAGTATGCTCTGGTCCATGCTACTGTTTCATGCTAAGTATGCTCTGGTCCATGCTACTGTTTCATGCTCAGTATGATTTGGTCCATGCTATTGTTTCATGCTCAGTATGCTCTGGTCCTACTTCTTTTGTGGGAAGGGGGTATCATGTAGAATATTTCCATTGCCTTGGGTGCCCAGCAAGCTAAGCTTAAGTTAAAGTCTCAGAATTGATCAGAATTCATCTTTAAGCTCCCTAAGGACACCAAAATCTATGTTGGAATAATGCAAGGTAGATTCGGCTGGCAAAACAGGAAAAGAAGATGTGAGTAGCTATAGCAAATAGAAAGGTTTTGTGAAGTGTTAAACGAATGGGGATAAGTACACTTGACTACAAAGAACCAGACCTCCACATTTTGTCCCATCTGACACAAGCATCAAAAGAAATCAACAACATAAATGACTGAAGAGACCTACATGAGTTAAGACTGCCACTAAAAGAATCCTTTACATGTCAAAGGCTGCAGCAAACTCAAGAGAAGCCTTTATATGTCAAAAGCTGCAGCCAAACTCAAAAGAAGCCTTTACATGTCAAAGGCTGCAGCCAAACTCAAGAGAAGCCTAAACATGTCAAAGAATGAAGCTGATCTGAGATAGAAATAGGCATGCTTAAATCATGTGTAGTACTGGAGGTTAAATGCTCAGAACCATTCAAACTGCACAGCAACTATAGATACTGCCCACTTGATGGAACACTTTGTAAATGTCAATGTCTTCCACAATGGAAAAAAAAAAGCTAATATAATTGCAAAAACACTTTTTTGGCAAAATGGTATTGAAAATATCAAATAGTTGTAAAGTTCGTCTATTCTACTTAAAGGAAGTACATGAAATCACTCACCAGAAAGTAAACCAATGTGTGCATATCTGTTTGATAATTTAGATTTCTCTTTGACTGATGTATTTGTCTTGGTTTCTTGCAGATTGTCTTTGATGGGGACAGATGTTCTACTTTCGTTTTTCTCAATGAGAACAGATTCTTGTTGATTCAGCTGAACATGGCTTTCTAAAGATACATCTGCCAATGTTGTTTGATTACTACAAGGAGAAAGCAAAGCCTCTGTAGCCTGATTCTGTTTTATAGAATCTTCTGTACTGTCGTGAACCACTTTTAGTAATTGTTCATTATCTATGATCATGTTCAGATCAGCAGCATCTATTGAATGAGCTTTGACAGATGAATCAATGTTAACAGTCAAGGCTTCAGTTTCACTTGCCAATTCAATGTGAGTCCCCGAGAGAGGAAATGAAATATTGAGACCTTGGCGCCCATCCACAATGTTGGATTTAGCATTTAGCTCATCATTCACTGCCTCATTATTGGTGTTCTTGACAGCATCCTTTACGATATCAGAGTTTTCATTATAACTAGGACTTATAAATGTTTCATTGCTCTCTAATGTACTGGAGTCATCAGTCAGTGACTCACAGATCTTGTCCTGTTTTGCAATTTCTGAATTTGGAACATTTTCAAGTTTTGCAGTTAGAACATCATTGAACTCTGATATTGTTGCAACATCAAGCTTCACAACTGGCACATCTTTAACTTCAGCAGTTGGCACTTCTTGATTGGACAAGTTATTATTTTCCAGGAGTTCAGCAAAACTTTTGACATTATCATTGCTGTCAAGCCTGATCATTTTTGTAAGGCTCACAATTTCATCAGACTCGCTTCCTACACTGTTGACTGAAACACTTCTACGATTTCCATTAGGTTCCCCAGTCACATCACTGTCTGTTTCAATAATATCACTCTTCTGGTAAAGAGAATTGTTTCCCTCATGTCCATTATTGTATATAACATCACGTTCTCTAACTGTGCTCAGAGATTCTACACTTTCTGTATACAAAACCCCAAACTCTTCATTTGATCTCAAAGGCTCTGTTCGGTCATCATTTTTTGTTGATGAGTCAGGAGAAAGGTCCACAGATTTGGGTGACATGCCCCTGATTTGAACACCTTCACTAACCACCACCATTCCAGAGGGTAAGTATGTATGACCTAATACCTCTGCAGAGTCCATAAAGTCATCAAAAAGACCAAGGGAATCAATAGAACTTTCACTTAAATCTTCCATAGATGCCAAAACTTTCTCGGCTTTGTCTGCTGTACCTTCTTCTTTAAGCCCTATGAAAAAAGCAAAGAATAATGTTTAATAAAATTATGTGCATATTATATTATTATGTATAAATATTAACTGATGCCTGCGGGCATTAATTTATCAAATATAAAATACTCTGGAAATGGTTTGTTAACAAGGTAATAGGCGATATTATGCCGCCCACGCCTCATCCGGTTCTTTCTGTGGTCTTACTGTAGACAATAGGCTCATAAACCTACCCTCCAAAGCTGTACCATCGCAAATTAATATTTAGCCGAAAAAAAAAATATTTAGTTTTCAAGTTCTTTTATCATTGATGTAATGAAAAATACGCCATTTTGTTTATTACGTTCTTAAGAGGATGTAACTCTCCATCCCAGAAGTTTAAAAAACAATAAACTAAGAGCAAGTATCAATGAACTATATATTATTTTGATGGAATTTAGTATGATCAAAATTTAGATTTAGTGCTAGCTTTAGGGTTAGGGTTAGAATTAGGTTTAGGTTTAGGGTTAGAATTAGGTTTAGGGTTAGGTTTATAACTATGGTTAGGGTTAGAATTATGTTTAGGGTTAGGTTTATAACTAGGGTTAGGTTTAGAATTTGGTTTAGGGTTAGGTTTAGTGCTAGGTTTTAGATTAGGTTTAGAATTAGGGTTAGGTTTAGAATTAGGGTTAGGTTTAGAATTAGGGTTAGGTTTAGAATAGGTTTAGTGCTAGGTTTAAGATAAGGTTTAGAATTAGGGTTAGGGTTAGAATTAGGTTTAGGGTTAGGTTTATAACTAGGGTTAGGTTTATAACTAGGGTTAGGTTTATAACTAGGGTTAGGTTTATAACTAGGGTTAGGTTTAGAGTTTTGTTTAGGGTTAGGTTTAGTGCTAGGTTTTAGATTAGGTTTAGAATTAGGGTTAGGTTTAGAATAGGTTTAATGCTAGGTTTAAGATTAGGTTTAGAATCAGGGTTAGGTTTAGAATAGGTTTAATGCTAGGTTTAAGATTAGGTTTAGAATCAGGGTTAGGTTTAGAATAGGTTTAGTGCTAGATTTAAGATTAGGTTTAGAATTAGGGTTAGGGTTAGAATTAGGGTTAGAATTAGGTTTAGGGTTAGGTTTATAACTAGGGTTAGGTTTAGAGTTTGGTTTAGGGTTAGGTTTAGTGCTAGGTTTTAGATTAGGTTTAGAATTAGGGTTAGGTTTAGAATAGGTTTAGTGCTAGGTTTAAGATTAGGTTTAGAATTAGGGTTAGGGTTATATTTAGGATTAGGTTTAGAATTAGAATTAGGGTTATATTTAGAATAGGTTTAGTGAAACCTAGCCCTAACCTTAAACCTAACCCTAAACCTAGCACTAACGATAACCCTAAACCTAGCACTAACCCTAAACCTTAATACTAAACCTAACCCTTAACCAAATTCCCTAAACCTAGCACTAAACCTAAACCTAAATACTAACCCTAACCCTAATTCTATACCTAAAACCTAACCTTAAACCTAGCACTAACCCTATCCGTAAACCTAAATACTAAACCTAAATACTAAACCTAACCCTAAACCTAATTCTAAACCTAACCCTAATTCTATACCTAATTCTTATTCTAAACATAACCCTAAACCTAGCAGTAAACCTTTTATTTTGATCCTATCCTGCGATGGTACAGCTTTGGAGTGTAGGTTTATGAGCCTATGGTCTATGTTAGGACCACAGAAAGAACCGGATTAGGCGTGGGCGGCATAATATCGCCTATTACCGTTAACAAGTTGTGTACTTTAATAGAGATACAATTAGGTACTTTTTGTCTGTTTTTAGAGCCCTCCAGTTGTGGTAGGGACATTAAACATACACTAGTCTTCACCTGATCTAAGGAACATTTTATGTTTTATTAAGATTGGTCAAACAGTTTTGATTTTTATTCAGGACCTATAGATTTTCTTCAATCTGGCACATGACTGTCACTGGCCTAACATATGCTAACAAAGGAAACATTCCATGCCTAAATAATTAAATGGAAGATTAACTTGCATTTAAAGCACAAATGTATCCTACTCACCTGCAATAAGGGTCTGCAAAAGATCTTGCTTCACACGTTTCATAATGGCAGGTCGTATGCTGATCTGATCAGCACTAAGAAGAAGGCTGGACATTAATGCCCACTTCTTACGAGTGGACAGAATGGTAAAAAGTTGATATATAGGTAACAGGGTTAGTTTCTGTATGCGACTGATATCCAAGAATATATATAGGTCATTGTTAACAACGCATAAATCTTTGATTCCTGTCAAAAAAAAAAGAAAAAAATAATTAAGCTAATTTACTGTTACATTTTTTTTTTTTAATGTAAGAATACTAGTTGGAAATTACCCGCGGCCTGCAGGCCTTTTTTGGGGTATTACTGATCTGTTCTACTGGATTTAGATCTATGTCAAACATAGCGAATGTTTCCATATAAATTTTTTTTTTTATATTTTGCCAAGAAAATGAAAGTAGAGTGTGAAAATGAGTTTACCAGTTTAGCCAAAATGATGATATGAAATATAAAATACAGAGAAAAAGGGTTTATCCAATTTGTTAAAATTTTTGTCCTTTAAGAGAGAAATTTAGACATTTTATTTTTAAGGGACTTCCATTTGTGGAAGGAACATTAAACATACATGATCTATTGAACATGTATGCCAAGTTTTATCAAGATTGGTCAAACGATTTTGATTTCTATGCGGGACATACACACATACATTCTCCTTTTATTCTACTTTATATATTAGATGTACAATATGTATTAACTACACAAACATTTTTCTTTGGTAAATGGGGCATGTAAATGATTTTAAAACCTTGCATCATCATAAAGAAATACATTGTGCTATTACCTTTGACACTTTGAGTCCAAACAACAACCTTGACATTGATAGGGTCAAACACATAGATACCTTTAATGCTCCATGTCACAATAAATTGTCTACAAATACAAAGGGAACAAAATATCAAAAATAGGCTGTTATGGAAATTAGCCAATATAATGAATGTAAATAAGACATGGAAACGTAGGCTACATATAGAAAGTATTTGAAATAATATTGAAAAGTAGGCAAGACATTGTAAGTAGGCAAGGTATTAAAAGTACTACAAGATACCAAACTTAAAAAAAGTAAGCAAGATATTGTCAATTGGCAAGATACAGAAAGAATACAAGATATCAAGTAGGCAAGATATAGAAAGTACACAAGATATACAATTTTAAAAGTAGGCAAGATATAGAAAGTATACAAGATATAAAATTTTTAAAGTAGGTAAAATAATGTAAGTAGATAAGATATAAGAAGTACCCAAAATATCAAATTCAAAAAGTAGGCAAGATATTGAAAATAATGCTTACAATAAAAAAAATTTAGATAATGTTCTACATTTTTATAGCAGTTTTGAAAATACCATTAAAAAAAGATATGTGCTGCAAATTAAAAAAAAACAATTACCCAATTCTGAGCATCTTAAAGAAATTCACAGACTGAGAAGCGCTTTTAACATTGGCAATCACATCTACTTGATCATTTCTGAAATATGGAACATTTTCTCATGTTTGTATCAGTAAAAAAAAAATTATTTTTTTTTAAAGTCAAATAAATACTCATTAAAAACAGCATTCATGTTTTAAAATTCAAGTGTTTTCTTTGTAAACTTTCATTATCTAAAGCATTGGTTTAGCTTTGATGCTCAAACAAATTAAGCAAAGCTATATAATTTTACATTAACTAATAAACACAAATTTAAAACCTACACTAGCTGAATAACAGGGATGGGAGGAGAAGCTAACAGTTGCTTGAACTGGTGAGTGTGCAGGACCTTCCCAGCAAAATCAACCTGAAAGATCAGATTTATAAATAAGCAAAATTAAAAAAAAAAAAAAAAATTTATCTAAGGGAAAGAACTGCAAAATCACTGCAATATATCTCAACACTGCAGGAATAAGCTTGCTTTTTATATATAAATCAAAATTAATTAATTACCACAAGTTTCTACACTAAAATTTATTTTTATTCATTTATTGTCATTGACTATGAATAATTGTGCAAAATTTCAACTTGATCAGAGAAGGGGAAGTGGTAGAAAAAACGTGAACAAAACACTATAAGGGAAATAGCTCCATATATACAGCAACATCTCTCAATAAGTAGCATTTATTTCTATTTTTCAATACCAAAGAAAAATACCAATAGTTAATAAACTAATCGGTTAATTTTTTGATGGACTCATGTCTTTTTAGGTCAACAAAAATTGTGTTAAGTTTCAATTTGATCCGAGAATGGGTGTGGGAGAAATATCATGTTTTGTAAAAATATTTTACCAAGAAACTGTTTCAATAAATATTACATACCAGCTAAAACTTGCATTAACATTTATATTTAATGAGCTGCAAGATAAAGTAAAGTGACAATTTAATTACCTCCCACATTCGAGAGCCAGGTCTTGCACAATAAATGACTGGAACCTGTGTGCTTGGTTCAAAATAGAAACAAGATCCAAAATCTCCTTCTCTGAATTTGTAAAAAAATTTAATTAGGTTAGAATTTTAACTTCTTAAAATGCCAACAATTAATACTAATATTCAGGACTCTAAATAAGGCATACATTTAAAACAAGATAATTTCATTAAGATAACTTGGATGTTAATGAGTAATAATGATTTACAGAGTTGACAATGTATAGTAGATTAGTAAGTTTGAAATAAACTAATTAATCAACCTTGATTTTGTTCCAATGGTACTGTAGTTATGCCTGAAATATGATTAAAAAAAAAAAAAAGAAACTATTATTTAAATATCATGAAAAAGAAAAAAAAAACTATTTTTAAAAAAGTGTAATCAACTTAGTTGAAAGTAAAATATAACACAAAGTTACAAAGACAGTTTGTGTGGAAACAACTCAAAATTGGTCCCTGATGTGGTCCACCCAGGCAGGTAAAAAGGCAGGTTTCAATATTTTCAGAAAGAATATCAGAATTAAATTCTATCAAAGACAAATGACAGAGAAGAATGGAGAAAGAAGGTTGACCGATCTTGTGTGGTGCCCCAATGGTCCAGCAGACAAATGGATAGGTGAAAGTGAAGGCGAAGTTAGATGTGAACCTGGCCTAACTATCATATAATGATTATCTAATTGATCTATTCCACAAAACTGCTACACATTGCCTCAAGGAGGTGTTTTTCAAGAAACCCTCTCAAGGATACTTTTGTGACAATACAAAAATATGATTAATCTATTCAAAACTCGGGAAAAAAGAATTATAATGTCCTGGCTGGAATAAACTAATTGAATGGAACTACATAGGAAAGTTCTATTCTAGATCTATGTACTTCATACTAGGCTTAGTAAATACTATACAAGGAACCCAATCTAGTAGAAAGATAACATAAAACAGTTCATTTAACTAATATTATGCTTAGCTTAACCAATAATTCTGTGATTCTATATTGCAATTTAAAATTGTGTTGTTATCTCATTCGATTAATTAATGAAAGTAGTCAGTATTTTTTTTTTTACTACATTTTACCTGATATTATCAAAGAGATGGGTATGGGTGAATGTTGAGACCAGCAATTTGTCATTCCACCATTCCATCTGGTAAATGGAGACATTAAGGTAAGCAATAACCTCTGAAGGCCCAGAAAACAATGTTTTACCCTAGACAAAGAAGTCGATACTAAGCATTAGAATGTATGTTTTGCTGAAAATAAAATTAGAAAAAGCTTTTCCTTTTCCCAATTTGAAAATATATTTTAAAAAAAACAGAAGGAAATAAGTATTATTCTTAAGTACAATTCTATCAATAGCTAGTTATGCTATAGTATTTTTATGAAGAAAATAACAAAAAATGTGTTCAAAAACTAAGAAAGAACTTTATCTGATTAAGGCAACGAAAAGAAAATTGGAATGAACTGTTTTAAGCTTGAAGAGAAAATGTTGATATTTAGAATGTCTATAAAATATGACAACCAAAAAATGTTTTAAGGAAAAAATGTCAAGTAATTTTTTTTTTTAATTTTTATAAACTTAAGTTATTTTGTTATGAAAACATTAAAAATCCTGAAATTTTCAAGACATTCTGAGATTTTCAAAGAACTTTGTAGGCACATGAGAAAATTAAAAGCTGGTTTCAAGAGAATTTTGAAAAATGTAAGTAAAAAAAAAAAAATATACAAAA
Organism: Biomphalaria pfeifferi; assembly: GCA_030265305.1. Classification (NCBI taxonomy): domain Eukaryota; kingdom Metazoa; phylum Mollusca; class Gastropoda; family Planorbidae; genus Biomphalaria; species Biomphalaria pfeifferi. Next base: position 1,645,688 of record JASAOG010000086.1, on the reverse strand, counting down.
TAGAAAAACTGTTTAAAATACCTTAATTGACGGAACAAACACAATAGATAGTTTCCCAGCATCATCACCTACAAATAACTTGGAACTTAAAGAATCCCAGGCAAAACATTTGACCACATTACCCACATGTTCCTGTGTGAGGCGCACTCTCTCTGGTTTGGTCCTTTTCTCTATATTCAACTCATATACTGCCACCTGGCCAGTGCTAAACAAAGTGGAAAAAATATACTATCTGTAAAATATTTTAAAACAATGTATTATTTCTGTATCTGTTCATAGTCTTCAAAACGGTAGACTTCAAAACCATAAGTGAGTTTTAAATGCTGTTTATAGCACACACACACACAAAAAAAGTTATTAGGTCAAAAGTTATGTAAAAGACAGCTGTAGCTGAGAAAAATTTGACTACAAATATATTACAAAATTATTTTTTTTTCACAAAGAGTTTATTTCAAAGAATTATAGCAGAAACAAATTTGTTTTGCACTCAACTTTCAAAATCAGGTTTGTGACAAAACTTACTATTGAATGGAACAAAACAAAGATCATTTTTTAAGCAATATTTATTTTATTTTCTATTTTCAGTCTTTCATTGGTAAAGAAAAAGATTTGAGTATTTCATCTATATTTAATTTGTTCATTCGGTTTTGATGTTGATCAGAAACACACAAAATTTTGCTCCTCCTTAATTTATTCATTATATCTTATATCTATAGACAACTATGACCTTCCTGCCAACTCTGGCATGGGGAAAGGTTAAATATAGCCCATCACACATTTATTTTTAATAATAATTAAAAAGAACTATTATATGGGCTATGTAAAAATTCTAGTTTGAATATGAGTTGATCTTCTCTATAATATGAACACATTAAATGTTGAGATACAAGAAAATAAAGTAATTAAATAAGGATATCAATAAACTAAAAATTATTTGTCTCTTTTTACCAGGATTAAATTTACTAAATGTTAAGGAGGCTTGGTAATAATGAAGACAACTTGAAAGAGCTTCATGGCTAATGTTTGTGCCAATTTAACATGCATGACTAGATATACACATAAAATGCGTAGGACATATTCTTTTTTTTGAAGTAACGTCTGTGATCTATAAGAGATGATAAGATATGTAATAAGATTTCAGGCGTTCAGAGCAGATAAGAAGAATTTAGACGTATTCAGTAAGCCTGAACATAAGAAACATGAGAAAATAAAAAAAGACTTCAAGACTTCAGCACAATGAAAAAGATTTTAAAATATTCAATATGACTTTTAATGTAGGCCGGTAAGCAGTGAAACCAAACCTGCAGCTTGAAATAACAGAACTACAATATAAAAAATCATCTCAAGCAATTATTTTTGAATGTTCAAAGTTGAAATTCTTCAAGGCTTGTCAACATCCAGTTCTCCATATTTAATATTGCATGTTTAGAGAATGTATGCAATGTTTCCCCTTTCATAAATTCTCATAAGCTTATTTTTTAAAAAAATGAAAATATTAACATGCGCACAAGTTGGGTATTTTTAGAGTTACCTGAAAGTACTTTAAAAAAGCTAGAATGGAAATAGGTTAGAGACAGAATAACAGACGAATGTAAGATCCATTGTAGTGATCTGACGGTGTGGACTGTGCCCTTCTTTATGTAACAAAGCTTTCTGTTCTAAAAGGCCAGATTAACTTATTTAATTTTACTCTATTAGTTCTGTTGTTGGTTCAGACAATTAAGAACTTGGGACTGTAATTAATAATATTTCAAGTAAACAGACTTACAACTTGGTCAACAACACCTTCCACTCAACTACCAACCACCAACAAAACTAAGAGTCAGAAATAAATTAACTGTTGAAAAACTTGATTCACTCTTAGCAATAACTACATCCCAATGTGAACCACATTATGACCATCTATCATCAAAACTCTCACAGCTTCATATATAGTGTAGAAGAAAGTTAAGATTAATCCCCCCAAAAAATCAATTAAAATCTGTATATAATTTCTAGCATTAATTTATAATATTTTTTGGATGAGGTGGCAGTGTTGTTTTCCAAACCAAGGTGCCTGGGAGTTCAAATCCTGTCAAAGACTAGAATATTTAACTTCTGGAGTTTAGGACACTCTCCAGTCCACATTACTCTAATGAGTGCCTGAAATTGTTGGGAAAATTTAAAGTGGTTGGTCAATGTGAAAGTCACATGACAACCTCATTAACTATCAGCCATAGAAAAGATGAGATTTACATGCTCCAAAGATCAAAAGGTGTAAAAGGGGGCATGTAAATTATTTAACAAATATTATAGACAAAACTTAAGAATTTTTTAATTTAATATTTCATTAACCCTGACCTTTTCTGTAATTAAAACGATTTTCCAATCTCCCCCAAAGCATTACCATCATTCAACTTATTGGCCTCATAAGAATGCTGCCACTAACTGGTTAAACCATATCAACTAACATTCAGATTTATATGTATATGCAAACTTGCCTACATAAAAATCTCATGGGAAGTATTAGAAACCTTATTAAATTAACCGCTCTAAATTTGGAAACAATATATTCTTTATGTTGAACTTGCAGTTAAAATATCATCTAAAAAGTTATTATTTTTTTACCTGAGAGCAAATCCAATGTGTTGATCAGATGGTGACAAGCTTACACAAACAACTTGGCTGGACTCCTTACAATAAATTAATACAACGTAATTTTAATAGCAGATAACAACACTGAATGAAACATAAATACATAAAACACTAGAATTGTGCAGTAGTGGTTATTCTCATTGAAGAAAATAAAAATAATTAAATTTGATTTTATTTGAATGTAATCTCTGTAGGCCAACATTGTTCATGTGATGATTTCCAGGATAAAGATTCTTTAATTATTATTTTTTGTTAAAGATAATGTAAGGTACATGTACATTTTTCAGACCTTGAGATCTGAAAACTGTTTACAATTGTGAAAACAGTTAGCTAGGAAAACTGACCTCCTTTTGAACCCCCCCTCTCCCCATGCTAGTGCTTATCCCAAGCATTAATCACTCTGACACCAAACCCCTTGAGACGATATAAATGAAAATTAATTCCTTTAGTAAAGAAATTATGTCCATAATTATTCACTTTGAAAACCTGTCAATTGTTCTGGGATGCATTGATAAGGTGGGGTTACACTATACCTGCAAGTGAAACCCTGATCAAATGACCTCAAAATAATCTTTGGCATATGAACAATTCCACAATTTGTGGATGATGTAGGTATGCATTGTGACTTTAAAGATATTGTAGGCAACTTACAGTGTCTGCAAACACCACTTGTAAATACTTCAAAGTGTCTCTACTGAATATGTAAACTCCTCCTGTATTGGAGCCCAGAGCGATGTACTTCCTGGACACTGTGACACAGGTGTACTGAAATTAAAGGAAGGAATAAACATTATCTACAATCAACTTCATGCACCTTTTTTTTTTGGACATTAAAGGAATCTATAAGACTTTCTTTAACAAATTTGCTATAAGCAATGTATCATCTAGATATACATACAAACACAAGTCAAGGTATCAGCCTGCTTTGTGGAGATTTCTTTTTTTATTTTGAAGTTTTAAAAATTGTAAAAAAAAATAAATAAGATTCAGGAAAGACATCATTGTTTATGACATTATTTTTCTGTACATATTTATTTACAGACTTGTTAAAATATCAGTCAAGCATGATAGGGACTATTTAGCACCCAGGCCAAAATCAAGTTAGTAAGTAAATGTCAAAGCTTTATTCTATGGCAGATATTTATTCTTAAATGTGATGTGCAGCTTAGTGGCAGACTTCGCTTGACTACCTATCAAAGAAGCTCGAGCTCAAATCCAGACTTGATTTTTTTTATAGCACTACTTTCTTCCAGATACCCCTTCCCCCAATGTCTACAAAAGAGATTAGAACAGAGTATACTGAGTATGCTATGGCATGAAAGACATGATCCACAATTAGATCAAATATGATTTTAAAAACAAGAAAATGATTCAATTTTTTTATAATACTGGATCAACTATCCTATCTTTGATTAATTCAAAGAACAAAAGAAATTTTTTACAGGAAACAGCCAAAGTGATCCACTTCCAACCATAAGATTTTTTTTATAGCACTACTTTCATGCTTATAGCATGGTCAGTGCACTATTTCCAATCCATGCTGCCTTTAGGTATTCAGTTTACATAACTCAGTCTGAGTCAAGATTTGAACTCAAGCACCATTGATAGGTAGCCAAGTGTTTTGTGTCACTCAACCACACAACAATGATTTATGTGATGAGATCATTAACAGATAAAAATTTCAAAGTCCATAAAGGTAAAAAAAATAAATTATTCCAGCATCATTATCTCGTAACAGCAAATTAAAATGGAACAAGAAAAACATTAAAATTAGCTTTTTTTAAAAAACAAAGCTTATAGTAAGTGTAATTGTATCAATTAGTTTGGATCAGTCATGTAATTATATTTCTGGCCGACTTCAACATAATACATCTGTGTGATTAGAAATATTTTTACCAATTGTTATTGTATAGCTTTTAGATTTCTTAATGTGCTATAATCCTATCACGCCTGGACCAGTTGGAAAAATGAGGGGGAGTATCTTGGTAAATGTTTACATAATTGTTTTTTAAATGCAGAAAAAAAATGTTCACTCAGGGCTCAAGAGTCTTCAAGGGGGCCGATTCACCTTATACCACCACATCTGTCAAATATGATTTCTTTCCCTTGTTCAAGATACCAAGCAAAATAGTTAATTACCAATAGTAATTGGTTAATTTTCTTTTTATTGATTCTTGTGTTGTCAGGTAAAAAGAAATAATTGTGCAAAATTTCATCTTAATCAGAGATTGGGTGTGGGAGAAATAATGTATACAAATTTTTTACCAGACAGACAAAGTGTGGATATAAGCTTAGTAAAAACTGAAAATAAGAGAGAGAGCTTAGAGCCCAGAGTCAAAACAGAGAGTTAACTCTTGTTCATAACTTCATTCATCAAATGAAAATTCTTTCATTCATAATTGTCTACATTATACCTTTAACCTTGTTGATCTAGTCACTAGTATAGTCAACTCATCTAAGGGTGACAGCTCAGCTAAAATGTGAGTTAGGCCACCTGTTTTGGCCATAATTCTGAACAGTGGCTAATTCATGTCACACTTGTGATAATAAGGCATCCTATTGTAAAAGAATACAATTATTACAGTATGTATCTTTTTTTAGCTTTAAAAAGAAAAAAAAAATTAAGTATTACATCCTAATTAGATTGACATGCATCTGCACAAACTATATATAGTTCGTCCATCGTGTTTCGATGATCATCACTTTTGTCATCCATGGGGCTGAGGTGCTTTTTTGGGGGGCATGACTAAGTGATTTGCACTGAAAATTTTGATTTAAATGAGAAGGATTCAAGCAACACGTCGACCTCACTCTCTCGTCCTAAAGCCCATGTTTTTCCAGAAGTAAGATTTGGTCAAGACGTCTGGGGACAAGTTCGGGTGCAGTGGATGACCATAGACTTTCTGTGTGTCTTATCCTGCTCTGGAGGCATGGTGGCTGAGCTGTAAAGCGCTTGGCTTCCGAACCGGGGACCAGGATTCAAATCCTGGTGAAGACTGTGATTTTTAATTTCCGGATCATCGGGCACCTCTGAGTCCACCCAGCTCTAATGGGTACCTGACGTTAGTTGGGGAAAAGCAAAGGCGGTTGGTTGTTGTGCTGGCCACATGATACCCTTGTTAACCATAGGCCACAAAAACAGATGACCTTTACATCATCTGCCCTATAGACCACAAGGTCTGAAAGGGGAACTTTGCTGTTTTGCTTATCCTGCTTCAGAGTGCTCCACAGCGCTGTGCTTTCTGTCTGACTTGTCTATTTTTGTGAAGTTTTGCACAGGCCGCCAAGTCCAAACTTCACCTGCTAGGTTTGATAGAACCTCTGTGTACTGTGTGACAGATACCCTCTACCTGGTTTAGCCAGCCAGTCAAAGCCGTTTCTGAGGTGTGGCTGCTGCGCATGCTACAGATTCTGGGAGCCACAGGTAAAAGTTGGATACCTAGTGGGGACCAAGAGTGAGCCAAGCTACACTCAATAGAGGGTACGGTATGACTGCTTTAGAGGGTTTATATGTTACAACAAAATTTTCATTCTCAGAACTTGTGATTATAAACTAAGCCTAATTAAGACATTTAGAGAAGTCAGGTGACTTAATTTTGGATGATGTTCCCCCTGAAAAAGAATTGAGCAAGACCATTGACATGCTTGTACATGAGAAAGCACCCGATGGAGATGGTAGTCCTCCAGAAGTTTTTCAGGCTGGAAAGCATGCCTTATTGACGCCACTTCACAAACAGATAAGCTTGTTTCAGCTTGATCTTAGAGCGGGTGTGGAAGAAATATTGTTACACAAACATTTTACTAGAAAGGCAGACACAGTGAGTGTATATAATATAAATTTTGTAAAAATATAGGGCATTGCTCTCATTGTAAGCTACAAATCATTTACTAATGCATTTGGCTGCTGGGTCACTGTGCTACAGCCTACTGTCTACAACAGATATGATTCTAGATCTAGATAAAATAATTATTATTTTATTATCCTATACTCTTCTATATCTAATGATAATCTAATCCAATCTAGATTCTTATCTTGATAATATGGATCTAGTCTAGATCTAGACTTCAATAACAATGTGAATGTACAGTTACAGTTAACTTGAGTTAAGTTAAGAGTTAGAGTAATATTAATAGTCTTCATTCAGTCTACTTACTAAAAAATTACTATATGAGTATATGATAATATGTAGTATATCTACTAGTCGACTAGAAATACTAGATCTAGAATCTATGAATAGTATGCATATCTATAATCTATCACTATCGACACTATGGTCACTATGAGTATATGACAAAGACAAAGTCAGAAAGTCACTACACTGACTACAGTATAACTATTTAAGTTATAAGTCTATTGACCAGATTAGGCAAATACTAATAATACAAAATCAACTAGATCTATTACTATTGTCATTGTAACTACACTCAGTAACTAGAATCTAGTATTTATAAGTATTGTCATCTATCATCTAGTCTAGATCTAGTTATTAGTATCATTTACTATGACGAATGTATCAGTATGTAATAACATAAATGAAGTTTATAAAGTAAAGTAAAAAGTTTTTTTTACTTGATAAGTTGATTTGTGATTGAAAAAGAAAACTTAAATTTTCTCTACTTTTTTTTCTACTAGAGTCTAGATCTATAGATCAACTAATAGTCTAAGTATAGATCTAGACTAGCTCTAATAATCCAGATCTAATCGAGATCTAGATTCTAAATACAATATAGTTAATAAAATCACATGACGCTCAATAGTGACAACAGAAGAGTTTACCTTATTACACACATTACTGGGGAACTCAAGGAAAGGGGCGTTATTACAAAATATCAGAACCAAGACGTAGGTCTTGTTTTCATTCATTTTGTGTTTGAAAAAAAAAATACTCAGAATCTAGATGTTTATGTATATTTTACTCTACAATATACCCAGACTTTTTTTTTGACACACCAAAGATCTAAAATTGGATCAGACAGTTCTAGATCTCTATTCTAGATGAATAAATCCATACTTGATCTAAATCTAGATCAGTGATTCCCAAAGTGGTCTATATAGACCCCCAGGGGTCTACAAAGACCTCCATGGGGTCTACGAAAGAGAAAAAAAAATTGGGGGTCTATGACATGTCCACGGGGGTCTACGATATGAGATTTCATCCAAGCAGGTCGTTACTTAATTTTCACATTCCATTAATGTAATTATTTTATACACTAATGTACGATTTGTACCGTCGTTCCTGCCATTCAAACGAAAAAGTGTTGTATTCAATTTCAATACTTATTTAAATAGCTTAATTTTGTCTACATGTAACTAATATTTAGAAGAAAAAAAAAAGAAATTTAGACAGTACAGCATTAATTATTTAAAATTGGGTTTCATTCCATTCTTGTCAAACAAACGGTTGCCTAAGTGACTTTTTATGACGATATGAGACCAGTTACGCTGGAGGACAATGCCACCCTGAACAAAATTAAGATTTGAAAAACTTTTGAACACTCAAACTTCAGAATAGACCCACAAAATCTCTGTTCCACATCAAATAAAGAAGAGGATGGTTTGTGAGAGTCTTACAAGATCGCTTTACTTATAGCAAAATACGGAAAACAGCAATGGTCAAACATTGAATATACTAGCCGTTTTACACAAACCTACATCTGTTATTATTAAAAGAATTTCTTTAAGCCACAAAACAGTTCAAGGTCGATTCGGTGGTATGAGTTATAAAATTAAAATCTTCTTTGCAAAAGATAGAAATACAGTTTGGTCTGACAAGATGTAGCGCTGTGTGCTACAAACTGTCTTATGGTCACCATCTTATCTCATCTTATCTATGCCTGTGGTCCTTTCTGGGCATAGGCCACCAACCAGCTTCCTCCAGGCATCTCGGTTATGGGTCTCCAACTGTCCCCACGTTTTGCCCATCTGCTTGGCATCTGCTTCCAAATCGTGGTGCCATGGTAAAGCTCAAGCAGCCTTCCATCAGATGAACAACACCTGGGGATCTAGGGAAATAAGCACCACTACCAAGATTAGGCTCTATAACACCATTGTTAAGCCAATATTATGGAGCAGAGACCTGGAGAACCACCATCACCACCATAAACAAAATCCAGGTATTCATCAATACCTGCCTGGGGAAGATTCTTATAATCCGCTGACCAGACAATATCTCGAATGAGGAACTGTTGCAAAGAACAAAGCAGCAGCCCATTGAAGTAGATATCCTTCAGAGACGCTGGAGATGGATAGGTCACACCATTTGCAAGCCTGCATCCAGTATAACAAGGCAAGCCCTAACCTTGAACCCCCAAGGAAAGAGGAAGAGAGGACGGCCCAGAAATACATAGCCCTAATGGTCACCGTCTCCTTATATTCCTTAAGGTTGACCCACGAGACCTGGTTTAGGCTCCAGTTACTCGCCTTCATCCCTCTCCTGTTAATAAAAACAGTTCCGCAGATTCAATATTTGAGCCACACGTGGAAGATTAAGAAATACACGAGCAACTGCTCTTTGCCAAACTTTTACAATGATACTTTAGGCATATTAATTAATTAATTAATATTTAATGTTGGAAAGACTACTTCATACAACAACAAATTCGTATATGAAACATAATATCCGTAGTTGTGTAGTTTTAAATTACATTTTTACTCTTCAACTCACTAAGTTAGAAATTTGTTTTTAAAAAATGTTGATGAATTTGCAAAAATGTGCAAGTTGAGCAGGGGTCTACGGAAAACCAGAAAACATGGCAAGGGGTCTACGAGACAAAAAAGTTTGGGAACCACTGATCTAGATAATATATAGATCTCCATCTATATTATATTCTATATCAACAGTATATCAACACAAGGATACGTGTAGGAAGTAAAGTCTGTAATTTATAAGAATATATTTAATAAAAATTTAATATATTAATGCCTTCGATCCCAAAATGCACTGTTTCACATGACTACGCTAACCCATTTGCGACGTTTAGGCCTATATTTTACACATCTAATGCAGACAAAGCGCAATGTTGGTTAAATTGAAGTAGAGACTGTACGAAGGCATATCTACGTCAGATTCCTCTCAGACACCAATGTGTTCAACATTCGGCGTCTACTGTCCCACACTAAAACAAATAAAAGATGGTCGTCATAGAACGTTAATTGAACGTTGAATCTGCGGCTTCTTGTGTTCTTACAATAATTAAACCTCGGCATAAACAGAAGTCATGTTTTAGAAGTCACCTAATAAAACATAGACCTACTCAGCCCAACTTCACCACTTGGCCACTTCACATATCTGGTATCTGGAAATCACGTTATGACACGTCACTTTTAACCGTCTTCCTATGGCAAGTAGCGATTGTGGCTGAGTATTAGCTACATTGAATCACTTGACTACTTACAGGGCCGGGCTTAGCGGTTGCAGTGGGCCCCGCACTCACTTTCATAGGCCCCGCGCTAATTCTAGGTGTACATTATTAAATTAAAACATTATAACTTATAAAAAATAACAGGATTTGCGCGCTTCCTAATTTTCCAAGGGCTAGTGGAAATCTCATACAATTGCAAAATATACCAAAAAGTTCCGAAAATTTAAAAATTAATAATAGACAATTTTTTTCATTTTGGGGTGCCAATCCTATGCGCGATAAAAAAAAAATCGGCATTGTCACCTTTATTTCATTAAAATTAAGACTAATATATCTTAATCTAATACAAAATCTTAATGTTGACATAATGCTTTTTTCTACCCAGACTAGGCCCCGTGCAATCCGTTTCGCATAGGGCCCCGCAATGGCTACAACAGGCCCTGGCTACTTCTAAGGAAATAGGGCCTATAGTTCGAATCCTGACTCGAGCTGAATGCATGCAGCAGATAATTGGAAGAGATTCGAGTGCACCGAGTATGTCTTAGCATGAAATAGCCTTTGCTCTACTAAAGTAATTAAAAAATTCAATCTTAATTTTTCAACAGTTAAAGGTAATGTTGTCATGTGATGTTCAATGTTTACAATATCGCCTTTCGTGTTAGAGATCCAATTATAACAAGCAGAGTCAGCATTAAACAAATAGCAGTTTTTAAAAGCTTAAATACCCAAATCTAGTGTAAAATTTCAAAGCTCAGAAATACTGAAACAACGAGTGTCGGAGTTTATCACCAACCCTTATATTTTCTATGGAAGCAAAAACAAATACTGCGATAATTATGCGTTTCTCAAACTGTAAAGTGCGCAATACAATGGGAGGGTGCGTGTGGTGTTAAAACGGGCTCGCGAAGGCGCCTTTTTATTTTTTAAAAGGGTAAAAAAATCTGTTGTATTTAATTTGTAGCTGTTAATCCGTATTTTTATCAATAGGCCTACTCATGAGTAGAAGTGGAAGACATTATTTTCAGTGTTAAAAATTAAAATAAGCATAGATTCTACGTAAGCCAATTAGGCCTACAATAAGCTATTCGTGTTGTTTCATCTTCTAAGTAGAGGAACTTTCACACTCAGCAGCAAGATCATTTCAAAACATTCTTTAAAAAATATATTTAATTACGTCAGGTGTGTAAGTTCTTAATAATACAGAAATAAAACAAGAGCATTAAACTAAAATGCTATTTAGGCTATCCTTAGTTAGGCCAATAAAATAGGCATCTTCTGTTTGGGATCCCTCGACAACCCAAGAAAACATAAAGATATTAGAAAAAATACAAAATAGAGAAGTAATATTTATAACACTTATAGTGAGAAAATAATAAAAAGTAAAGTAGCTATAATACATAAAACAATGAACCTTAGTTTACAAATAGAAAAACAAAACCTAATTAAATACCCAGAAAGATACAGAGATAGAGACTAATATTTTTTGAAGTAACATCTGTAATAGGCCTATATAAGAAAAATTTAGATATTAGATTGGTAGGTAATAAGGAGGTAGATATAGGTTTAGGTAGGTAGGTAGGCAGGTAGATATAGATAGATTGTAGGCCTAAATAAAAATGATATTACTATATTTAGCAACAGCTGTGGTTACGAAATAGTCAATTTACAAAGCAATTGTATTCTCGTAAAATCTTTTAACACAAATTGGTTTGAAGCTTAGGCCTACTATTTAATGACTCCATAACAAAAGATCTAATTTCAATCAAACTATTCATTCTCTTCATCCTCTCAACTAAGATGCATCTCGCGAAACTCAGAGCAATGTAGTAAATAAAATAAATATAAATGAACATTATAATAGTAACTTAATTATAAGGACGTTGATTTTGAATACTTATTCAGTATTTTAATTCTCTACTCTGCTCGCCTTTTGCAGCCCACATCTTTGACTTTTTGGGCTCACTCCGGAGTGGGATAAAGATTATCAAACACTCCTCGAATTTACTTCCCCCTTTCGGGTTTTGAAGAGATTAAGCTAATTTTGATCAAATTTAGTTTTGTTGCAGAGGCGGCCCTTGCAAGCAGCCTGGACGAGTGTTATAGCAAGGCCACGAATATCTGTACGATGGGCTGATGGTGACGAAAGATTCTCTTTACCGCGATACCCCCTCCCCCAAGACGCGGGGCCTTGGGTGGTTGCCCCATTCCGCCATTCACCACCCCTTAAAGCCCCTTCTGTTTGTAGGCTACTTCATTGTTTGAACCTATTTGCAGTAGTGGACTACACATTTAGTTACAATTCTGTTAACGTGTGCTTTGCAGCTGAAACCAAAATAAGATCACATTCATTATATCTTACGTTCTCGTCCTTATTAGGAAATGCAATTGTGCATATTAAAAGCGAATAGCCGAATCTCCAGTCCAGTATCACTTAAGAAAAACTAGAGAATCTATGTTTCTGAAAAATTGGGACCTCAACATTTTTGAAATATTCGCTTTTGTTTATCATGAAAAGGGTGCACTATGGCACGTTTGAGCAGAAAACCTTCAGTAAAACACGAATGACATCCAATGCTATCAGCCAAACTTTCAAACAAGTGAAAAAATGTTGTTATGTTAAGACATAAACGTGGGCAATACCATGATTAACGTCTGCCCTGACCATGGGCAATAACCATAAAGCCAATAGCAATCCTTAACAAGATTTCAAAGAGAGTTTGTGTTGACACACAAACTCAGAGGCGGCCCACGTGGGAGACGGATCTCTGTCGGATCCGCTAATTCGCAAGGAATATCCAAGACGTGATTTTGTTTTGATTGTTAAAAGTAATAATGTTTCAAAGATTCATTTGACGTTGTAAAAAATTTTTTTTAGTCTAAATCATGGCTGTTGGGTAGTGCGGTTTGCGCGCTGGACTGTCGTTTGGATTCATCGATGGTCCCAGGTTCAAACCCTACCCACTCCCATCCCCCTTCGTCCTGAGGGAGGTTTGGACTACAACTCTGAAGGAACATCTGAAACATGTAAAACAACAAACATTCTAAACTAGACCAGGAAATTCTAGATCTAGATACTACAATAATTTTAAATAGAACTTAAATCTAAATCTAGTTTTTAAAAATCTAGCTCTAGTGTAAAAACAAAAATCTAGATCTAGTGTAAAAAATCTAGATCTAGTGTAAAAAATCTAGATCTAGTGTAAAAAATCTAGTTCTAGTGTTTAAAAATAATCTAGATCTAATATACAAAATCTAGATTAGATCTAAATCTAGCTATTGTATTTTTAAAATGCGAGCCACGTTACGAGGTTTAATAAACATTACTATACCGAGTTGTTTTAGCATTTAAAGAATTTATTCCATATGACGTCAGAGGAAAAAAATCCAATACGTCACACGGCCTAGTTAGACTAAAAAATATCATCTATACGAGCAGCTTGTTGAGGGTTCATAGACATTGGTGCACCGAGTGATTTCTTTTAGCATTTCATTTAAAAAATTAACTCCATATGACGTCAAAGGAAAAAAATTCCATTACGTCACACGTCCTAGTTAGACTAAAAAATGTCTTCTATACGAGCAGCTTCTCGAGGGTTCATAGACATTGGTGCACCGAGTGAGTTCTTTTAGCATTTCATTTGATGGTTAGTTAGACTAAATATGTATATAACATATATATAAAGGGATTAAAGACGCTTTTTTTGTTTTGTCTGTCAGTCTGTCTGTCCGTCGTGTTAATAGCGAGAAAAAAAAGACTGAAAGTTATTGAAAATCTGATGAAAATTTAATTTCCCTTCCGAAACATTGCATTAGTTTTACGTTTCTATAATAGATTGTTCCGGATGTTTATGTATTTATAGTGAGATACCGTTAATTAAATTTGTGGGATGGTCTGTTATGAAAATTAGATATACCATAGCCTTATGGAGAGATTTTCAAACCATACTTTGGTGTTAGGAAGTTGTTTTCCTTAAAAATCGGAACATAATATTAACAATAATAAGATTTTCTAACGTTTTAGCTAGAAAGTTAAATGTAGTGTAAGAGAGAAGTGCGATTTTACATAAACAGAGTTAAAATATTTTTCATAAAAAATCCGGAACAACCAATTTTCGTAAAAGAGAAATTTATTTCTTTATTTATTAGAAGAGGGATTTCAAACATTTTGAAACAAAATCCGGAACATTCTTTACCGATTCAACAACTTTTATTATGTTTCGGCAAGAAAATTAACTGTAAAATAAATAAAAAGTGATTTTCAATAATCGTTTCTAGTGAATTACTTTTCTTATTTTAAAATCCTGAACAACCTATTGTCGATATTTTTGAAAAAAATAGTCATTTGACATAAATTTGTTTTAAGTTAAAAATTCAGAATATTTGAATGGATAAATAAACTACAGTGACATAGTGTCAAAGAATATAAGTGTAATATTAGTCAATTATGCGATTTCAAACAATCATTTGACATAATTTATTTTGTATAAAACAATATCCGGAACAACTTTATAGTTATTGAAATATAAATCGGTATAGATATTTTTATTTAGCATTTATATGCTATTTACATTTTAAAAAAACGGAACAATGTATTAAAGACTATGTATTTATTGCAACGTTTAAGCATGGAAATAAAATCTAATATAAGTTAGAAGAGCAAAAAAATATTTGCTGGCATTGATTTGTATTTCACAAAACATCCGGAACAATCTATTATAGATACTTAAAACTATTGCAATATTCCTGAATGAAAAATTAATGGTTAAATCAGATTTACAATAGCCTTCCTTTAGTGTTATTTGTTAATCTAATCGTGACGGATAGACCGACCAACAGACAAAACGCACAAAAATAAGCTTCTCTTATTCGGATGAGGGGCACTAAACAAAAAATAAATAAAATCTGATTTTTTAACAAAAGTTTAAGTTTTCTTTGCACAGCGGTACCCTGTGACGTACGCTACTGCACAAAAGTCGCTGCATAAAAAGTCTATTTAAAAAATGTGCGTGGCATTTACATACAAAGTGCATTGTTAGCCTTTATAAACAAACAGAAATGTTTTCTATTAATTTTAATAGCTAGTTGACCAGAAAAAACACCTTTAACTATTATTTATATTTGTTGTAAACATTTCTTGTACATTTTATAAACATATTTGATTTAGTGATACTAAAAATACACAAAAGTTGTCCATCTTTGTTAGCATATTGTAACATTGCCTCCCTTACATTTACGTAATTGTTTTAGAATTGGTGTATTTTTATGAAAAAATCGCTTGCATAATTAATTTTATAAATTAAACGGTTTGCTTTTAGAAAATCAAAAGAAGCCGTTGCACCTAAACTTTTCAAGCCGCATTTAATGGTGAAATAATATTTTTCATCTCTTCTAGTTTTCGAGATCTGAGTGTGACAGACGGACAGACGGACATTTTGCACAAACCTAATAGCGGCTTTTTCCCCTTACGGGGACCTCTAAAAAAATTGCACAAATGAATCGTTTCGAGTGAGCAATAAAAAGTTTCGGCACCTCTTTAAAAAGATATGTCGTAAATCACCCCGATAATGAAATATACCCTAATCATTTACAGACCCCATCTACCTGTAGGCTTACGCAACGTCAGTTACATTTTTGGAGCCCTCAAGAAATATTTAGCATTGACACATAGGCCTAGGCATAATATCTGGATACATAGGGCCCAAAATGCCCCATATTTCATATAGACTATGGCCTTTGTAAAGTCTAAATACGGTACTAATGAGTTATCTTAATTTGTGCACGAATCGGAAATAGGCTAACGAGATTTAAACTTCTCTCTTGGATTTAATTCCCTTCCTCCAAAATATAGACCCAAAGTAAATATACAATTTAGGTTTGGCGCAAAGTGTTCTTTGTAATTACCAATCGAATTCAAACATTCATATCTTCCAGTTCAAGCTCACACACTCACTCCAAAATGGCTAAAAGATAAGATTTTATTTGACATGCTCCTTAATGAAGGCTGGTTAAATATGACTGTTCATACGAGCTCACACACTCACTCCAAAATGGCTAAAAAATAAGATTTTATTTGACATGCTCCTTAATGAAGGCTGGTTAAATATGACTGTTCATACGAAACTTTTTTTTCTTCTTTTTAGCGGCTTTAGTAAGGGGAAGAACCGCTGTTAGTTTTCTGTTGCCCGTCTGTCGGTCACGTTTATACTTCAAACGCTAAAAAATCTATTTAAAATCTGATATCCCCCTATTTTGTAGTTTGCCACGTTTAGGTGCAACTGTGTAACGGCTACTTTTTGCCTTCTGGCAGCAACATTTTTTTTATTTTTAATTAATTATGCTAGTCTTTTTTTTTTATAAAAATACATCATGCTTTTTGAAATGCACAGGCCTACATGTAAGTAAGAGCATGATCTGTCTGTGAAAGCGCTAATAGCTGCCCCAGCGGGGGTCTACTTTTAAAATGCTTTTTCTGAGGTGTCTGCAGTGGTGCAACACAATACATTACCCTGCTATTCAAAACATTTAGGTCAAATATCAATTCTGGTATTCACTGCACTTTATAAATGAAACTTAGCAACTGCTAGCAAAAAAAAAAATATGTATGTGTAAAATGTTTTATTTAGGAAGGATTGAATCACAAACGCCCTGTCTAGAACGCTTCAACCCGCCCCCCCCCCCCTTATATATTTTTTTCATTTATCGTAATGCCCCCCCCCTTTTTTTTCCCAGCTACACACTTTTTATAAACCTTGAATTCTTCACTTTTATATTCTTTGTAATAAAAACATGAATAGAAATATAGATACTGTAATGGACCTCATTCACCAATCGTAAACAAACAACATTTTACCACGTGGTTCTCTATATCTTCTATACAAATTACGCAATCTATAAAGGCTGTCACGTGATACATAATTTTCATTATTTTATCAATATTATCACGTGGCTAAATGTTGTTTGCTTACGATTGGTGAATGATGTCCATTCGAAAAATGATTTACTTTTTACAATACCTCTATTCAAGTCACACTTTCGGAGTGGAACATTCTGGGTGGATAATGGAAAACGCCTCTAACGATTTTCCTAAAAATTCGACAGCTGGTGTGTATCGTTGGCCACATTGGGAAAACTCTATTTTGACCGCTTTAATTTTTCAAAGTATTAATAGAAAATAATTTAAATTTCGCTAGAGATGTAGAAAATCTTTATCTTGAACAAAATATACGTCTTCGGGTATTTCCACATTTAGACGCAATTCATTCAAGAGTTGAGTAAATGTATGTTCATATAACCGTCATTTAGGTGATTATGATTCTGTGGCATTTTACGTCTCCAGAGACGATCTTTTCCCTTTGCAACTTCTTGTGTGACTAAAGACGCCGATCCTTGATGCACAGCTGCGGTCCAGAGACATTGCTGTCAGAGATGGAGTGACCTCTCCATTGCTGGGGGGAAAGCCTGGGCGGTAAATTATGATTGGAATATTATAAAGTCTAGTAGATTTATACATTCACTTCACCAGATTTTTTTTTATCTGGTATTCACTATAAGAGCAACATAATCGATCTACAACTTGAATAACTGAGTAATTGTCTTTTTTTTTCCTTTTTTTTTTTAAAAGTATTTTTATATTTTTCTTGTTCCTGACAGAATAAGATTTTGTAGTTAAAGCTAACAATCACGTTATAATCTTAACGTGGACTCCTTTAATTAAAAAATTGCTTCTTATAGGTGTATGAAAACGTAAACGTCATTCAAATGTATTAGGTAATGTTACATACTCAGACTTTTAATAAATGTTCTATATTACTTTATATCTCCTTCGCATGATAATGTTTCATCCACTTAAAACATTAGGCTACTAAAACATAACTAAGATGCGACTTTGGTAGCCACGCTGTAGCCATGTGCGGGTGGTGCGGGCCGCACGGGGCATGAAGTGAGTGGCATTAAACTGAGCACAAAATTTCTCAGTAAAAACTGCACACCTTGTACATACATGAACAAACATGAACTACTGTATTTGGTTTAAAAATTTATTTATTTTGCCACTCTGTTAATATTATGGACGTTGCTTAAGATTGATAAGTCTATCTTGCTCTCATAGTGCTAGCTCAGACGGAGAAATGGTTGATGGCAGGGATCAAAGGGTTCTAAAGGTAAAAATCTGATAATAAAAAGAAGCTTGGATATCATTTATTTTCTCTCAAAGCAGAATCTGGCTCTCTATTGGCATCACGAACGAGTTGAAGAAGAATTGTAAAGACAAAATGTCTTAAGTAGATGGATTTTTAGTTGTTATGCAGTCTTAATTTTCTCACTTATTTTGGATTCTTGGACCCTGAATTAACTGAAATAAACGTCTACGTCTACCTTCAAAAACACTGATCGTCTATTCGAGACTGCACACTTAAATGGAAAACATTAAAAATATCGATAACTGAAGCCATTAATACCTTTAGCGAAAGCAAGTACTCTGATTTTAGGGTTAGTGCAGAACATGAAAGACGTATTGGCCAAAAGAAGCCAAGCCAAAAATGTGAAGATTCTGTATAAACACATTAGAGCGAGCTACGGATTGAGATTTATTCTTCCTTGGACGTGATAGTTCAAGAAATAATCACCCAATATGATCATATCATAATGTGGTAGGTGAATATGAATTTTGTCTCTATCCCAACTATTAAATCCTCAGATTGAAATCAATCTCGATAGTGCTCATAGCAACATTGACAAAAACAAATTTCGTCTGGAGCGAAAGAGGCGTCAACAGTTTGTCGCAATTTCTTCAAAAGTCTTTGAACTTCTCTGACAAGGACCTGTTTCAAATCTTGAGTTTAAAAAAAAAAAAGATATCAGCTAGAATGCGACTAGATTATTCAGTTCTTAATATTGTCTAAATATTCGTTATGACTATTGAATGCCAGATTCTGCTTTGAGAAAAAAAGAATGATGTCCAAGATTCTCTTCAGGTAGCATTATCAGAGTTTTGCATATTTCTGACAATTGCGGCAAGTATGGCTATATGCGAGCGAAGTTTTTCAGACTTAATTAAGTTGATCAAGAATTAATACTTGATGCTTTAATTGATGCTTTTCACTAACTAGGCAATTGGTGGAAAACAGATTTCCATATAAGCATTGATAGTTTTGCGACCAAGAAAGCTCGTAATATTTATTTATAGTATATTTTGTTAACGTATAATAACGTATTTTCGTTGTTTTATATCGGGGGGGGGGGGGGCATCATGAGGAGATGCCGCACTAGGCATCAAACACCCTAGCTACGCCACTGTATAGACTTATTCAACATGAGAGGAAATAAAATATACTGATCATAGACATAAATTATATCTAGACTGAAAATCGAAAACAAATTCTTATCCGCGATTGATCGATTCACAGACCTATATATAGAGATTTTTATGTGCGTAACTCTTTTTCAAGCTGTAAGGGAAGTAAAAAAAAGTAAAGTTCCCCTTGCAGACCTTGTGGTCTATAGGGCAGATGATGTAAAGGTCATCTGATTCTGTGGCCTACGGTTAACAAGGGTTTCATGTGGCCAGCACAACGACTAACCGCCTTTACTTTTCCTCAACTAATGTCAGGTACCCATTCTTGCTATTGAGTGTGATCTGTATAGGAAATAGAATTTTTAGGATATACTGTATGACTTCGCTACACGCAAGGCTCGTAAAGTAATTCTGTATGTAGTAAAGGATGAATAGAATGCAAAGACGAATGAATTTTCTAATATAAACTCTTAAGTTTCATTTATAATCCCTATCCCTACCGAAACTGGGCCCCGCGAATTCCGTTTCGCATAGGGTCCCACAATGTTTAAGTCCGGTCCTGCTATTTAGTGACGGGTGAATACAGAGTAGATTACTTGTTCTCCCCCCCCCCCCCCCCCCGTCTTTTTTAGCCGCTACGTGAGGTAGAAATAAAAAAGAGTGATCTTTCTTGGTCACAACGGTCCGGCCCTGCCATTTAGTGACGGGTGAATACTACTTGTTCTCCCCCACCCCCTCTTTTTTTTTCCTGGCGTAACTCTAGTTCGTCCGACTTGCAGAAATAAAAGAGTGATCTTGCTTGCGTGTCCAAACTCTTGTATCATGAGAGGAATTATATATATACAAATATAGATAGATAGATTTACGCAAATATATAGTATGAAACAAAGCATTTCCTGTTGGTTTCCATTGAGTTAATGTTTCAAAAATCATAGATCGAAATAATTAATGTCTGCTGATTTTAATCATCTTACGTACATTTAAATAGATTGATTACCTAGATTATGTATCTAAAAATTGCAAAATAATAATTATGAGACGAAAGTACTCTTATTTTTGATGTTGAATTACTAGATCTAGATCTAAACATTAAATTATATGTTACATAGGTTAGGGTTTAAAAAAAAACAACAACCTAACTTCATACTACTATTTTACAAAATAACGCATTGATTCAACTTTAAAAAAAAAATGTTCACGACATTTTTTGTAGTGCTAAAAGATCTCTAAGTCCAGTCTAGATATTGTTGATATGGTGTGCAAAGGTGCACGCGTTCAAAATAATAAAGTATTGTTCTCCGCCATGACACTAATTGTGATTGTTTGTTTATTGCTGACTGTGAACCTAAATCTTAATTAACAGATATAATATATATAAGTCTATGATACTGATATTTCAATGACGCGCCAGTGTGCAAATGCATATAATATCAAAATACCTACCAATATGTTAAAAGTTCTGGATCCGCTAGTAGTGTAGGCCTAACTGGTTTAGCATGCATGATTATTAAGATTCATATATCATTTATGTTAGTCATACGCTTTGTAAATTTCCAGTATCGCGTCTCATTTATTGCTTCACTCATATACTCTTCAAGGAATTGTAATCTAGAATCGGATTTGTGAATATGTTTTATTGGAAATCACTATTATATTTTTTTATCCACATCGTTGCATTATGATAAACACAGCGCATTGTTTCTAGTTATGGGGTAACCATGGAATTATAGTATAGGGCAAATTCTATGGGGGGTAACTTTAGAAATGTCTCCTGTAGAACTAAAAATATCAAAAATTTAATTGCAAGACAGACCAAGAACGAAATAAATATAGTACGTGAAAATGTTTATTAAAAATACATATATCAGAACTCGATTTTCAGAAGATTTAAAATTTTAGGGAAATCTTATTGGAGACCATTTGGCGGCCCTCGGTTGGTGGTGCCCAAGACATGATAGCATAGCCTCCCCTCCACCTTGACACGCCAATTTATACTATTGATCTGGCTAGAATAATAATGAAAAGGTTCTCACAGACTCCAATAATATTTTTTTAACCTTTTATTTACGAAACAAAATAAATTGAAAGAATTTAAAATTAAAAGAAGGACAAAGATTTCAAATGACAAGAAAATAATATTTCTTCTAAAAATTCATTTTACGATATTTATGCGTGGGATTGCAAAATAATTTTCTAAGTGGCTGAATCATTTTTAAATTTACTGCAAGCTGAAACCATCTTGGCTTCAATATCCTTACATGCTTCATCTTCACTCTCTTTTCCGTCACAATCAACGAATATTGATCGTGCATGATAGCATGGCATGTATTCCTCTCCGTTACATTTCGATGCGCGTTCTTTTAATAATTCCTCGTATTTTTCATGGTGTTTTATTGTAACATTTTTGAATTGTTCTAATTTGGATTTGACTTCTTCGCACTTTTGGGAGTCCTTGGCAAAGTTCACTACGGCTAACATAGCAATGACGACAATGCATATGTTGACTTTAGATACCATGATGAAATTGAGTCGCTGATGATTCTTGCCCACACTAAAAGAAAAAGAAACACATAGACAATTTAAATTATAATCATTGTTGCCAAAAAACTCTTACTATGAATACTAGGCCCCTACCTAAGAAAACATGGCAAATAGGGTATCGTGGGGCAAAAAGCCCTTCGGGGTAAAAGGCATTTCTTTTATTTTTGTGTGATATTGGATGATTCAAATTAAGACTTCCTGAGATAGCTAACGTTTATATAGACCACAAATCTATACAAAACCAAATGAAATAGGCAAATCAGAAAAACACAAAGATAGGTGCACATTTCTTATTCCATACGCTAGAATTATTATATTAAAGCGTTGGTTGTGTTTAGTAGCCTATGAGCTAAAGTGAAATTCACACCCATTGCTTTTTTTTTTTAGAATTATTTTCTACTCTTTAAAAAAATATAAGTAGGCCTTTTGTTTAAAAAAAAACAATTTAAATACTTTTTATTATTTTATAAATAAACCATGAGCTAAAATAATTAGTGTATCTATAGACCTTTAATACAAGGCTCATGGCTCAGCCAATATATATATAGTAGGCCTAAAAGCTTGTTATAATTGAAGTCTTTTATAGGACGCATAGCCTAGCCTACCTGTTAATATTGCAAGGCTCAGTATTGGAAGCGACCACAGAATGACAATCAGCATTCAGATTCAGTTCGGTGAGCGTTGATTTAACTTAAATACTGTTTCGATTAAGGTAACAGCTGTTCTCTGCACTTAAGGTGCAGACCGGGTGTCAAAGTCGTCCCGACATCAACAATTGCGGGCGTAGCCATGACATTTTTAATGGCGGGTTCGGGCAAATTAATGACAAAGAAAACACACACACACATATATATATATCTCTTTTCCGTCACAATCAACGAATATTGATTGTGCATGATAGCATGGCATGTATTCCTCTCCGTTACATATATATATATATATATATATATACTAGACATATGTTACCAGAACATCTTCATTTGCGCATTACTGTCGATATAGTCACAATTAAACGAAATAATAATGTAATAAGTAAAGTGAATGTGTCTATGTAAAAATAGTGTGAATGAAGCTATCAAATAAAAATAGCTAATAGGCTTAAATCCATTTTTTCAAATTAAAACATTTGCTTGTAGGCCTACATATATTTGATTAAAATTTGAGATGATTAGACTTAATTTTGTATGTTCATGTGTTAAAGTATAAAGTAGATCTTGAGTAGATATAAATCTACACTAATCTTGAGTTAAAAATTGGCTTTTATAGAGTTCATTCTGTGTTGCGCATGCGTGACCTTTTTTCATGAATGAATATAAGCCTATCTCAACACGGCTACGCAACTTTAGCGAACAGCGAGCGAATGTATTAAAAATGCTTTAGAAAAACAAATTTGAATGATAAATTGATTAAAATATCAAATGAATGGACAATAATTAGTATGTTTATGTGTTAAAGCACAAAACTATCTTTGCGAAAAGAAGTTTTATCATCTTAGAGCTCAATAACAGTTTTAGACCTAGACCTAGGAATAGACCCAGTAGAGAGATGAGTTAATGTGTAACCATAAAATACTGTTATAAACCTGGTGGTGGCACAGATGGGGGTAGTGGTGTGTGTGTAGTCAGCCGACGCAAATCGCCCCAGGCCAGCGATAGACGAGCGGTCAACCGTGACGAATTACAACGGTCAGCCGAGACGAGTGTCAACATGAAGGTTCGAGTGGGATCGACGTCGTGAACAGAGTTCAGTAGCGTCACGAGGGATGTAGTCATATGACCCCCCAGAATGGTCGAGCGACGTTCGGCCCGGTTTTAGAAGGCCAGCAGGGACCCTTTATAAAGAGCGAAGGTATCAGAGACCAGTCAGTCACAACTTCCCGATCTACAGTTCGTTACAACGACTCAGTACAAGTCCGAGACGAGACAGAGAGACCAGTGCAAGAGTTGATACGGCTGAGAGATATTTGTACAGTCTTGTGTTACGTGCTGCCAATTGTACAGTGTTGGCTGTTATTTATCGACATTAAACTATTACGTTATTTTGAAGCCCAGAGCTGTCAAGTTCTTTAAGTTGGTGGTGTCGTTTGGTGCAATTTGCAGCGAGCCTGGATAGTGAGATTCGTAACAATACTATAGCTGTAATAGAGTCGGACAACTTTATTTTTTTTGAGGGTCTTAAGTTTGTTTTAGGGCTACAATACATACACTACGGTCTAAGTTAGTACCCAAGGAACATTCCTGCCTAGTTTTATCAAGATTGGTCAAGCGGTTTTGATGTCTATAAGTAACATACATACATACATATATACATACACCTCACATTCTACTTTATAATATAGATATATATTTATATATTTATGCATATATACATATATATATATATATATATATATATTTGTATATAAATGAGAACGCTACAAAGCGGCTAGGTAAGTCAGAAAAGTAGACCATTGCGCAGTGTAGGATGCTAACACTGCCCCAGCTATTGGGCCTTATGCCTACTTTGCCCAGTTCCGTCCGAAGATGTCGTCACTGTGGAGATGACTTAAATACAGTGTCATATCTTATCTTATATAATACAGACGTTACTTCAAAAAAGAAGATGATTACGTCCTACGCGTCATGCATTTAGTCATGCATATTAACCAATGACTTAAATTCTGCCAAGTCACTGGTTTTTCTGGCTAGCTCAGGCAACCCATTCCATGCTCTAATAGCACTAGCGAAGAAGGAGTATTTGTACAAATTTGTTCTAGCATATGGGACGAGGAATGTGTCTTTATTTTTGTGTCTCTCAGAGTATTTTATTAAATTTTGTCTTTGTATTTGAAGATTATGGTTCAGTGTTTTATGTATAATTGCTACTTTACTTTTGAGTCTTCTGTCCTGAAGGCTTTCTAAATTTAGTGATTTTACTAATGGTGTTACTCTAGTCAAATGTGAATATTCGTTTGTTATGAATCTCACTGCTCTATTTTGTGTTTGTTCCAGTTTCTTTATGTTTTCTTGAGTTGAGGGGTCCCAGACGGTGGATGCATATTCTATTATTGGCCTAACCAAGGTTAGTTTTATGTTCTTATTTGATTTATAGAAATTTCTTTTAATAAACCCTAATGCTTTGTTGGATTTTTTTTATAGTTTCATCAATATGTGGATTCCATGACAGTTTTTCATTTATTATAACACCTAGGTATTTTGCGTTTTTAGTCTGTGTTACTGGTTTGCCATGAATAAGATAAGTGGAATTAATTTGTTTTAGTTGTTTTGTTACTCTTAACATATATTTTGTACTTCTTCTTCTTCGTTCTTATTTTACATGTCGGAGAGTTCAGATCAGTAATCGTATATCTGAGATGAACCGCGCAGCGGTTTCCAGATCAGGCAGTTCTTCGTATACATTTTCTTCTAATGGAAGGTTTTGGGGCCAGAGTCTTGTTCGAGCCTCTTGATATATTATGCAGCTTTGAAGGACATGGTCAGCATTCTCTGGTGATGCTCCACAAAGGCAGGTCTTGCTTGTCCCGATATTTGTTGTCTCATTTTGTTATGTCCGTAAAATTACGCGTTGGTCATGTCGAGATAGCTTATAATAGGCGTCCTTTTTCTTGTCATTGGGATGTGAACTGGTCCAATATTCATTTATTCTACACTCTATTATTTTCATATTTTCTTCTGGGTAAAAAAGGGATTTTCATTTGTTTTTTTTATTTATCAATGTACGATCATTATGTCTATATGACCATTATGTCTATATGACCAATATGTCTGCTTTTTCATTGCCTTGTAATTCAATGATATTGAGTACGAATCTGGAAGGACACTAGATCTATATTTGGAGGCGTCACCGTTTCTTTCCATTCCGACATGTCTTTTGCTTTAACCAGTCTTTTCGATGGCAGGCCCGTCTAATATTTGTTGTTTTTCATAGGCGTATCCAGGATTTTTTCTTTTCGGCGATGGGATTTTTTTTCTCCTTCTCCACCATATATAAAGCTCCTCCTTCGTGATCTTTCAGGCCCCTCAATGTTTGCCCTATGAGGGTTCCACCAGGGCTTCATCTGGGCCCCCTAATTGTGCTCTGGAAAAATCTTGGGGCTAGACAATGGACCAGTTTTTTATATTTGTTTTTGAAGTGTCACGTACTATATTAAATCTACAAAATTTAAATTGGCTTAGAATATATGCAGAGTTCATACAAACGCGGCGCAAACAAACACGCACATATATCATATAGGCCTATATGTCGTTATAGTACAAACGTTTTGAACTACTGTGAGAAGAATAATGAAAATACATAAATTCCTTTTTTGACTTATAAACATAAAATGTCATGAAATGTTTTTGCTAAAAATTACAATCCAACTTATTTAATAAAGTATAATATAATATAAACTCATCACAATTTCGATTTCAGCATTTTTAAAACTGTAAATGCAAAGAAAGAAAAAGCAGTAAAACATAGGAACCTATACACATTTTTATGAAAATAAAATAATTAAAAACAGCAATATGTAGGGGAGTCTATCCGAGCCAACATCAAGGTCATGTTTTTCTTTTACCTCCCCTCGTGTTATGTGAATAACTTTCTGTGTCCACTTTCTCGTCTGAGATAACAGCTAGACGGGGGCAGCATTCCTTTTCAGTAGGGGGGATGGGAGAGAGACGGCTGGACTTTACCTGGATCGCGTAAAAACTGACCAGCAGCCAACACCGAGCGACGATTCAAAGGGGCAAATACCTAGTCAGGGGCCCCCGTTTGTTTTAGGGGACTTCTGAAGGGGCTCCAATCAGGCTAAGTAATTAAAAAAAAAAAAAAAAAAAAAACGAGCGGCCGAGCTTCATTGTATGCAGCGTGTATGTCAGACCGTACGGAGTACGTAGAAAATTTTTATGATAAATTTAAAATACTAAAATACTCAGTTCGAAAAAGGCTACAATCGTTTTCATTAAAGATGTAAATAAAATATGAAATCAAAAGAATCATTATATATCGATAATTAAAACATATGTTTTTATTTCGTAGCGTTATATACAATAAAACAAAATATTTAAATGTGCAAATAAAAACGGATCAATAAAAATTTATATAAACAAAATAATAAAACATTTAATGGGTTTATTGTGTGTTTATAATAAAATGGGAGACAATCCGAGCCCATTAGCTCTTTTCTTTGCTTCCCCTTGAATTTCATTACGCAACGAGCTTCTGGCCGACGGTCTCGTCCGAGATAAGAGCGAGGCGGGGAGGGCACTCGTTGCCAGTAGGACGAGAAGGGGGTAGGTGGTGGGACCTTAACTGTATTACGCAAAAGTCAGGCCGCCAGCCGACGCCGAGCAGTGAAGCGAAAGGGTGAATCTCTTCATCCCCTGCTACTTAAAGCGTGACCTCCGTGTATGTCGAAGGCGCCGCTTAAAGGCCCCATTCAAACTTAGGGGCGTTATGAATGGGGGCCAGGGCTACTATCCGCTTCCCCGTGCGGGCCCCTAACTCAGCCCGGGCCTGGACAGGTAGTTTTGCTGGCTGGGGACCGAAACAGAAACCCCATTAGTAACGAACCATGTTGGGAATTACTCCCTTAGAGCACGTGAGAGGAAGCGAGCAGTGAGTTTTAAGGTCGTCTGTCCCCGTACAAGGACAGCCTCTGTGTCGGACATGTACCAGTTATCTCTCTATCCAATCCTTGTCCCAATCATCCTTCGTGCAGAACTCTGCATTCTTAAAGATTGTGTTATATTGTCTCATCGTCCTCCATGCAGTAGCGACACCTTGTGTCGTAATTTTCCCTACACCGTCGAAGTAAGCTCCGATTGGACAGTGTCAGACTCGGAACTGGGCTAGGACCGCCTGTTCCGCACGATTAAGTTGCCACCACGCATCTCCTTTCTCTGGTCTACTCATTGCCCTGTGGAGCTCACTGCCCTTATCTGAAGAATCCCAGCCATCGTACCGAAGTGCCAACAAACGTTTGTCGGCCAGGGATCGTACACTTTGGTATGTGCACGGTTCATCATGCTCGAGCGCTGTTGCGACCGCGGTTTTTGTGAGGTTGTCAGCTGACCACTCCACAATGGGCGGGCACCCATTGTAAAGTAATGCTCACTTCGAATCGTAGGAGACGCCCCCGACCGTGAGGACATCCCATACCCTTCTGACACCTTCTTCTAGCCCCTCTAAGGCCTCTAGTGCGGACATCAAATCCGTGAATATAGAGTATGTCGTTGGCTGACGCAGCCCCGTTACGTACCTTTGTTTCCACTCAATCCAGTGCCTGGAACATTGCTTCCAATTCAGCCTCGAGGCTGCTTTTCCCCTGACAGGGTCCCATGAGCTCGTCTCTTTTGGGGGTGCCAGAGAGTCGGACTACCGCCCCATACCCAGCTTTCACAGTGCCCTCGAGCGTCTGCACAGAGCCGTCCGTGTAGATGGTGGTCACTCTGACTGGATATGATGCGATAGTCTTTTTTTATGGCTGCTTGTAGTAGCCGTGTGGGATGACTCTGCTTTGTTACCACTAGGTCAAGTAGGCACTTCCGTATCGTCGAGCCAGCGACTGGTAGAAATTTGTAACCCTTCTTGGCTACGCTCATGGAATTTGGTGACTGTGGTTGCTTTAGATTTTATATCGGAAAGGGACCAACCCATTTGGGAGGGGGGGGGGGGTTAAACTTAAAAATCTTCGAAAAGGGGGGGGGGGGGGGGGTAAACTCAAAACCTACGTTGGGCACGTTAATAGATTCTTTTTTCGGATCTTTTAATTGTATAAAATTGCTTCTGAAGTGGAAAAATAGTCAAAGTAAACTGCTTACGGTAACGCCTTCATCGTCCGACAGATTTGGTTGAAAATTAGTCTCAAGCTCACCCATTCCAAATTTTCTGAACACAGTTTCAAAATAATTAGATCTAGCGTACAGATCAACACCACTATGCCAAAAGCTCTTAGGCCTTATTCAGTCAAAGCAGACGTTTTAACTTAAAGATCTGTTAGGCCTACCTGGGATACAAAGCAGTTATTTATTTACCAGAAAAAACAGGTAGCAATCTAATTTTAAACAAGTTTTAAATCGAATATTGTAAGAAACAAACAGCTATCTTATAGAGACAATAAGTTCAATTTATAGTGTCGACGTCTTATGGGGCCCGCACAAAACCAACTCTAACAATCACTCCCCCCCCCCCCCCAAAGGTAAGTACGATTACCGGCTGAATTAGTTTAGTGGAGAAGTTACACAATTTTGTTAACATAAGCGGGGGCGGGGCAGATCTTTACGTACCCAATACTCAAATGTACATTTTTTTTCATACCGGTATCATTAAGTGTGTTCTTTTTGTTTTTGTTTGTTTCTTTTAAAGATAAGGAATATACTATTAGTTTCATTTTAGATTCAATGATAATTGCAATGTTTGCAATGTCTTCGATACTGAAGATTAAGGATGAGTACAAATGTAAAATTAGTTAATTGTTTTTGAAAATCCCATTGTCTATGACATTTTAAAAATAGCTATGCATATTTTACAATGTTTATTTATTAAAATCACAAAAACATCTTTCCTTTGTTAGACTTTTAGACGGAAATTGCGCTATGTTATTCAAACTTTTACTACCTTCTAAAGTGGGAAATATAATTTTGCCGCTACCTTAGTCATCTATTGGTCTCGGGGTGCGCTTAAAGATCGCCAATCGAGTCAACCAGGGCACCAAGCATTTTTTCCCCGATAATTTTATTGCAAGACAGACGAAGAACGAAATAAATATGGTATGTGAAAATGTTTATTAAAAATACATATATCAGAACTCGATTTTAGGGAAATCTTATTGGAGACCATTTGGCGGCCCTCAGTTGGTGGTGCCCAAGACATGATAGCCTCCCCTCCACCTTGACACGCCAATTTATACTATTGATCTGGCTAGAATAATAATGAAAAGGTTCTCACAGACTCCAATAATATTTTTTTAACATTTTATTTACGAAACAAAATAAATTGAAAGAATTTAAAATTAAAAGAAGGACAAAGATTTCAAATGACAAGAAAATGATATTTCTTCTAAAAAATTCATTTTACGATATTTATGCGTGGGATTGCAAAATAATTTTCTAAGTGGCTGAATCATTTTTAAATTTACTGCAAGCTGAAACCATCTCGGCTTCAATATCCTTACATGCTTCATCTCCCTGCCCATTTCCGTAACAATCAGCGAAATTTAATTCTGCATGATAGCAAATCATGTATTCCTCTCCGTAACATTTCCCGATAATCAAGCCAGAGTCAACGTGTAGACACTTTATGAAAAGCTGTAAAAATAGTGAAAGCAAAAAGAAAGAAAGAAAGAGAAGCAGTTCAGAAGCAAATAGGCCATCCAGTGAATTCGGCACAAGTAGGCAAAATTCTTCACAGCCAACATTGAAGCTGTAATCTCCTAGTCCAGGGGTGGGCAACCAGCGGATCGCGAGCTACATGCGCTCTTTACTTCCATGCGCAAATATTATTTATTTTATTGGAAAAAAAAACATGATATAGATTAGTCTTACGACAAAAAAGACACGGCACAAGTTGGTCTTTTTGTCAGGTATATGCAGGGGCGGACTGGGTATCAAAATCGGCCCGGATATTACCATATAAACCGGCCCACAAATGTCATGTCATATTGTTACGTATCTAGGCATTTTTTTTTTTTTTTTTTCTTTCTTTGACCTGTTGCGGTCGAGAGACGGGGAGGTTGTCTGCCCCTTGTGTAATAAGTTTTTTTTTTATTCGTCAAGCCACACAGACAGTGACCGGTCCTTGACCTGTGTGTGTACCTCTGGTTGAAAGGAGGGTGTTTTTTTTTTCTGTCTCTTTGAAGAGCGTTCTAGATCTGGGAAATTGATGACGTATTTGGTTCGAGAAATTCCTAGATTTGTCTTGAGATCGACGCGCGGTAGATTATATAAAGACCGCCCGCGTGACGTTGACGGACAGACATACGGAGACAGCCGTGAGACAGAATAGCGGAGACATTGCGTGACCCGTGCGTGGTATACCAATTGATCGTGTAAGTTAAGATTTTTCTTTTTTCAAGGCCTTGCTTGTATTTGTAATTATATTTTCAAACTCTTGTATTGTAATATTTTTACATGCCATTTTTGTAAAAGGGTTTTGGTCAACCCTTCCATTTTGTATTGAGTTATATTATGATTAAACATTAAGTTGATATTTTACCTTCCGATTTCTTGTGTCATTTTTTTTTATTATTCATTGTAAGTCTTTGATTAAATTCAGACTTAAGACAAGTGACACAACTACTTTTCTATTGTCACGTTCCCCTAGGCAAGCCATTTAAAAGTAGAACTCAATTCGTAATACGATGACAAAAGAAGTTTGAGGGCTTTCGTCCCGGATATTTTTCTGAACCTATTTTCGTCTTACTTGAGTAATTTTGTAAAGGCGAAGTTGACTTTAACAAAATTTTTTTTTTTTTGTTCAAAGAGTCGGAAGTAAAGTATCAATAGTATTGACCAAACTCTTAAGGTTTTTTGTTGTACTGATTTTGTACTGTATATTTACATTGTATACATTTTTTTTTTGCTTGTAATAGTTGTTAGTTAGCCATGGATATTCAGGTTTTTCTTGCAAATCCCTCTGTGGAAGAGCTTGATGCTTGTACTAGGAAGGAACTGGTCCTTATTTCTAAACAGTTAGGGTTAAAAATAAAATCAAATGCCCTTAAACAAGAAATCAGAGATAACATTGTAATCCATTATGTAGACGAGGAAGTGTTTTCTGAAGACCTTTTAGAAACCCTTAGACCCGATGAGGGTAAATCAGATTTAGAACTTCAGATAAAATTAAAACAAATGGAAATAGAAGCCCAGAAGGAAATTAAACAAAAAGAATTAGAGTTTGCAGCGGCTAGAGAGCAGAGAGAAATTAAACAAAAAGAATTAGAGCTTGCAGCGGCTCAGAAAGAAATGGAAATGAAATTACAAATAGAGTTAAAGAAATTAGAGTTAGCTGCTAATGTAAGACCAGATTCTTCCCCTGCCAGTCATACTGCTGAAGCAATAAAATTTTTGAAAATAATTCCACGCTTTAATGAAGCCACAATTGACAATTATTTTCCACAATTTGAACTTGCTGTGAAAAATTTTAATGTACCTGAAACTTTGTGGCCCACTTTGCTGCAAACAGTTTTGACTGGTAGAGCTGCAGAGGTATTTTGTTCTTTGACCATTGAACAACAAAAAGATTATAATGTTGTTAAGGCCTTAATTCTTAAGGCATATGAACTTGTTCCGGAAGCTTACCGAAAGCAGTTCAGGGATTGTCGCAAATCGGATGGCCAAACCCATGTAGAATTCCTGCGGAAAAAGGAGCGACGCTTTGAGAAATGGCTCACTTCCAGGGAAATCGGCACCGACTTTGCAAAATTCAAGAACCTAATGCTGATGGAAGAGTTCAAGAGTTGTGTGCGGCTGGACGTCCGTACGCATATAGCTGATCGTGGCGAGGAAGATGTGCACAAGGCTGCAGTGTTGGCAGACGATTATATAATATCACATCAATTTGCCAAGTATACGACGGATGTCAAGCCAAAACAAGTCAAACAGCCTGAGTCCACTGCTAGCAACTCCATCAAGAACAGCAGTACAAACGACAGAAAACCTACTACAAGTAAAGCTACTTGTTCCTACTGCAAACGAGAAGGCCATAAAATTGACGATTGTTGGAAATTGAGAAAGAGAAACGAAAACGCTCCTTCAAAAGTCAGCGCTTGCACAGTACAGTGGTCGTCGAGGTTTACTCCCTCATCCTCAAGTCATATCAAGAATACCTCGACACCACCTGTTTCAAATGTATTGACTGTACAAGACTCTCCGAAAATGTCTCCACGGTGTTCAAATGACTCAACAGCGAGTTCTTCAAATTCATCTTTACGATGTTCCAATGACTCAACCAAGAGTTTTTCAAATACATCAAGCCGATGTTCCAATGACTCAAACAAGAGTTTTTCAAATACATCAAGCCGATGTTCCAATGACTCAAATAAGAGTTTTTCAAATACATCAAGCCGATGTTCCAATGACTCAAACAAGAGTTTTCCTAATACATCATCCCGATGTTCCCATGACTCTATCCAGAGTTCCCATAATACATCACCCCGATGTTCCAATGACTCTATCCAGAGTTCCCATAATACATCACCCCGATGTTCCAATGACTCTATCAAGAGTTCCCATAAGACATCACCCCGATGTTCCAATGACTCCATCAAGAGTTCTCCAAATACATCCACAAGATGTTCTACTGACTCAAGAAAGAGTTTCTCCACTGCATCTCCTAGAGATGTCAATGACTCCAGCGAGAGTTCGACCCAAGTCCAGTCTGCATCAACCAAAATTGATGTTTTATTAGAGGATTTTAAGCCTTTCATTTCGGAAGGATTTGTATCACTACCCGGTGATTCTACAAGTCTACGACCTATCACCATTTTGAGAGACACAGGTGCCTCACAATCGCTACTTTTAGAGGGTATCTTACCCTTGTCAAAATCATCATCGACTGGGAAGAGCATCCTGTTACGAGGCGTAGAGCTTGGATGTATAGATGTGCCTCTACATCTAATCGACATAAAGTCAAATCTCATTACTGGACCGGTTGTTGTAGGTGTCCGACCAACATTACCATTGGAAGGCATCTCGTTGCTGTTAGGCAATGACTTAGCAGGTGGAAAGGTGATAGCCGAACCCATCGTCACTCAAACACCCGACTTATCTGCCACACCCGAGGAAGACCTAGAGTTATATCCAGCGTGTGCAGTAACAAGGGCAATGAGGTTGAAAGCATCTCAAGAAGAGAACGTTATCAAAGCCAACAGTAACCACGATGATGTGGACTTGAGCACCACATTCTTTGCTTCTCTTGAAGAAGAACCAACGCCAAATTCTGAAAAGCCGGCATCAACTCGAAAACAGTTGATTGAGGACCAAAAGAAGGATCCAGAGCTCGCCAAACTCCGAGAAACCGCAATGACATCACAAGAGGCAGAGCTAGCATCAACGTGCTACTACATCCAAGATGATATGCTCTTCAGGAAATGGAAACCTCCAGACGCATCCAACGAAGAAGAATGGAGAATATGCCATCAAATCGTGTTACCAGAAAGATACCGAGCGTACATCATGAATCTGGCTCATGACACACCAATGTCAGGTCATCTCGGCATCCACAAGACATACCACAAGATTATGTCACACTTCTTCTGGCCACGTTTGAAGAAAGATGTCATCCAGTACTGCCGATCCTGTCATGCCTGTCAGATGGTTGGCAAGCCAAATCAAAAGATCCCTGTTGCTCCTCTGAAGCCGATTCCAGCCTTTGAAGAACCTTTCAGCAGAGTACTTATTGACTGTGTTGGTCCTCTCCCAAGGACAAAAGCTGGCAACCAATACCTGTTGACCATTATGTGTGCTTCAACTCGTTTTCCTGAGGCTATTCCTCTAAGGAACATAAAAGCATCAAACATTGTAAAGGCCTTAATCAAGTTCTTTACTCTATTTGGTCTACCAAAGTCCATCCAATCGGACCAAGGAACGAATTTCACGGCCAATCTTTTCAAGCAAGTCATGACTCAGTTGGGCATCAAACACTGCATGTCGAGTGCGTATCATGCCGAGTCGCAAGGCGCTCTTGAGCAATTCCATCAGACTCTCAAGAACATGATCCGAACCTATTGCTTTGAGCACGAAAAAGACTGGGACGAAGGAATCCACATGCTGCTGTTTGCAACCCGTGAATCCGTCCAGGAATCGTTGGGATTCAGCCCTTTTGACTTAGTCTTTGGCCATTCGGTGCGCGGTCCCTTGAAATGTATAAAAGAGACTTTGTTGTCACCAACAGCCACTGAAGGACTTTTAGACTATGTAAGTAAGTTTAAAACTAGACTTTATGATGCTTGTGTTCTGGCCAAAAATAATTTACAAAACACCCAATCCAGCATGAAACGCTGGTATGATAGAAAGGCCCGTGTTAGAGAATTTTCTCCCGGGGATAAGGTGCTTGTATTTTTGCCCATACCGGGTCAACCCTTGCAAGCCAGATATTTTGGTCCCTATGAAATTGAGACCAAAATTAGTGACCTCAATTACACAATCAAAACCCCTGACCGTAGGAAAAAGACTCAGCTATGTCACATAAACATGCTGAAGCCTTATGTATCTCGGCCAGATCACTCAGAGAAGAGTAATTGTGTTTTAAATACAGTCAAAAGTTGTTCAAATAGCCATGTTTCTCCTATTGATGATGATATTGTAAAGGAGAAATTTGGACAATACAAAATACCTAATTCTTTTGTATTACAGAATTTGGATGTAAAACTGTCTCATCTGTCTTCGACAGAAAGGCCAGTTATCATGAAACTCATTAATGAATTTAATGACATTTTTTCTGATGTACCAAAACAGACTAATGTTATAATGCATGATGTAGATGTTGGCGAGGCTACTCCAGTCAAGCAGCATCCTTACAGGGTCAACCCTGAAAAACTTGCCATACTTAGGTCAGAAATCAAGTATATGCTTGAAAATGACCTCATTGAACCAAGTTCCAGTAGCTGGAGCTCCCCATGTGTCTTGATACCTAAACAGGACAAGACTTATCGTTTTTGTACAGACTACCGTAAGGTAAATGCTGTCACAAAGACCGATTCGTTTCCTATCCCTAGGATAGACGATCTCATAGATCGTATTGGTGACGCTAAGTACATCACCAAAATAGACCTACTTTCAGGTTATTGGCAGGTTCCCCTGACTGATAGGGCAAAGGAAATCTCCGCCTTTGTCACCCCTGATGGTCTGTACCAATACAAAGTGATGCCATTTGGCATGAAGAATGCTCCTGCCACTTTCCAGAGAATGATAAATGCCCTGCTTGCTGACATGGAGAATTGCCACGCATACATAGACGATGTAGTAATTTTTAGTCAAGATTTTTCTAGCCATTGTAAACAACTGCATTGTCTTTTTACTAAACTTTTACATGCAAAAATTACTGTAAACCTGAGTAAGAGTGATTTTTGCCAGGCTTCCATCCAATACTTAGGCCATATTGTAGGACAAGGCCAGGTGAAACCTGTAATGGCCAAAGTAGAAGCTATCCAAGCTTTCCCTATCCCTGCTGATCGGAAACAACTCCGAAGATTTTTGGGAATGTCTGGATATTATAGAAAATTTTGCGAAAATTTTTCTGTCATTGCCAGTCCTTTAACAAACCTCCTGAGAAAGAACGTCCGATTTACTTGGACGGATGAATGTCAGAAAGCCTTTAACCAGATCAAGCAGATATTATCTAGCTCTCCCATTTTGATGGCTCCTGACTTCGGAAAACCTTTTAGGTTAGCTATTGACGCCAGTGACACAGGTGTTGGGTCAGTCCTTTACCAAGAAGATAATTTCCAAGTAGAGCATCCTATTTGTTTCTTTTCCAAGAAATTTAATAGACATCAAAGGAATTATTCTACTGTGGAAAAAGAATGTCTTGGGTTGATTCTTTCTATACAACACTTTGATTTTTATATCAGTGGGTCTAGATGGCCACTGGTTGTATTTACTGACCACAATCCCCTTACATTTATCCACAAAATGTCTGGCAAGAACCAACGACTTCTCAGGTGGAGTTTATTTTTACAAGAGTACAACCTAGATCTTAAACACATAAAAGGCAGCGAAAATGTTATCGCCGATGCCTTATCTAGATTGTAAAAAGTATTTTGATGTATATTTTTTTTATATATATCATGATAAATACATTCTGTAATGTAAATATCATTTTTGTAATTATTTTAAAAAGATTTCCATTTCGTGGAAATGTAAACTTTTTATTTTTAGGAGGGAGGTGTTACGTATCTAGGCATTTTTTTTTTTTTTTTCTTTCTTTGACCTGTTGCGGTCGAGAGACGGGGAGGTTGTCTGCCCCTTGTGTAATAAGTTTTTTTTTTATTCGTCAAGCCACACAGACAGTGACCGGTCCTTGACCTGTGTGTGTACCTCTGGTTGAAAGGAGGGTGTTTTTTTTTTCTGTCTCTTTGAAGAGCGTTCTAGATCTGGGAAATTGATGACGTATTTGGTTCGAGAAATTCCTAGATTTGTCTTGAGATCGACGCGCGGTAGATTATATAAAGACCGCCCGCGTGACGTTGACGGACAGACATACGGAGACAGCCGTGAGACAGAATAGCGGAGACATTGCGTGACCCGTGCGTGGTATACCAATTGATCGTGTAAGTTAAGATTTTTCTTTTTTCAAGGCCTTGCTTGTATTTGTAATTATATTTTCAAACTCTTGTATTGTAATATTTTTACATGCCATTTTTGTAAAAGGGTTTTGGTCAACCCTTCCATTTTGTATTGAGTTATATTATGATTAAACATTAAGTTGATATTTTACCTTCCGATTTCTTGTGTCATTTTTTTTTATTATTCATTGTAAGTCTTTGATTAAATTCAGACTTAAGACAAGTGACACAACTACTTTTCTATTGTCACGTTCCCCTAGGCAAGCCATTTAAAAGTAGAATTCAATTCGAAATACGTGACACATATATTTTTGGTGTGTGTGTGGGGATTTTAAACCTCTCCGCAATTTATATATATATATATAAATACCTGCTCTGAAAACGATCTGCAGAGCATCGTCAGTGACTTCTCAAGAGCATGCTCAGACTTAAGCCTTACCATCAATACGAATAAGACTGAAGTCTTATATCTACATGCTCCTGGGAAAGCCTACTCGGATCCAAGCATCACTATAAATGGATAAGTGGACAAATTCACATATCTTGGCAGCACACTCTCCAGAAATGGAAAAATCGATAATAAAATCGACCTGCGTATCGCCAAGGCCAGTGCATCCTATGGCAGACTGTCTATAAATGTCTGGAACAGACGTGGTATCACCACAAACACAAAGCTAGGGGTCTATCGAGCCGTCATCCTCCCTACATTGCTCTATGCCTCAGAAACATGGACAGTGTACAGTAAACATGCAAATAAACTAAAACACTTCCACATGACATGTCTGAGAAAAATACTGAATGTCAAATGGCAAGAAAAGATACCAGATACAGAAGTCCTTCGAAGAGCGTGTCTGCAAAGCATCCACACAATCCTGATGCAGTCCCAGCTGCGATGGGCAGGTCACGTATGCAGAATGGAAGACCACCGCATCCCTAAACGACTCTTGTATGGCCAACTAAGCGAAGGAAAGCGCTCGCAAGGTGGTCAAAGAAAGCGCTTCAGGGACACCCTCAAAGCTTCTCTGAAGGCGTTCAGCATAGACCCAGGCACCTGGGAGACAGAGGCACATGACAGAGCATCATGGCGTCGCGCTGTGAAAACTGGCGCGCAGGTTGCTGAGGAAAAAAGAACAACGCTGGCAGAAGAAAAACGCCAGAAAAGAAAAGCAAGACAAACGACACTAGCTTAAGCTGGAATAACCTGCCCAGTGTGCGGCCGAACATTCCGGGCTCACATAGGTCTGACCAGCCACTTGAGGAGGCATAAAACCCCAGTGCAAAGCCCTCAGCCCCCTGGATGACAAAGTGGTCATCATCGAACCACGATGGACGAACTATACCATATATATTAATGTGTGTCTATATGTAATTAATCTTCATTACATTCTTATCTTTCATTCTTTCAAACGTTTTTTCTACCCTAGAATACTCTCTTCCTATAATTAGTGAAAGGCAATATACACCGCCAAGGGACAGCTAGGGAGTCTGGGGGAACGCTGTAAGCTTCCCCAGTAGGATCCAAGCATTATTTTAAGCTTTAAAAAATGCATATTTTGAGGTATCTACAGTGCAATTAGCCTGCTACTCTTCCGCTAAAAAAATAAAAAACTAGATCTTCTATTCAGTGGAGTCCAGCGACTGGTAGAAAAAGGTAAAATGCTTTAGTTTTTGTATTGGAGGGGGGGGGGACCACAAAACCCCTTTTGGCTACGCTCATGAAATTTGGTGACTGTAGTTTGCTTAAGTTGGCTGCACTGGGGAAGTAAGTAAATTTTCCCTTTCAGACAATGAGATCTGAGGCCGGTGATGGTTTGAACCCCTCCCCTCTCGGCTACGCCCATATGTTTTATCATAGGTGTAAGCCTAATTCTATTCAAAATATATAAAGCTTGATAACGCATCGAAAACTGGATGTATGCTTTCGTAGGCTTACATAATGTATTCTATTTAACATGTATATAGTCTGAAAACTATAAACACTACAATAGCAGCCTTAATGAGTTTCAAACTTTTTGGTATTACTTATTGATTACAGACGTATCTTAAAAAAAAAAAAAAATTAGGTCCTACGCATTTCACGTGTCAATCTAGTCATGCATGTTGATCTGTGACTTAAAATATGCTAAGTCATTGGTTTTCCTGGCTGACTCAGACAACCCATTCCTTTAAAGTGGTATCACCACAAATACAAAACTAGGGGTCTATCGAGCCGTCGTCCTCCCTACATTGCTCTATGCCTCAGAAACATGGACAGTGTACAGTAAACATGCAAATAAACTAAAACACTTCCACATGACATGTCTGAGAAAAATACTGAATGTCAAATGGCAAGACAAGATACCAGATACAGAAGTCCTTCGAAGAGCGTGTCTGCAAAGCATCCACACAATCCTGATGCAGTCCCAGCTGCGATGGGCAGGTCACGTATGCAGAATGGAAGACCACCGCATCCCTAAACGACTCTTGTATGGCCAACTAAGCGAAGGAAAGCGCTCGCAAGGTGGTCAAAGAAAGCGCTTCAGGGACACCCTCAAAGCTTCTCTGAAGGCGTTCAGCATAGACCCAGGCACCTGGGAGACAGAGGCACATGACAGAGCATCATGGCGTCGCGCTGTGAAAACTGGCGCGCAGGTTGCTGAGGAAAAAAGAACAACGCTGGCAGAAGAAAAACGCCAGAAAAGAAAAGCAAGACAAACGACACTAGCTTAAGCTGGAATAACCTGCCCAGTGTGCGGCCGAACATTCCGGGCTCACATAGGTCTGACCAGCCACTTGAGGAGGCATAAAACCCCAGTGCAAAGCCCTCAGCCCCCTGGATGACAAAGTGGTCATCATCGAACCACGATGGACGAACTATACCATATATATTAATGTGTGTCTATATGTAATTAATCTTCATTACATTCTTATCTTTCATTCTTTCAAACGTTTTTTCTACCCTAGAATACTCTCTTCCTATAATTAGTGAAAGGCAATATACACCGCCAAGGGACAGCTAGGGAGTCTGGGGGAACGCTGTAAGCTTCCCCAGTAGGATCCAAGCATTATTTTAAGCTTTAAAAAATGCATATTTTGAGGTATCTACAGTGCAATTAGCCTGCTACTCTTCCGCTAAAAAAATAAAAAACTAGATCTTCTATTCAGTGGAGTCCAGCGACTGGTAGAAAAAGGTAAAATGCTTTAGTTTTTGTATTGGAGGGGGGGGGGGGACCACAAAACCCCTTTTGGCTACGCTCATGAAATTTGGTGACTGTAGTTTGCTTAAGTTGGCTGCACTGGGGAAGTAAGTAAATTTTCCCTTTCAGACAATGAGATCTGAGGCCGGTGATGGTTTGAACCCCTCCCCTCTCGGCTACGCCCATATGTTTTATCATAGGTGTAAGCCTAATTCTATTCAAAATATATAAAGCTTGATAACGCATCGAAAACTGGATGTATGCTTTCGTAGGCTTACATAATGTATTCTATTTAACATGTATATAGTCTGAAAACTATAAACACTACAATAGCAGCCTTAATGAGTTTCAAACTTTTTGGTATTACTTATTGATTACAGACGTATCTTAAAAAAAAAAAAAAAATTAGGTCCTACGCATTTCACGTGTCAATCTAGTCATGCATGTTGATCTGTGACTTAAAATATGCTAAGTCATTGGTTTTCCTGGCTGACTCAGACAACCCATTCCTTTAAAGTGGTATCACCACAAATACAAAACTAGGGGTCTATCGAGCCGTCGTCCTCCCTACATTGCTCTATGCCTCAGAAACATGGACAGTGTACAGTAAACATGCAAATAAACTAAAACACTTCCACATGACATGTCTGAGAAAAATACTGAATGTCAAATGGCAAGACAAGATACCAGATACAGAAGTCCTTCGAAGAGCGTGTCTGCAAAGCATCCACACAATCCTGATGCAGTCCCAGCTGCGATGGGCAGGTCACGTATGCAGAATGGAAGACCACCGCATCCCTAAACGACTCTTGTATGGCCAACTAAGCGAAGGAAAGCGCTCGCAAGGTGGTCAAAGAAAGCGCTTCAGGGACACCCTCAAAGCTTCTCTGAAGGCGTTCAGCATAGACCCAGGCACCTGGGAGACAGAGGCACATGACAGAGCATCATGGCGTCGCGCTGTGAAAACTGGCGCGCAGGTTGCTGAGGAAAAAAGAACAACGCTGGCAGAAGAAAAACGCCAGAAAAGAAAAGCAAGACAAACGACACTAGCTTAAGCTGGAATAACCTGCCCAGTGTGCGGCCGAACATTCCGGGCTCACATAGGTCTGACCAGCCACTTGAGGAGGCATAAAACCCCAGTGCAAAGCCCTCAGCCCCCTGGATGACAAAGTGGTCATCATCGAACCACGATGGACGAACTATACCATATATATTAATGTGTGTCTATATGTAATTAATCTTCATTACATTCTTATCTTTCATTCTTTCAAACGTTTTTTCTACCCTAGAATACTCTCTTCCTATAATTAGTGAAAGGCAATATACACCGCCAAGGGACAGCTAGGGAGTCTGGGGGAACGCTGTAAGCTTCCCCAGTAGGATCCAAGCATTATTTTAAGCTTTAAAAAATGCATATTTTGAGGTATCTACAGTGCAATTAGCCTGCTACTCTTCCGCTAAAAAAATAAAAAACTAGATCTTCTATTCAGTGGAGTCCAGCGACTGGTAGAAAAAGGTAAAATGCTTTAGTTTTTGTATTGGAGGGGGGGGGGGGGACCACAAAACCCCTTTTGGCTACGCTCATGAAATTTGGTGACTGTAGTTTGCTTAAGTTGGCTGCACTGGGGAAGTAAGTAAATTTTCCCTTTCAGACAATGAGATCTGAGGCCGGTGATGGTTTGAACCCCTCCCCTCTCGGCTACGCCCATATGTTTTATCATAGGTGTAAGCCTAATTCTATTCAAAATATATAAAGCTTGATAACGCATCGAAAACTGGATGTATGCTTTCGTAGGCTTACATAATGTATTCTATTTAACATGTATATAGTCTGAAAACTATAAACACTACAATAGCAGCCTTAATGAGTTTCAAACTTTTTGGTATTACTTATTGATTACAGACGTATCTTAAAAAAAAAAAAAAATTAGGTCCTACGCATTTCACGTGTCAATCTAGTCATGCATGTTGATCTGTGACTTAAAATATGCTAAGTCATTGGTTTTCCTGGCTGACTCAGACAACCCATTCCTTTAAAGTGGTATCACCACAAATACAAAACTAGGGGTCTATCGAGCCGTCGTCCTCCCTACATTGCTCTATGCCTCAGAAACATGGACAGTGTACAGTAAACATGCAAATAAACTAAAACACTTCCACATGACATGTCTGAGAAAAATACTGAATGTCAAATGGCAAGACAAGATACCAGATACAGAAGTCCTTCGAAGAGCGTGTCTGCAAAGCATCCACACAATCCTGATGCAGTCCCAGCTGCGATGGGCAGGTCACGTATGCAGAATGGAAGACCACCGCATCCCTAAACGACTCTTGTATGGCCAACTAAGCGAAGGAAAGCGCTCGCAAGGTGGTCAAAGAAAGCGCTTCAGGGACACCCTCAAAGCTTCTCTGAAGGCGTTCAGCATAGACCCAGGCACCTGGGAGACAGAGGCACATGACAGAGCATCATGGCGTCGCGCTGTGAAAACTGGCGCGCAGGTTGCTGAGGAAAAAAGAACAACGCTGGCAGAAGAAAAACGCCAGAAAAGAAAAGCAAGACAAACGACACTAGCTTAAGCTGGAATAACCTGCCCAGTGTGCGGCCGAACATTCCGGGCTCACATAGGTCTGACCAGCCACTTGAGGAGGCATAAAACCCCAGTGCAAAGCCCTCAGCCCCCTGGATGACAAAGTGGTCATCATCGAACCACGATGGACGAACTATACCATATATATTAATGTGTGTCTATATGTAATTAATCTTCATTACATTCTTATCTTTCATTCTTTCAAACGTTTTTTCTACCCTAGAATACTCTCTTCCTATAATTAGTGAAAGGCAATATACACCGCCAAGGGACAGCTAGGGAGTCTGGGGGAGCGCTGTAAGCTTCCCCAGTAGGATCCAAGCATTATTTTAAGCTTTAAAAAATGCATATTTTGAGGTATCTACAGTGCAATTAGCCTGCTACTCTTCCGCTAAAAAAATCAAAAACTAGATCTTCTATTCAGTGGAGTCCAGCGACTGGTAGAAAAAGGTAAAATGCTTTAGTTTTTGTATTGGAGGGGGGGGGGGGGACCACAAAACCCCTTTTGGCTACGCTCATGAAATTTGGTGACTGTAGTTTGCTTAAGTTGGCTGCACTGGGGAAGTAAGTAAATTTTCCCTTTCAGACAATGAGATCTGAGGCCGGTGATGGTTTGAACCCCTCCCCTCTCGGCTACGCCCATATGTTTTATCATAGGTGTAAGCCTAATTCTATTCAAAATATATAAAGCTTGATAACGCATCGAAAACTGGATGTATGCTTTCGTAGGCTTAC
Organism: Biomphalaria pfeifferi; assembly: GCA_030265305.1. Classification (NCBI taxonomy): domain Eukaryota; kingdom Metazoa; phylum Mollusca; class Gastropoda; family Planorbidae; genus Biomphalaria; species Biomphalaria pfeifferi. The sequence goes on along the minus strand of JASAOG010000086.1, from coordinate 1,602,092 downwards.
ATAATGTATTCTATTTAACATGTATATAGTCTGAAAACTATAAACACTACAATAGCAGCCTTAATGAGTTTCAAACTTTTTGGTATTACTTATTGATTACAGACGTATCTTAAAAAAAAAAAAAAAATTAGGTCCTACGCATTTCACGTGTCAATCTAGTCATGCATGTTGATCTGTGACTTAAAATATGCTAAGTCATTGGTTTTCCTGGCTGACTCAGACAACCCATTCCTTTAAAGTGGTATCACCACAAATACAAAACTAGGGGTCTATCGAGCCGTCGTCCTCCCTACATTGCTCTATGCCTCAGAAACATGGACAGTGTACAGTAAACATGCAAATAAACTAAAACACTTCCACATGACATGTCTGAGAAAAATACTGAATGTCAAATGGCAAGACAAGATACCAGATACAGAAGTCCTTCGAAGAGCGTGTCTGCAAAGCATCCACACAATCCTGATGCAGTCCCAGCTGCGATGGGCAGGTCACGTATGCAGAATGGAAGACCACCGCATCCCTAAACGACTCTTGTATGGCCAACTAAGCGAAGGAAAGCGCTCGCAAGGTGGTCAAAGAAAGCGCTTCAGGGACACCCTCAAAGCTTCTCTGAAGGCGTTCAGCATAGACCCAGGCACCTGGGAGACAGAGGCACATGACAGAGCATCATGGCGTCGCGCTGTGAAAACTGGCGCGCAGGTTGCTGAGGAAAAAAGAACAACGCTGGCAGAAGAAAAACGCCAGAAAAGAAAAGCAAGACAAACGACACTAGCTTAAGCTGGAATAACCTGCCCAGTGTGCGGCCGAACATTCCGGGCTCACATAGGTCTGACCAGCCACTTGAGGAGGCATAAAACCCCAGTGCAAAGCCCTCAGCCCCCTGGATGACAAAGTGGTCATCATCGAACCACGATGGACGAACTATACCATATATATTAATGTGTGTCTATATGTAATTAATCTTCATTACATTCTTATCTTTCATTCTTTCAAACGTTTTTTCTACCCTAGAATACTCTCTTCCTATAATTAGTGAAAGGCAATATACACCGCCAAGGGACAGCTAGGGAGTCTGGGGGAGCGCTGTAAGCTTCCCCAGTAGGATCCAAGCATTATTTTAAGCTTTAAAAAATGCATATTTTGAGGTATCTACAGTGCAATTAGCCTGCTACTCTTCCGCTAAAAAAATCAAAAACTAGATCTTCTATTCAGTGGAGTCCAGCGACTGGTAGAAAAAGGTAAAATGCTTTAGTTTTTGTATTGGAGGGGGGGGGGGACCACAAAACCCCTTTTGGCTACGCTCATGAAATTTGGTGACTGTAGTTTGCTTAAGTTGGCTGCACTGGGGAAGTAAGTAAATTTTCCCTTTCAGACAATGAGATCTGAGGCCGGTGATGGTTTGAACCCCTCCCCTCTCGGCTACGCCCATATGTTTTATCATAGGTGTAAGCCTAATTCTATTCAAAATATATAAAGCTTGATAACGCATCGAAAACTGGATGTATGCTTTCGTAGGCTTACATAATGTATTCTATTTAACATGTATATAGTCTGAAAACTATAAACACTACAATAGCAGCCTTAATGAGTTTCAAACTTTTTGGTATTACTTATTGATTACAGACGTATCTTAAAAAAAAAAAAAAAATTAGGTCCTACGCATTTCACGTGTCAATCTAGTCATGCATGTTGATCTGTGACTTAAAATATGCTAAGTCATTGGTTTTCCTGGCTGACTCAGACAACCCATTCCTTTAAAGTGGTATCACCACAAATACAAAACTAGGGGTCTATCGAGCCGTCGTCCTCCCTACATTGCTCTATGCCTCAGAAACATGGACAGTGTACAGTAAACATGCAAATAAACTAAAACACTTCCACATGACATGTCTGAGAAAAATACTGAATGTCAAATGGCAAGACAAGATACCAGATACAGAAGTCCTTCGAAGAGCGTGTCTGCAAAGCATCCACACAATCCTGATGCAGTCCCAGCTGCGATGGGCAGGTCACGTATGCAGAATGGAAGACCACCGCATCCCTAAACGACTCTTGTATGGCCAACTAAGCGAAGGAAAGCGCTCGCAAGGTGGTCAAAGAAAGCGCTTCAGGGACACCCTCAAAGCTTCTCTGAAGGCGTTCAGCATAGACCCAGGCACCTGGGAGACAGAGGCACATGACAGAGCATCATGGCGTCGCGCTGTGAAAACTGGCGCGCAGGTTGCTGAGGAAAAAAGAACAACGCTGGCAGAAGAAAAACGCCAGAAAAGAAAAGCAAGACAAACGACACTAGCTTAAGCTGGAATAACCTGCCCAGTGTGCGGCCGAACATTCCGGGCTCACATAGGTCTGACCAGCCACTTGAGGAGGCATAAAACCCCAGTGCAAAGCCCTCAGCCCCCTGGATGACAAAGTGGTCATCATCGAACCACGATGGACGAACTATACCATATATATTAATGTGTGTCTATATGTAATTAATCTTCATTACATTCTTATCTTTCATTCTTTCAAACGTTTTTTCTACCCTAGAATACTCTCTTCCTATAATTAGTGAAAGGCAATATACACCGCCAAGGGACAGCTAGGGAGTCTGGGGGAGCGCTGTAAGCTTCCCCAGTAGGATCCAAGCATTATTTTAAGCTTTAAAAAATGCATATTTTGAGGTATCTACAGTGCAATTAGCCTGCTACTCTTCCGCTAAAAAAATCAAAAACTAGATCTTCTATTCAGTGGAGTCCAGCGACTGGTAGAAAAAGGTAAAATGCTTTAGTTTTTGTATTGGAGGGGGGGGGGGGGACCACAAAACCCCTTTTGGCTACGCTCATGAAATTTGGTGACTGTAGTTTGCTTAAGTTGGCTGCACTGGGGAAGTAAGTAAATTTTCCCTTTCAGACAATGAGATCTGAGGCCGGTGATGGTTTGAACCCCTCCCCTCTCGGCTACGCCCATATGTTTTATCATAGGTGTAAGCCTAATTCTATTCAAAATATATAAAGCTTGATAACGCATCGAAAACTGGATGTATGCTTTCGTAGGCTTACATAATGTATTCTATTTAACATGTATATAGTCTGAAAACTATAAACACTACAATAGCAGCCTTAATGAGTTTCAAACTTTTTGGTATTACTTATTGATTACAGACGTATCTTAAAAAAAAAAAAAAAATTAGGTCCTACGCATTTCACGTGTCAATCTAGTCATGCATGTTGATCTGTGACTTAAAATATGCTAAGTCATTGGTTTTCCTGGCTGACTCAGACAACCCATTCCTTTAAAGTGGTATCACCACAAATACAAAACTAGGGGTCTATCGAGCCGTCGTCCTCCCTACATTGCTCTATGACTCAGAAACATGGACAGTGTACAGTAAACATGCAAATAAACTAAAACACTTCCACATGACATGTCTGAGAAAAATACTGAATGTCAAATGGCAAGACAAGATACCAGATACAGAAGTCCTTCGAAGAGCGTGTCTGCAAAGCATCCACACAATCCTGATGCAGTCCCAGCTGCGATGGGCAGGTCACGTATGCAGAATGGAAGACCACCGCATCCCTAAACGACTCTTGTATGGCCAACTAAGCGAAGGAAAGCGCTCGCAAGGTGGTCAAAGAAAGCGCTTCAGGGACACCCTCAAAGCTTCTCTGAAGGCGTTCAGCATAGACCCAGGCACCTGGGAGACAGAGGCACATGACAGAGCATCATGGCGTCGCGCTGTGAAAACTGGCGCGCAGGTTGCTGAGGAAAAAAGAACAACGCTGGCAGAAGAAAAACGCCAGAAAAGAAAAGCAAGACAAACGACACTAGCTTAAGCTGGAATAACCTGCCCAGTGTGCGGCCGAACATTCCGGGCTCACATAGGTCTGACCAGCCACTTGAGGAGGCATAAAACCCCAGTGCAAAGCCCTCAGCCCCCTGGATGACAAAGTGGTCATCATCGAACCACGATGGACGAACTATACCATATATATTAATGTGTGTCTATATGTAATTAATCTTCATTACATTCTTATCTTTCATTCTTTCAAACGTTTTTTCTACCCTAGAATACTCTCTTCCTATAATTAGTGAAAGGCAATATACACCGCCAAGGGACAGCTAGGGAGTCTGGGGGAACGCTGTAAGCTTCCCCAGTAGGATCCAAGCATTATTTTAAGCTTTAAAAAATGCATATTTTGAGGTATCTACAGTGCAATTAGCCTGCTACTCTTCCGCTAAAAAAATAAAAAACTAGATCTTCTATTCAGTGGAGTCCAGCGACTGGTAGAAAAAGGTAAAATGCTTTAGTTTTTGTATTGGAGGGGGGGGGGGGACCACAAAACCCCTTTTGGCTACGCTCATGAAATTTGGTGACTGTAGTTTGCTTAAGTTGGCTGCACTGGGGAAGTAAGTAAATTTTCCCTTTCAGACAATGAGATCTGAGGCCGGTGATGGTTTGAACCCCTCCCCTCTCGGCTACGCCCATATGTTTTATCATAGGTGTAAGCCTAATTCTATTCAAAATATATAAAGCTTGATAACGCATCGAAAACTGGATGTATGCTTTCGTAGGCTTACATAATGTATTCTATTTAACATGTATATAGTCTGAAAACTATAAACACTACAATAGCAGCCTTAATGAGTTTCAAACTTTTTGGTATTACTTATTGATTACAGACGTATCTTAAAAAAAAAAAAAAAATTAGGTCCTACGCATTTCACGTGTCAATCTAGTCATGCATGTTGATCTGTGACTTAAAATATGCTAAGTCATTGGTTTTCCTGGCTGACTCAGACAACCCATTCCTTTAAAGTGGTATCACCACAAATACAAAACTAGGGGTCTATCGAGCCGTCGTCCTCCCTACATTGCTCTATGACTCAGAAACATGGACAGTGTACAGTAAACATGCAAATAAACTAAAACACTTCCACATGACATGTCTGAGAAAAATACTGAATGTCAAATGGCAAGACAAGATACCAGATACAGAAGTCCTTCGAAGAGCGTGTCTGCAAAGCATCCACACAATCCTGATGCAGTCCCAGCTGCGATGGGCAGGTCACGTATGCAGAATGGAAGACCACCGCATCCCTAAACGACTCTTGTATGGCCAACTAAGCGAAGGAAAGCGCTCGCAAGGTGGTCAAAGAAAGCGCTTCAGGGACACCCTCAAAGCTTCTCTGAAGGCGTTCAGCATAGACCCAGGCACCTGGGAGACAGAGGCACATGACAGAGCATCATGGCGTCGCGCTGTGAAAACTGGCGCGCAGGTTGCTGAGGAAAAAAGAACAACGCTGGCAGAAGAAAAACGCCAGAAAAGAAAAGCAAGACAAACGACACTAGCTTAAGCTGGAATAACCTGCCCAGTGTGCGGCCGAACATTCCGGGCTCACATAGGTCTGACCAGCCACTTGAGGAGGCATAAAACCCCAGTGCAAAGCCCTCAGCCCCCTGGATGACAAAGTGGTCATCATCGAACCACGATGGACGAACTATACCATATATATTAATGTGTGTCTATATGTAATTAATCTTCATTACATTCTTATCTTTCATTCTTTCAAACGTTTTTTCTACCCTAGAATACTCTCTTCCTATAATTAGTGAAAGGCAATATACACCGCCAAGGGACAGCTAGGGAGTCTGGGGGAGCGCTGTAAGCTTCCCCAGTAGGATCCAAGCATTATTTTAAGCTTTAAAAAATGCATATTTTGAGGTATCTACAGTGCAATTAGCCTGCTACTCTTCCGCTAAAAAAATCAAAAACTAGATCTTCTATTCAGTGGAGTCCAGCGACTGGTAGAAAAAGGTAAAATGCTTTAGTTTTTGTATTGGAGGGGGGGGGGGGACCACAAAACCCCTTTTGGCTACGCTCATGAAATTTGGTGACTGTAGTTTGCTTAAGTTGGCTGCACTGGGGAAGTAAGTAAATTTTCCCTTTCAGACAATGAGATCTGAGGCCGGTGATGGTTTGAACCCCTCCCCTCTCGGCTACGCCCATATGTTTTATCATAGGTGTAAGCCTAATTCTATTCAAAATATATAAAGCTTGATAACGCATCGAAAACTGGATGTATGCTTTCGTAGGCTTACATAATGTATTCTATTTAACATGTATATAGTCTGAAAACTATAAACACTACAATAGCAGCCTTAATGAGTTTCAAACTTTTTGGTATTACTTATTGATTACAGACGTATCTTAAAAAAAAAAAAAAAATTAGGTCCTACGCATTTCACGTGTCAATCTAGTCATGCATGTTGATCTGTGACTTAAAATATGCTAAGTCATTGGTTTTCCTGGCTGACTCAGACAACCCATTCCTTTAAAGTGGTATCACCACAAATACAAAACTAGGGGTCTATCGAGCCGTCGTCCTCCCTACATTGCTCTATGCCTCAGAAACATGGACAGTGTACAGTAAACATGCAAATAAACTAAAACACTTCCACATGACATGTCTGAGAAAAATACTGAATGTCAAATGGCAAGACAAGATACCAGATACAGAAGTCCTTCGAAGAGCGTGTCTGCAAAGCATCCACACAATCCTGATGCAGTCCCAGCTGCGATGGGCAGGTCACGTATGCAGAATGGAAGACCACCGCATCCCTAAACGACTCTTGTATGGCCAACTAAGCGAAGGAAAGCGCTCGCAAGGTGGTCAAAGAAAGCGCTTCAGGGACACCCTCAAAGCTTCTCTGAAGGCGTTCAGCATAGACCCAGGCACCTGGGAGACAGAGGCACATGACAGAGCATCATGGCGTCGCGCTGTGAAAACTGGCGCGCAGGTTGCTGAGGAAAAAAGAACAACGCTGGCAGAAGAAAAACGCCAGAAAAGAAAAGCAAGACAAACGACACTAGCTTAAGCTGGAATAACCTGCCCAGTGTGCGGCCGAACATTCCGGGCTCACATAGGTCTGACCAGCCACTTGAGGAGGCATAAAACCCCAGTGCAAAGCCCTCAGCCCCCTGGATGACAAAGTGGTCATCATCGAACCACGATGGACGAACTATACCATATATATTAATGTGTGTCTATATGTAATTAATCTTCATTACATTCTTATCTTTCATTCTTTCAAACGTTTTTTCTACCCTAGAATACTCTCTTCCTATAATTAGTGAAAGGCAATATACACCGCCAAGGGACAGCTAGGGAGTCTGGGGGAGCGCTGTAAGCTTCCCCAGTAGGATCCAAGCATTATTTTAAGCTTTAAAAAATGCATATTTTGAGGTATCTACAGTGCAATTAGCCTGCTACTCTTCCGCTAAAAAAATAAAAAACTAGATCTTCTATTCAGTGGAGTCCAGCGACTGGTAGAAAAAGGTAAAATGCTTTAGTTTTTGTATTGGAGGGGGGGGGGACCACAAAACCCCTTTTGGCTACGCTCATGAAATTTGGTGACTGTAGTTTGCTTAAGTTGGCTGCACTGGGGAAGTAAGTAAATTTTCCCTTTCAGACAATGAGATCTGAGGCCGGTGATGGTTTGAACCCCTCCCCTCTCGGCTACGCCCATATGTTTTATCATAGGTGTAAGCCTAATTCTATTCAAAATATATAAAGCTTGATAACGCATCGAAAACTGGATGTATGCTTTCGTAGGCTTACATAATGTATTCTATTTAACATGTATATAGTCTGAAAACTATAAACACTACAATAGCAGCCTTAATGAGTTTCAAACTTTTTGGTATTACTTATTGATTACAGACGTATCTTAAAAAAAAAAAAAAAATTAGGTCCTACGCATTTCACGTGTCAATCTAGTCATGCATGTTGATCTGTGACTTAAAATATGCTAAGTCATTGGTTTTCCTGGCTGACTCAGACAACCCATTCCTTTAAAGTGGTATCACCACAAATACAAAACTAGGGGTCTATCGAGCCGTCGTCCTCCCTACATTGCTCTATGCCTCAGAAACATGGACAGTGTACAGTAAACATGCAAATAAACTAAAACACTTCCACATGACATGTCTGAGAAAAATACTGAATGTCAAATGGCAAGACAAGATACCAGATACAGAAGTCCTTCGAAGAGCGTGTCTGCAAAGCATCCACACAATCCTGATGCAGTCCCAGCTGCGATGGGCAGGTCACGTATGCAGAATGGAAGACCACCGCATCCCTAAACGACTCTTGTATGGCCAACTAAGCGAAGGAAAGCGCTCGCAAGGTGGTCAAAGAAAGCGCTTCAGGGACACCCTCAAAGCTTCTCTGAAGGCGTTCAGCATAGACCCAGGCACCTGGGAGACAGAGGCACATGACAGAGCATCATGGCGTCGCGCTGTGAAAACTGGCGCGCAGGTTGCTGAGGAAAAAAGAACAACGCTGGCAGAAGAAAAACGCCAGAAAAGAAAAGCAAGACAAACGACACTAGCTTAAGCTGGAATAACCTGCCCAGTGTGCGGCCGAACATTCCGGGCTCACATAGGTCTGACCAGCCACTTGAGGAGGCATAAAACCCCAGTGCAAAGCCCTCAGCCCCCTGGATGACAAAGTGGTCATCATCGAACCACGATGGACGAACTATACCATATATATTAATGTGTGTCTATATGTAATTAATCTTCATTACATTCTTATCTTTCATTCTTTCAAACGTTTTTTCTACCCTAGAATACTCTCTTCCTATAATTAGTGAAAGGCAATATACACCGCCAAGGGACAGCTAGGGAGTCTGGGGGAACGCTGTAAGCTTCCCCAGTAGGATCCAAGCATTATTTTAAGCTTTAAAAAATGCATATTTTGAGGTATCTACAGTGCAATTAGCCTGCTACTCTTCCGCTAAAAAAATAAAAAACTAGATCTTCTATTCAGTGGAGTCCAGCGACTGGTAGAAAAAGGTAAAATGCTTTAGTTTTTGTATTGGAGGGGGGGGGGACCACAAAACCCCTTTTGGCTACGCTCATGAAATTTGGTGACTGTAGTTTGCTTAAGTTGGCTGCACTGGGGAAGTAAGTAAATTTTCCCTTTCAGACAATGAGATCTGAGGCCGGTGATGGTTTGAACCCCTCCCCTCTCGGCTACGCCCATATGTTTTATCATAGGTGTAAGCCTAATTCTATTCAAAATATATAAAGCTTGATAACGCATCGAAAACTGGATGTATGCTTTCGTAGGCTTACATAATGTATTCTATTTAACATGTATATAGTCTGAAAACTATAAACACTACAATAGCAGCCTTAATGAGTTTCAAACTTTTTGGTATTACTTATTGATTACAGACGTATCTTAAAAAAAAAAAAAAAATTAGGTCCTACGCATTTCACGTGTCAATCTAGTCATGCATGTTGATCTGTGACTTAAAATATGCTAAGTCATTGGTTTTCCTGGCTGACTCAGACAACCCATTCCTTTAAAGTGGTATCACCACAAATACAAAACTAGGGGTCTATCGAGCCGTCGTCCTCCCTACATTGCTCTATGCCTCAGAAACATGGACAGTGTACAGTAAACATGCAAATAAACTAAAACACTTCCACATGACATGTCTGAGAAAAATACTGAATGTCAAATGGCAAGACAAGATACCAGATACAGAAGTCCTTCGAAGAGCGTGTCTGCAAAGCATCCACACAATCCTGATGCAGTCCCAGCTGCGATGGGCAGGTCACGTATGCAGAATGGAAGACCACCGCATCCCTAAACGACTCTTGTATGGCCAACTAAGCGAAGGAAAGCGCTCGCAAGGTGGTCAAAGAAAGCGCTTCAGGGACACCCTCAAAGCTTCTCTGAAGGCGTTCAGCATAGACCCAGGCACCTGGGAGACAGAGGCACATGACAGAGCATCATGGCGTCGCGCTGTGAAAACTGGCGCGCAGGTTGCTGAGGAAAAAAGAACAACGCTGGCAGAAGAAAAACGCCAGAAAAGAAAAGCAAGACAAACGACACTAGCTTAAGCTGGAATAACCTGCCCAGTGTGCGGCCGAACATTCCGGGCTCACATAGGTCTGACCAGCCACTTGAGGAGGCATAAAACCCCAGTGCAAAGCCCTCAGCCCCCTGGATGACAAAGTGGTCATCATCGAACCACGATGGACGAACTATACCATATATATTAATGTGTGTCTATATGTAATTAATCTTCATTACATTCTTATCTTTCATTCTTTCAAACGTTTTTTCTACCCTAGAATACTCTCTTCCTATAATTAGTGAAAGGCAATATACACCGCCAAGGGACAGCTAGGGAGTCTGGGGGAGCGCTGTAAGCTTCCCCAGTAGGATCCAAGCATTATTTTAAGCTTTAAAAAATGCATATTTTGAGGTATCTACAGTGCAATTAGCCTGCTACTCTTCCGCTAAAAAAATAAAAAACTAGATCTTCTATTCAGTGGAGTCCAGCGACTGGTAGAAAAAGGTAAAATGCTTTAGTTTTTGTATTGGAGGGGGGGGGGACCACAAAACCCCTTTTGGCTACGCTCATGAAATTTGGTGACTGTAGTTTGCTTAAGTTGGCTGCACTGGGGAAGTAAGTAAATTTTCCCTTTCAGACAATGAGATCTGAGGCCGGTGATGGTTTGAACCCCTCCCCTCTCGGCTACGCCCATATGTTTTATCATAGGTGTAAGCCTAATTCTATTCAAAATATATAAAGCTTGATAACGCATCGAAAACTGGATGTATGCTTTCGTAGGCTTACATAATGTATTCTATTTAACATGTATATAGTCTGAAAACTATAAACACTACAATAGCAGCCTTAATGAGTTTCAAACTTTTTGGTATTACTTATTGATTACAGACGTATCTTAAAAAAAAAAAAAAAATTAGGTCCTACGCATTTCACGTGTCAATCTAGTCATGCATGTTGATCTGTGACTTAAAATATGCTAAGTCATTGGTTTTCCTGGCTGACTCAGACAACCCATTCCTTTAAAGTGGTATCACCACAAATACAAAACTAGGGGTCTATCGAGCCGTCGTCCTCCCTACATTGCTCTATGCCTCAGAAACATGGACAGTGTACAGTAAACATGCAAATAAACTAAAACACTTCCACATGACATGTCTGAGAAAAATACTGAATGTCAAATGGCAAGACAAGATACCAGATACAGAAGTCCTTCGAAGAGCGTGTCTGCAAAGCATCCACACAATCCTGATGCAGTCCCAGCTGCGATGGGCAGGTCACGTATGCAGAATGGAAGACCACCGCATCCCTAAACGACTCTTGTATGGCCAACTAAGCGAAGGAAAGCGCTCGCAAGGTGGTCAAAGAAAGCGCTTCAGGGACACCCTCAAAGCTTCTCTGAAGGCGTTCAGCATAGACCCAGGCACCTGGGAGACAGAGGCACATGACAGAGCATCATGGCGTCGCGCTGTGAAAACTGGCGCGCAGGTTGCTGAGGAAAAAAGAACAACGCTGGCAGAAGAAAAACGCCAGAAAAGAAAAGCAAGACAAACGACACTAGCTTAAGCTGGAATAACCTGCCCAGTGTGCGGCCGAACATTCCGGGCTCACATAGGTCTGACCAGCCACTTGAGGAGGCATAAAACCCCAGTGCAAAGCCCTCAGCCCCCTGGATGACAAAGTGGTCATCATCGAACCACGATGGACGAACTATACCATATATATTAATGTGTGTCTATATGTAATTAATCTTCATTACATTCTTATCTTTCATTCTTTCAAACGTTTTTTCTACCCTAGAATACTCTCTTCCTATAATTAGTGAAAGGCAATATACACCGCCAAGGGACAGCTAGGGAGTCTGGGGGAACGCTGTAAGCTTCCCCAGTAGGATCCAAGCATTATTTTAAGCTTTAAAAAATGCATATTTTGAGGTATCTACAGTGCAATTAGCCTGCTACTCTTCCGCTAAAAAAATCAAAAACTAGATCTTCTATTCAGTGGAGTCCAGCGACTGGTAGAAAAAGGTAAAATGCTTTAGTTTTTGTATTGGAGGGGGGGGGGGGGGACCACAAAACCCCTTTTGGCTACGCTCATGAAATTTGGTGACTGTAGTTTGCTTAAGTTGGCTGCACTGGGGAAGTAAGTAAATTTTCCCTTTCAGACAATGAGATCTGAGGCCGGTGATGGTTTGAACCCCTCCCCTCTCGGCTACGCCCATATGTTTTATCATAGGTGTAAGCCTAATTCTATTCAAAATATATAAAGCTTGATAACGCATCGAAAACTGGATGTATGCTTTCGTAGGCTTACATAATGTATTCTATTTAACATGTATATAGTCTGAAAACTATAAACACTACAATAGCAGCCTTAATGAGTTTCAAACTTTTTGGTATTACTTATTGATTACAGACGTATCTTAAAAAAAAAAAAAAATTAGGTCCTACGCATTTCACGTGTCAATCTAGTCATGCATGTTGATCTGTGACTTAAAATATGCTAAGTCATTGGTTTTCCTGGCTGACTCAGACAACCCATTCCTTTAAAGTGGTATCACCACAAATACAAAACTAGGGGTCTATCGAGCCGTCGTCCTCCCTACATTGCTCTATGCCTCAGAAACATGGACAGTGTACAGTAAACATGCAAATAAACTAAAACACTTCCACATGACATGTCTGAGAAAAATACTGAATGTCAAATGGCAAGACAAGATACCAGATACAGAAGTCCTTCGAAGAGCGTGTCTGCAAAGCATCCACACAATCCTGATGCAGTCCCAGCTGCGATGGGCAGGTCACGTATGCAGAATGGAAGACCACCGCATCCCTAAACGACTCTTGTATGGCCAACTAAGCGAAGGAAAGCGCTCGCAAGGTGGTCAAAGAAAGCGCTTCAGGGACACCCTCAAAGCTTCTCTGAAGGCGTTCAGCATAGACCCAGGCACCTGGGAGACAGAGGCACATGACAGAGCATCATGGCGTCGCGCTGTGAAAACTGGCGCGCAGGTTGCTGAGGAAAAAAGAACAACGCTGGCAGAAGAAAAACGCCAGAAAAGAAAAGCAAGACAAACGACACTAGCTTAAGCTGGAATAACCTGCCCAGTGTGCGGCCGAACATTCCGGGCTCACATAGGTCTGACCAGCCACTTGAGGAGGCATAAAACCCCAGTGCAAAGCCCTCAGCCCCCTGGATGACAAAGTGGTCATCATCGAACCACGATGGACGAACTATACCATATATATTAATGTGTGTCTATATGTAATTAATCTTCATTACATTCTTATCTTTCATTCTTTCAAACGTTTTTTCTACCCTAGAATACTCTCTTCCTATAATTAGTGAAAGGCAATATACACCGCCAAGGGACAGCTAGGGAGTCTGGGGGAGCGCTGTAAGCTTCCCCAGTAGGATCCAAGCATTATTTTAAGCTTTAAAAAATGCATATTTTGAGGTATCTACAGTGCAATTAGCCTGCTACTCTTCCGCTAAAAAAATCAAAAACTAGATCTTCTATTCAGTGGAGTCCAGCGACTGGTAGAAAAAGGTAAAATGCTTTAGTTTTTGTATTGGAGGGGGGGGGGGGGGGACCACAAAACCCCTTTTGGCTACGCTCATGAAATTTGGTGACTGTAGTTTGCTTAAGTTGGCTGCACTGGGGAAGTAAGTAAATTTTCCCTTTCAGACAATGAGATCTGAGGCCGGTGATGGTTTGAACCCCTCCCCTCTCGGCTACGCCCATATGTTTTATCATAGGTGTAAGCCTAATTCTATTCAAAATATATAAAGCTTGATAACGCATCGAAAACTGGATGTATGCTTTCGTAGGCTTACATAATGTATTCTATTTAACATGTATATAGTCTGAAAACTATAAACACTACAATAGCAGCCTTAATGAGTTTCAAACTTTTTGGTATTACTTATTGATTACAGACGTATCTTAAAAAAAAAAAAAAAATTAGGTCCTACGCATTTCACGTGTCAATCTAGTCATGCATGTTGATCTGTGACTTAAAATATGCTAAGTCATTGGTTTTCCTGGCTGACTCAGACAACCCATTCCTTTAAAGTGGTATCACCACAAATACAAAACTAGGGGTCTATCGAGCCGTCGTCCTCCCTACATTGCTCTATGCCTCAGAAACATGGACAGTGTACAGTAAACATGCAAATAAACTAAAACACTTCCACATGACATGTCTGAGAAAAATACTGAATGTCAAATGGCAAGACAAGATACCAGATACAGAAGTCCTTCGAAGAGCGTGTCTGCAAAGCATCCACACAATCCTGATGCAGTCCCAGCTGCGATGGGCAGGTCACGTATGCAGAATGGAAGACCACCGCATCCCTAAACGACTCTTGTATGGCCAACTAAGCGAAGGAAAGCGCTCGCAAGGTGGTCAAAGAAAGCGCTTCAGGGACACCCTCAAAGCTTCTCTGAAGGCGTTCAGCATAGACCCAGGCACCTGGGAGACAGAGGCACATGACAGAGCATCATGGCGTCGCGCTGTGAAAACTGGCGCGCAGGTTGCTGAGGAAAAAAGAACAACGCTGGCAGAAGAAAAACGCCAGAAAAGAAAAGCAAGACAAACGACACTAGCTTAAGCTGGAATAACCTGCCCAGTGTGCGGCCGAACATTCCGGGCTCACATAGGTCTGACCAGCCACTTGAGGAGGCATAAAACCCCAGTGCAAAGCCCTCAGCCCCCTGGATGACAAAGTGGTCATCATCGAACCACGATGGACGAACTATACCATATATATTAATGTGTGTCTATATGTAATTAATCTTCATTACATTCTTATCTTTCATTCTTTCAAACGTTTTTTCTACCCTAGAATACTCTCTTCCTATAATTAGTGAAAGGCAATATACACCGCCAAGGGACAGCTAGGGAGTCTGGGGGAGCGCTGTAAGCTTCCCCAGTAGGATCCAAGCATTATTTTAAGCTTTAAAAAATGCATATTTTGAGGTATCTACAGTGCAATTAGCCTGCTACTCTTCCGCTAAAAAAATCAAAAACTAGATCTTCTATTCAGTGGAGTCCAGCGACTGGTAGAAAAAGGTAAAATGCTTTAGTTTTTGTATTGGAGGGGGGGGGGGGACCACAAAACCCCTTTTGGCTACGCTCATGAAATTTGGTGACTGTAGTTTGCTTAAGTTGGCTGCACTGGGGAAGTAAGTAAATTTTCCCTTTCAGACAATGAGATCTGAGGCCGGTGATGGTTTGAACCCCTCCCCTCTCGGCTACGCCCATATGTTTTATCATAGGTGTAAGCCTAATTCTATTCAAAATATATAAAGCTTGATAACGCATCGAAAACTGGATGTATGCTTTCGTAGGCTTACATAATGTATTCTATTTAACATGTATATAGTCTGAAAACTATAAACACTACAATAGCAGCCTTAATGAGTTTCAAACTTTTTGGTATTACTTATTGATTACAGACGTATCTTAAAAAAAAAAAAAAAATTAGGTCCTACGCATTTCACGTGTCAATCTAGTCATGCATGTTGATCTGTGACTTAAAATATGCTAAGTCATTGGTTTTCCTGGCTGACTCAGACAACCCATTCCTTTAAAGTGGTATCACCACAAATACAAAACTAGGGGTCTATCGAGCCGTCGTCCTCCCTACATTGCTCTATGACTCAGAAACATGGACAGTGTACAGTAAACATGCAAATAAACTAAAACACTTCCACATGACATGTCTGAGAAAAATACTGAATGTCAAATGGCAAGACAAGATACCAGATACAGAAGTCCTTCGAAGAGCGTGTCTGCAAAGCATCCACACAATCCTGATGCAGTCCCAGCTGCGATGGGCAGGTCACGTATGCAGAATGGAAGACCACCGCATCCCTAAACGACTCTTGTATGGCCAACTAAGCGAAGGAAAGCGCTCGCAAGGTGGTCAAAGAAAGCGCTTCAGGGACACCCTCAAAGCTTCTCTGAAGGCGTTCAGCATAGACCCAGGCACCTGGGAGACAGAGGCACATGACAGAGCATCATGGCGTCGCGCTGTGAAAACTGGCGCGCAGGTTGCTGAGGAAAAAAGAACAACGCTGGCAGAAGAAAAACGCCAGAAAAGAAAAGCAAGACAAACGACACTAGCTTAAGCTGGAATAACCTGCCCAGTGTGCGGCCGAACATTCCGGGCTCACATAGGTCTGACCAGCCACTTGAGGAGGCATAAAACCCCAGTGCAAAGCCCTCAGCCCCCTGGATGACAAAGTGGTCATCATCGAACCACGATGGACGAACTATACCATATATATTAATGTGTGTCTATATGTAATTAATCTTCATTACATTCTTATCTTTCATTCTTTCAAACGTTTTTTCTACCCTAGAATACTCTCTTCCTATAATTAGTGAAAGGCAATATACACCGCCAAGGGACAGCTAGGGAGTCTGGGGGAGCGCTGTAAGCTTCCCCAGTAGGATCCAAGCATTATTTTAAGCTTTAAAAAATGCATATTTTGAGGTATCTACAGTGCAATTAGCCTGCTACTCTTCCGCTAAAAAAATCAAAAACTAGATCTTCTATTCAGTGGAGTCCAGCGACTGGTAGAAAAAGGTAAAATGCTTTAGTTTTTGTATTGGAGGGGGGGGGGGGACCACAAAACCCCTTTTGGCTACGCTCATGAAATTTGGTGACTGTAGTTTGCTTAAGTTGGCTGCACTGGGGAAGTAAGTAAATTTTCCCTTTCAGACAATGAGATCTGAGGCCGGTGATGGTTTGAACCCCTCCCCTCTCGGCTACGCCCATATGTTTTATCATAGGTGTAAGCCTAATTCTATTCAAAATATATAAAGCTTGATAACGCATCGAAAACTGGATGTATGCTTTCGTAGGCTTACATAATGTATTCTATTTAACATGTATATAGTCTGAAAACTATAAACACTACAATAGCAGCCTTAATGAGTTTCAAACTTTTTGGTATTACTTATTGATTACAGACGTATCTTAAAAAAAAAAAAAAAAATTAGGTCCTACGCATTTCACGTGTCAATCTAGTCATGCATGTTGATCTGTGACTTAAAATATGCTAAGTCATTGGTTTTCCTGGCTGACTCAGACAACCCATTCCTTTAAAGTGGTATCACCACAAATACAAAACTAGGGGTCTATCGAGCCGTCGTCCTCCCTACATTGCTCTATGCCTCAGAAACATGGACAGTGTACAGTAAACATGCAAATAAACTAAAACACTTCCACATGACATGTCTGAGAAAAATACTGAATGTCAAATGGCAAGACAAGATACCAGATACAGAAGTCCTTCGAAGAGCGTGTCTGCAAAGCATCCACACAATCCTGATGCAGTCCCAGCTGCGATGGGCAGGTCACGTATGCAGAATGGAAGACCACCGCATCCCTAAACGACTCTTGTATGGCCAACTAAGCGAAGGAAAGCGCTCGCAAGGTGGTCAAAGAAAGCGCTTCAGGGACACCCTCAAAGCTTCTCTGAAGGCGTTCAGCATAGACCCAGGCACCTGGGAGACAGAGGCACATGACAGAGCATCATGGCGTCGCGCTGTGAAAACTGGCGCGCAGGTTGCTGAGGAAAAAAGAACAACGCTGGCAGAAGAAAAACGCCAGAAAAGAAAAGCAAGACAAACGACACTAGCTTAAGCTGGAATAACCTGCCCAGTGTGCGGCCGAACATTCCGGGCTCACATAGGTCTGACCAGCCACTTGAGGAGGCATAAAACCCCAGTGCAAAGCCCTCAGCCCCCTGGATGACAAAGTGGTCATCATCGAACCACGATGGACGAACTATACCATATATATTAATGTGTGTCTATATGTAATTAATCTTCATTACATTCTTATCTTTCATTCTTTCAAACGTTTTTTCTACCCTAGAATACTCTCTTCCTATAATTAGTGAAAGGCAATATACACCGCCAAGGGACAGCTAGGGAGTCTGGGGGAGCGCTGTAAGCTTCCCCAGTAGGATCCAAGCATTATTTTAAGCTTTAAAAAATGCATATTTTGAGGTATCTACAGTGCAATTAGCCTGCTACTCTTCCGCTAAAAAAATCAAAAACTAGATCTTCTATTCAGTGGAGTCCAGCGACTGGTAGAAAAAGGTAAAATGCTTTAGTTTTTGTATTGGAGGGGGGGGGGACCACAAAACCCCTTTTGGCTACGCTCATGAAATTTGGTGACTGTAGTTTGCTTAAGTTGGCTGCACTGGGGAAGTAAGTAAATTTTCCCTTTCAGACAATGAGATCTGAGGCCGGTGATGGTTTGAACCCCTCCCCTCTCGGCTACGCCCATATGTTTTATCATAGGTGTAAGCCTAATTCTATTCAAAATATATAAAGCTTGATAACGCATCGAAAACTGGATGTATGCTTTCGTAGGCTTACATAATGTATTCTATTTAACATGTATATAGTCTGAAAACTATAAACACTACAATAGCAGCCTTAATGAGTTTCAAACTTTTTGGTATTACTTATTGATTACAGACGTATCTTAAAAAAAAAAAAAAAATTAGGTCCTACGCATTTCACGTGTCAATCTAGTCATGCATGTTGATCTGTGACTTAAAATATGCTAAGTCATTGGTTTTCCTGGCTGACTCAGACAACCCATTCCTTTAAAGTGGTATCACCACAAATACAAAACTAGGGGTCTATCGAGCCGTCGTCCTCCCTACATTGCTCTATGCCTCAGAAACATGGACAGTGTACAGTAAACATGCAAATAAACTAAAACACTTCCACATGACATGTCTGAGAAAAATACTGAATGTCAAATGGCAAGACAAGATACCAGATACAGAAGTCCTTCGAAGAGCGTGTCTGCAAAGCATCCACACAATCCTGATGCAGTCCCAGCTGCGATGGGCAGGTCACGTATGCAGAATGGAAGACCACCGCATCCCTAAACGACTCTTGTATGGCCAACTAAGCGAAGGAAAGCGCTCGCAAGGTGGTCAAAGAAAGCGCTTCAGGGACACCCTCAAAGCTTCTCTGAAGGCGTTCAGCATAGACCCAGGCACCTGGGAGACAGAGGCACATGACAGAGCATCATGGCGTCGCGCTGTGAAAACTGGCGCGCAGGTTGCTGAGGAAAAAAGAACAACGCTGGCAGAAGAAAAACGCCAGAAAAGAAAAGCAAGACAAACGACACTAGCTTAAGCTGGAATAACCTGCCCAGTGTGCGGCCGAACATTCCGGGCTCACATAGGTCTGACCAGCCACTTGAGGAGGCATAAAACCCCAGTGCAAAGCCCTCAGCCCCCTGGATGACAAAGTGGTCATCATCGAACCACGATGGACGAACTATACCATATATATTAATGTGTGTCTATATGTAATTAATCTTCATTACATTCTTATCTTTCATTCTTTCAAACGTTTTTTCTACCCTAGAATACTCTCTTCCTATAATTAGTGAAAGGCAATATACACCGCCAAGGGACAGCTAGGGAGTCTGGGGGAGCGCTGTAAGCTTCCCCAGTAGGATCCAAGCATTATTTTAAGCTTTAAAAAATGCATATTTTGAGGTATCTACAGTGCAATTAGCCTGCTACTCTTCCGCTAAAAAAATAAAAAACTAGATCTTCTATTCAGTGGAGTCCAGCGACTGGTAGAAAAAGGTAAAATGCTTTAGTTTTTGTATTGGAGGGGGGGGGGGGGGACCACAAAACCCCTTTTGGCTACGCTCATGAAATTTGGTGACTGTAGTTTGCTTAAGTTGGCTGCACTGGGGAAGTAAGTAAATTTTCCCTTTCAGACAATGAGATCTGAGGCCGGTGATGGTTTGAACCCCTCCCCTCTCGGCTACGCCCATATGTTTTATCATAGGTGTAAGCCTAATTCTATTCAAAATATATAAAGCTTGATAACGCATCGAAAACTGGATGTATGCTTTCGTAGGCTTACATAATGTATTCTATTTAACATGTATATAGTCTGAAAACTATAAACACTACAATAGCAGCCTTAATGAGTTTCAAACTTTTTGGTATTACTTATTGATTACAGACGTATCTTAAAAAAAAAAAAAAAATTAGGTCCTACGCATTTCACGTGTCAATCTAGTCATGCATGTTGATCTGTGACTTAAAATATGCTAAGTCATTGGTTTTCCTGGCTGACTCAGACAACCCATTCCTTTAAAGTGGTATCACCACAAATACAAAACTAGGGGTCTATCGAGCCGTCGTCCTCCCTACATTGCTCTATGCCTCAGAAACATGGACAGTGTACAGTAAACATGCAAATAAACTAAAACACTTCCACATGACATGTCTGAGAAAAATACTGAATGTCAAATGGCAAGACAAGATACCAGATACAGAAGTCCTTCGAAGAGCGTGTCTGCAAAGCATCCACACAATCCTGATGCAGTCCCAGCTGCGATGGGCAGGTCACGTATGCAGAATGGAAGACCACCGCATCCCTAAACGACTCTTGTATGGCCAACTAAGCGAAGGAAAGCGCTCGCAAGGTGGTCAAAGAAAGCGCTTCAGGGACACCCTCAAAGCTTCTCTGAAGGCGTTCAGCATAGACCCAGGCACCTGGGAGACAGAGGCACATGACAGAGCATCATGGCGTCGCGCTGTGAAAACTGGCGCGCAGGTTGCTGAGGAAAAAAGAACAACGCTGGCAGAAGAAAAACGCCAGAAAAGAAAAGCAAGACAAACGACACTAGCTTAAGCTGGAATAACCTGCCCAGTGTGCGGCCGAACATTCCGGGCTCACATAGGTCTGACCAGCCACTTGAGGAGGCATAAAACCCCAGTGCAAAGCCCTCAGCCCCCTGGATGACAAAGTGGTCATCATCGAACCACGATGGACGAACTATACCATATATATTAATGTGTGTCTATATGTAATTAATCTTCATTACATTCTTATCTTTCATTCTTTCAAACGTTTTTTCTACCCTAGAATACTCTCTTCCTATAATTAGTGAAAGGCAATATACACCGCCAAGGGACAGCTAGGGAGTCTGGGGGAGCGCTGTAAGCTTCCCCAGTAGGATCCAAGCATTATTTTAAGCTTTAAAAAATGCATATTTTGAGGTATCTACAGTGCAATTAGCCTGCTACTCTTCCGCTAAAAAAATAAAAAACTAGATCTTCTATTCAGTGGAGTCCAGCGACTGGTAGAAAAAGGTAAAATGCTTTAGTTTTTGTATTGGAGGGGGGGGGGGGGGACCACAAAACCCCTTTTGGCTACGCTCATGAAATTTGGTGACTGTAGTTTGCTTAAGTTGGCTGCACTGGGGAAGTAAGTAAATTTTCCCTTTCAGACAATGAGATCTGAGGCCGGTGATGGTTTGAACCCCTCCCCTCTCGGCTACGCCCATATGTTTTATCATAGGTGTAAGCCTAATTCTATTCAAAATATATAAAGCTTGATAACGCATCGAAAACTGGATGTATGCTTTCGTAGGCTTACATAATGTATTCTATTTAACATGTATATAGTCTGAAAACTATAAACACTACAATAGCAGCCTTAATGAGTTTCAAACTTTTTGGTATTACTTATTGATTACAGACGTATCTTAAAAAAAAAAAAAAAATTAGGTCCTACGCATTTCACGTGTCAATCTAGTCATGCATGTTGATCTGTGACTTAAAATATGCTAAGTCATTGGTTTTCCTGGCTGACTCAGACAACCCATTCCTTTAAAGTGGTATCACCACAAATACAAAACTAGGGGTCTATCGAGCCGTCGTCCTCCCTACATTGCTCTATGACTCAGAAACATGGATAGTGTACAGTTAACATGCAAAGAAACTGAATCACTACCACGACATGTCAGTGAAAAATACTGAATGTTAAATGGCAAGACAAAATACCAGATACTGAAGTCCTTCAAAGAGCGGGTCTGCAAAGCATCCACACAATCCTGATGCAGTCCAAGCTGCGATGGGCAGGACACGTATGCAGAATGGAAGACCACCGCATCCCTAAACGACTCTTGTATGGCCAACTAAGCGAAGGAAAGCGCTCGCAAGATGGTCAAAGAAAGCGCTTCAGGGACACCCTCAAAGCTTCTCTGAAGACGTTCAGCATAGATCCAGCCACCTGGGAGACAGAGGCACATGACAGAGCATCATGGCGTCGCGCTGTGAAAATTGGCGCACAGGTTGCTGAAGAAAAGAGAACCAAGCTGGCAGAAGAAAAACGCCAGAGAAAAAAAGCAAGGCCAATGACACTAGCTCCAGCTGGAATAACCTGCCCAGTGTGCGGCCGAACATTCAGGGCTCACATAGGTCTCACCTCACCAGCCACACGAGGAGACATAAAACCGCAGCCCCAGTGCAAAGCCCTCAGTCCCTGGATGACAAAGTGGTCATAATCGAACTACGATGGACGAACTATATATATATATATATATATATAGGGAACGGTTAGAGAGGTACTTCTAAATGTGAAAAGCTCTTGCGTCGTCCTAGTACATTCTCAAAAACGTGATTTGTATATGAATATATTATTTAAAATATAAATGATTCTAAATCTCCTTTCATTAAATATCGGATGTGACAGCGCTATATAAATTATTGTAATAATTGTCATTATTAATGACTTCATACCAAGCATAAGTTTGCCATTAATAATAACGGTACAAATACTGATTTCGATCTAGATTTATGTTTTAGTTAAATAATATATTTTTTTGTAAGCCTTAAGTGTAGTATTTTTAGATCTATGTTATTACAAATAAACAACAAGAAACTTACTTTTTTCTTTTCAAATCGCAGAAACTAGAACTGTATACGGTTATACCCATATTGAGCTATGAATAAGTTGGGTGGTTTGCAATTTCGCGGCTGTGTGTATGTGTTTTGTTGAAGAGCTAATTGTCTCCCCCTTTGCCGCGTTATATCAATGTTTTCTAACTTAACCTCTCCCATCCCTCTTTTTCGTTAACTTTCAATGGAACCATCAAAAGACGGGTGAGGGAAGGAGTAAAACAAAAATAGGAGTGCCATCAAAGGCCCATGCCGACCAGCAAAATGATCAGGCCAAACACATCCATGTACAACTTGGCGCGACACTTTCATGGAGGTCTTTAAGAACAGGTGGGAAGTTTTCATGTCTGAAAACTGAATGCCAGATTTTTGTGGAAGCAGCTAGTCGCCCAATGCACTGAACGACGTAAGAATAGTGAATAAGGTTTTCGAAACAAAACTTTCACTGCAGATACCTTAGACTGCATTTTGTTGACTTTCAATACCGGAAATGGTGCTTGGCTCACTGCGCTCCCCCAGACCCCCTTGCTGGCATTGACTGGGAGTCTACAATTCTTCCGAAAGAATGAAGGGTCAGAATGTAATAATGATGTACACACACACATATATTGGGGGGGGGGGGGGGGGGGGGGAAATCCTGGCTACGCCCATGTATACATAATAAAACATTTAAATTTAGTACTTTCCCAAAGTTCAAAATCTTAGTCTTCAAGATTTTTAACTTAAGTACCGGTAATACAGACGTTACTTCAAAATAAGAAGATGATTACCTCCAAGGCTTTGTGCATATTAACCAATGACTTATATTCTGCTAAATCACTGGTTTTCCTGGTTAGCTCAAGCACCCATTCCATGCTCTAATAGCACTAGGGAAAAAAGCATTTGTTATGCTGTAACAAAAAAGTCCTCACATTCCACTTTACTGATCCACACCCAGTATACAGTATATAAAAAAAATATAACCAAATATAAATATATATATATACAGACATATGTACCATATGTATGCATAAAAAAAAACACTGATAATAATTATAGGCATTTTATTTGACAGATGAATGGCTTTTCAACACCAGCAGCACAAACACAAGTAGACACAAAAAGGCAGCTTTTACATCTTGAGCTTTGTACGTCTCCAGTGGCGCCTTTTAGCATTGTACCTAGGAAGAGAAAAAAAAAGTTTTTAAACAATGCTACTAAAATTATAACAAAATAAAAACAATGTTTCAACTGTACCTAAGCTGCATCCTGTATGGGCATTTCAAGAGCCAGAAATTAAGCTCAAAAGCTTAAAATTGGCAACCTAAAACCACCTTAAAATAATTGAATAAATTCAGCTGGGAAGGGGGTTCCTCTTAATAATCTGTTTGTATGTTGTTTTATTGTACCGGTATTTCAAAATAATTTCCTTTAACCAGGTCATTGAATTCTCACTGAAACTTTAAAAAATGTTCATACTTAAAACTTTGCACATTAAATAGCCATTACAATAAATAAACATTCACTCTCCATGGTGTAGTATTTAAACATAAAAGTCAATTGAAATGAAATTTTCCTAAATGTACTTCACTATTAGGCCATGATGATGAGACATAAAATTACCTTTTCCAGTAAATCATCTATTACTAAAAAAAATAGTTTCTTAACAGCAACTTTGGAACATTTTATTTTTAAATCAATACCGGTACTTGCATTATACAACTTAAAAAATAAAAATAAGATGATGACATTGTGCACAATTTTCATGAACACCAATTTACTAAGCACTCGTATCACTGAAGCCTTACATTCAGAAATTCACTAAAGCACAGTCATTTCAAAACCTTAAGTTGGATCTAGTTTTTTATGTAGCCAAATTTACTTTTAAAAAAAAAAATTTGAAAAATTATAACTGCCAAACTAGAGTTTGCCCAATGTTGCCAAGGAACTAATAATTCTTTTTCTTTTAAATCGATATTAATCAACTGTTAAATTTGCAGGAAAATTGTTAAGCCATTTTGAGATCACATTCCACCAAGATCTGACTTGAAGAGAGGGATGGTAAAAATGATCTCTTATACCTTAATTAGAGCTGGACTGGCTGGAGTAAGTTTTAATATGCTACAACTTTGATGTAAATGCTCCCCCCCCCACCTCAGCCTACAATGCTAAGGAGATTTTTTTTAAAAAAAGTATTGAAAGTTAACTATGTAAAAAATGCCAAGAAAATGGGTAGATCATTTTTTTTCCTGTAACTTAATAACGAGCCAAGTTTGGTCTACCAAAAAATATTATGGCTATCCCCACAACCTAGCGTGTCTAAATAATGTAAGTGCAAGCTTTCTAGTTTGTTTTCTCTCTCCAATTTATAGAGCCAATTAAAAAAAAAAAGTACAATATTAGTTATAAAATTAAATGATTATTCAAAAACTTCCACAAAAAATGTGTTAAAAGCTAAGCAGTGGATGAGTACATCCCATGTTAAAAGAGCCTACCTAATTGTATTTCCCGTCTTCATTCTGACCCACTGAGGAATAGGTCTGTTCTGTTTCATTTTACGTGCCAACTTGGTTTTGATACGGAAAGTTTTGTGGGCACCCTGCAAAATAAAGTTACAGTGTCAGAAAATAAAAATAACCAGACTACACTACCCAATACAAAATATATATAGCTCTAAATCAATAATTTCCTTATTCCACAGTTGAACATAATTTCCACTGAAATCTTATTCAATTAAACATTGGCCAAATTTAAGTTTTGGAGCTACAACATCACTATCCTAGGTCAGAGTTTGTAAAGGTATAAATAGTTATTTAAAAACTAGCAGTGCGTATATAAATGAAACAACATAAAATTGGCAATAGCCAGCGACTTTAGTTGTCTAGTGGTAGCAGCGACAATGGCTATGAAATGATATAATCATTGTAACCATTTTTACATCAAATTTATCAGAAAGAGTGAACCAAAGTGTATATTAAATGACAGACCCTCTACAGAGTGTCTGAAAAAAATCATTAAGTCATTTATGATGACTTGCATAAAAGTTCATGGCAGACATGTGACAGATGCAATCCAAGACTAAACAGAAGTGAGACAAGGCTGTTTACTCTTTCCTTCTTGTTACTTCTAAGTTTGGGTGATGACAGCAACAGACCAGAACCAGATTGTTACACTGTTACTGGAAACTAGTTGAGGACCCCCAACTTCACAGCACATAACCCCACACCTCGTATTAAGAAGAGTGATTTTGCATACTTTAATTGAATACAGTAGATTCTATTACAAGGGATGTTGGACTAGCTAATTCTAGCTATTTCTATTTAAAGTATTTAGCATTTAACAAATACGCAAAAATTGTTCATAATGCCATGGTAGTTAGGTCTGTAGTATGTACCTGTAAATCTATTGTTTTAGTAAATTCTAGACCTAGGACAGTAGGTGAACCATTTGAGTCTCTATGACTACCTAGAGTATCTACTCTAGACTGAGACAAGAATCAGTGGCCAGTCAACTCTAGTAAAATCTTGAGACAAGAGTTTTCCTTACTGCTACAAAGGTCTTTGTTTGAAATTGATTATGCTCAGTATATGTAAATATATCATTGTTTAAAGGAGTGAATTCGATTACTTTTGATGATGGAGAACATTTTTGTCTTTTTGAAAAAAAAAAAAAATTAAATATTTTGCATTGAAAGTAGACTAGATTAGATACTGTTTAAAGAGTGTTTACCTTGCAATTTAAAAAAAAAATGTTTCAGGTGATTTTGATCCCAATTTTTAAAATATTTTTTTTATTTTCTGCCATCACAACGCTGCCATTTTGTTAACACTTCTGACATTTCTTGTAGCTCTAGACCTGATAATTCGTTTACTTCATCAATATTTAGAATTTTAGATCTACATTCTAAACAAGTGAAGTTCATAAATATTAATGAAAGATTTGTGAGCTATAAATTTACTACTAATGCTAGAGATCTACTATTAAATTTCTTATTTAATAAGTAGATCTCATCTATAGACTGTCATAGTCTATGAAACTCAATTCCAACTTTTTAACTCTTTACAGTTCTCTCCCTTGAAAATCGATCTTAAAAGATTGACTCTTTTAGGGCTTATTTTTCAATTGAATTTCCATTTTTTTTACTTTTTTTTTTTGGTTTAATATTTTTAATAATTATTTTTTTATTAATAAAACCCAATAAAAATGCGACATGTTTCCATTTTTACATTTAAAAAATGTGAATGAACATGCGTCTATTTAAAAGTCACATCCGCCGCCATCATGTACCATGCCAGTAAAAATCAAATAAAAATGTCTAGCCATGAAAATGACGCAAGTTTTAGTGATGAATCTTCAGATTAAGATAGCTGGGAGCCAGACAGCAGTGATTCTGACTCAGATATTGAAAATTTGAGTGATTTTACATCATCCAGAGACAGAGCCAGAGGCAATGCTGTGTAAGTATTAGACCTATTGTTTGCAATAGAAAATCATTCGTTTCTTGTCAAAAATAAAAAAACAATGTTATTATAACTAGAAATTACTATTAGAATTATATAATAAACTTATCTAGAATAGGTTTATAGCCTTTGTACGCTTATATTTCTTCATAATTGTTCAGTATGATAAACATAAAATAGTCACCCAATCATTGTTTTTTTACACCAATTTGGTTGCTAAGGGTTTGTTTATATTGGATGCACACATTGACATAGACATTACAACCTCAGTTTAGAAAGTTATTGTTACCATGTTTTTATAGGATGTAGATTAGATCTAAATTTATATATATATATATATATATATATATATATCAAGCAAACATAATAAATTAGCATTAAATTATTGATTTATAATCTAAATAACTTGTTAGAGCATAATAATTAATTTTTTTTTTACTTTTATTTTTTCAGTCCCAAGGGATACAATGATGTGGATGAAGGACCACCAGCCCCAACACCAAAATTTATACCAGCCAGAGAACCAGGAGTTCATTTGAATGATGAGATTCTGACAAAGGCTGGAGTTAGAAAGTTTTTACATCCATCAGATTTCTTCAAGCTGTACACTGTCGACCTTGTCAATATGCTTGTGTTGTACACAAACAAATATGCTGCCCACTTCGGACCAACGAAACCAACAGTCTAAAAAGGATGGTATGATGTAACTATAGATGAATTTTATACTTTTTTGGGTTTGCTCATGTATATGTCTATTGTTCGAGCACCCTCTGTTTCCAAGTATTAGTGTAGGTCATCACTTTACAATGGTTTATGGCCAGAAGCTTTATGACTAAAAAAAGATTTCTTCAGATCATGTCCTTTTTAAAAGTATCTAATTTTGAAACAGGATCGTCAAGATAAACTAAATAAAATTCGTTTTTTATGAATACATTCATAAAAAATGTCAAAAACTTTACCAGCCTCATCAAAATCTTTCCATTGATGAGAGAATGGTACAAAATAAAGGGAGATATGGTTTTCGGCAGTACATATGTGACAAACCAACTAAATGGGGGATGAAAATATGGGTCCTAGCTGACTCTGTTACAGGTTATACTTATGACTTTGAGATCTATGTTGGCAAAGACAACAGTCCATCTTCTCGTTTTGGTTTGGCTTATGATGTTGTTATGCGTTTGTCTAAAAGTATTATAAACCAGGGATATGTCATATTTTTTGATAATTTTTACACTAGTTATCAACTTTTAAAAGATTTATTGTTAAAAGGTATATGTGCTTGTGGAACAATATTAAAAAATAGGAAAGGACTCCCTAATGCTCTAAAAGACGTAAAAACATTTGAGAAGAATTCTAATAGAGGAGATATGCGATGGGTTAGGGATGATGAGATTTTGACAACTCAATGGCGGGATAACAAAACTGTATCTGTTATGTCAAATTTTATGACAGCTAATGGTTATTCATTTGTCAAAAGGAGAACTAAAATCAATGGAGAATATAGGGAATTACTAGTGAAACAGCCCTCAATTATCAAGGAGTATAATGTGTATATGGGTGGGGTGGATAAAAGTGACCAACTCATTAATAAATACAATGTTTTAAGAAAAACTAAGAAGTATTGGAAAACTCTATTCTTTCATTTTATAGATATTGCTAGAGTAAACAGTTACATTCTTTTTCAAGAATGGAGGAAAACCCATTCTGACATACCAGAGCTCAAAAGACCTAACCGTTATTTACAGCTTGATTGTACAGAAGAACTAACACGTGAATTAGGAAAAGTAGAAAAGTACCAAAGTGTTCCTACTGCATCAAATGTCAAACAGTCTAAAAAAACGATCCATTCTATAATCCCAGAATTTTCACAAACGAGACGTAACTGTAAATTGTGCTACCAAACTTTGGGGGTGGAAAGAAAAGTTAGCACTAAATGTGGGAAATGTGATACATATCTGTTTCCATGGGAAAAGTAACTGCTTACTAAAGTATCACCAATCTTAGTTTTTTACTTATCAGTTTGTATATGTGTCTAACTTAAATATGTTTGTTCTATGAAACTGGTTTTGTAATATTTTCTATGAATTTTACATTCGGAAAATTTTTTTGGTTTGAAATTGTCATTTTTTTCTAATTATGTCCCCTTAAAATGTCATTTTACATTTTGTTGCATAACTTTTTTGTTTTCTTTACAAATTACATTGAATTTGTTTTCCTTTGTAGAGAAATAAATTCTCTTCAAAATAAATAGGTTTAATTTAAATTACTTTCATACTGAGTTTTTTTTCTTCATGGTGTCTTTCATGTTTTTTGATTTTTTTTTTCAGAAAAAAAAAATGTCATTACATAATTAATTTAATACCAAACCAAAGTAAGCAGTTATATCAGATTATCAATGGCATCAAATTAAACTGCATTAATTATCTTTCTATTGACATATAATAATCACTATTTCACTAAAAAATAAATAAATTCAATGTTTTTAAAGTCATATAAGCAGAAATAAAATTTCAGGATTTTTGGAACAATTGTAAAGAGTTAACTTTTGATCTGGGGGTGTGTCTCATATTGCTTAGCCAATGAGACGCTCTCATTCTCATCTTACTTGTTCCATGCCAACCAATGTTAAATCAAAGTATTCAAAGCGCCACAAAAAAATCAAAACTTTCTGTTAAACATTGTCATATATAAATTATAATTATATAACATTGCAAAGTTCTTTTTAAGTATTTTAATAATGAATGATGTACTAACCGAAAAATTGTTTTTTCAAAGATAAATTTTTATTTCACTATTTTCACCTTCCTAAAAATTGACAAAAACAAGACAATTTTTCTTTTAGTAAACTTTACTTAACATTGATTGATTCAACTAAATTTCTTAAGGCAGTTAAGCCTGAGTTAAGGCATTTGTCTTATGAATCAATTACCGTACGTATTAGACGCACTTTTTCTTCTCCAAAACGGGGGGGGGGGGAGTTGGTGCGTCTTATACGGCAAATACACATTTTACATGCATTAAAACTGCCCCCAACTTGTGTGTGCTGCGGGCTAGATTTGGGGCACGTACTGGCTGTGTGTGTTCGGGCTTCCCTCTCCCTCCTATAGCGCGCCATGCCCCCCTCCCGACAGTCTAACCATGTGCTGCACGGGCATCATGCTGAGCTTACTGCCGGTACCTCCATCTATCAGCGCAGGCTGCGTCTCCTCATGTCTCCCGGAGCAGTCTCACTCCTTGCTGGGCAGTGTGGGCACAATTTCGCCGCTTCTCTGCATATCTCCCGGGCATCCGATCAATCCATGCTGCCCTGAAATGTCCGCATGTCTGCCTCCTCCAGCCAATGCTTACTGATGTCCGTACTCTGCCCCGCCCCGCTGATTGGATGCCCGTGATTGATGGGCAGAAGGAGTGGAACACCTGGATGGCAGCTGGGAACCATGATCTGACACCTACTGGGCGGATGAAGAGGCCCACTATCACACAAGTGTGTGAATGGGTTAAAAGGTCATGGGACTCCGTGAAGGAGGACATTGTTGTAAAATCCTTCAAGAAGTGTGGCATTAGTAATGCCTTGGACGGAACAGAAGACGACGTCTTATTTGACACCAGTGAGGAAGAAAGTGATGACACTGACTGCGAGGATCTGTCCTTCCTCATTTCTGATAGCAGCGAAGACGAGGAATTCTTGGGGTTCGAATAAAAACATTACAGACTGATTTTTGTTACTTTCACTGTTTACTGACTGTTAATGAAAGTAAAGATTGTTCTTAATATGTTACATGGTTGACATAAAACTGTTCTTAAACTGCTGTTTACTTTATACAGTTGATATAAAATATTTTAGAACAGTATTTGGTTCAGAATCTTTTTTTTCTAGATTTTCCTCCTTTAAAATTGGGTGCGTCTTATATGCCGGAGCGTCTTATACGGCGAAAAATACGGTATGTCTTATTATAGTAATAGTCTTATGAATCAATTGTCTTATCATAGTAATAGTCTTATGAATCAATTATACATCAAGTTATTAACGAATTAGCATGATTTCTGTTTTACATATATCGAACTAATAAGAGTTCAAATTAGAAATCTAGATCTCCAAGTTCAAGGGATAGCACAGCGCCAGACATTACGGTATCGTATTTTAAAAAAAAATGTAAACACAAGTCTACTTTCAGTTCGAAATCTAATTGACGTTTATAATATAAGAAGATAAATGGTTTACACATATTAATTTTTTTTTACTAATCAAAATGTAATAAATTGAAATATATGTTGTTTATTTAAACGGATCAGCAATAATTTCCACGATATAAAACGATTTCATAACATACCATTTTTCTGTAGTGCCTACGACCAAGAATAAAATAAAAAGACCGGAAGCATTTAGTTGCAACAACAGCGCAGATTAAAATGCATTAATAGAAATCGTGCTTGCTTAAAAATAAGGAAAATAAAAAAGTAAATTTCCACTATAAGGGAGTCTCAATGATTTAGGAATATGTAAATTATTATTTTGAAATGTTTAAAATTATTTTTTATTAAAATATATAATTATTATATACATGGAGTAAAAAAGAATTTTGTGCTGGATGACAAACATAGAAACCTAGTATTTAAAATATATTCATGCACTAATAATTCATTTTAGATCTGCAAAAATAGTTATTTTTAAAAATATATTCTTTAAAAAAAAAAAAAGAGTTTATTTAATATCTGAATAATAAATAATTTGTTGATGCAGTAATCAGCCTTTAATATAAACAAAATTTTGAAACATTTTTTGTTGGCGGATTAACACAAAGCGTTTTTATTTGTTGTCCGCCTGGAATGGTAGCTGAATGAATAACAATAATAATAATATTCATAGTATATTAGTATAAAAAAATATGTATGTATGTAAAATGTATGCGTTCTTTAAATTGAATCAAACATGGTCTACAAGTATAGTCCTGAATGTAAATTTAGAAAGAACAAAATTAATAGCATTGACTGTATCTCGAAACTCTTAATAGCCTAAGGCTAATCTTTATCACAGACATTTCACTTTTCAGTTTCAGACATTGTTTTGTTTTTTCTATATTATTGTAGATAGATCTATTCTAGATCATAAAGCTAGTTTCTAGATATATATATCTATTTTTATTATTATATTATGAACAATTATCTAATTATGCTCACCGTCCATATATATAGATTTTATCATTAATGATGTTTTACTGGATGGAGTCGATCTACTACTAAATTTAAATCTATTTTGTGGAATAATGTTTATTTCACAGATTCTATTTAAGTGATGTTTTGCAGCAGTTTGACTTGAATTTGTATTGTCTTTAGACTCAGTCTCTTTAGAGACCATATTAAAAATTATATATCTTCTCTGATAGTCCGAACCTTGCATCCGGCTTACATTTTTTTAAACTTATAAACTGTAGCCTATTTACATAAGTACTCAGTCTGTTCACAGAGGCAACATAATTTAATACCTGCTCTTTTTTAACTCTCAATGTATGTAACTTAACTACCAGTACTATTTTTCTGAGAACTTCTTATCTCAGTGCCATCTCTGTTAATAGCAAGGAATTCAGAACAATATTATTCTAAATATTCTCAGATGCTGATAATGTTATTTGCCTTTAAATCTCTTAAACAAAATGTCAATAAATATGAAAGTGGTCAATTAGTTTGCTGTTTCCTTTTGCCAGTTCACCATGATGCAGCATAAATATGGGTATTCTGCTCACACCAGGGAGATCTTTGAGAATGGCAAGCAAACTGTTCATTTTAAACTTCTTTTACTTTCTCTTGCCATTGTATGTCCAGAGTGTGGCAGACAAGTTCCCAATAAGCTGATGAGCCATAAATATTTTAGGTTTATATTACTACCATTTTAGAATAGTTTTTCAAATAGTTTAACTTTAGTCTTCTTATCTTATCTTATAAAATGCAGAAGTTAGTTCAGAAAAGAAGATGATTACATCCTAAGCGTGTTCCTAGATCAATCTAGTCATGCTGTCTCAGGCATCCTCTAATAGCACTAGCGAAGAAAGAGCATTTGTACAAATTTGTCCTAGCATATGGAATGAGGAATGTGCCTTTATTTTTTTGTCTTTCTTAGTATTTTATTAGGTTTTGTTTTTGTAGTTAAAGAATATGGTTCAGTGTTTTTTGTATTATTGCTACTTTACTTTTAAGTCTTCTATCCTGATGGCTTTCTAAATTTAGTGATTTTACTAAAGGTGTTACTGTAGTAAAATGTGAATATTCGTTTGTTATGAATCTCACTGCTCTATTTTGTGTCTGTTCCAGTTTCTTAATGTTTTCTTGAGTTGAAGGGTACCAAACAGAGGATGTATATTCTATTATTGACTATTAGTCTACTGTAAAAAAGCTCATAAAGGTTGAAAATAGAGTTGTATATTATTCTGAATAAGTTGTAGACTTAATGACCTTTGTCACCAACACATATTGTTTATTAAATCTTTTTTTGCTCATGCTATAAATATTTTAAATATATATATGATTTCAACAATACCAGGGGATTGAGATTTAATTTAGATTAATTTGTCTTTCTATTGTTCATTTAACTTTTCATCATTATTATTTTTTTAAGCATATTTGAAGGGGTCAAAAAATGGCAATGAGCTGTACAGTGGTTTCCATATCAGGCAATTAATTCTCCATAAAGTTTATTCTTCAAAGAGCTATAATATCCTTGGGCCAGCAGCAATATTAGTTAAGGTAGTTGAAATTCCTTTTCTGAGATCAGTAGTTTATACTGGTGTTATAATTTACAAAATCTATATATTAATTAGTTATTACATCTCATTACTACAATCAAAAGATGGGCTTAATTTACTATTTTAAAAAGCAGTTCTAAATTGAACAAATTGAATGAAAAATAATAGAAAATCAGGAGTCTAAGAAGGGCTACATACATCAAAAATTGTTATAGTATTATCCTAAAGCCTATTTTCTAATTAAATGTTTTGAAAGTTTGATTTCAAATATTTTAGTGAGTGCAAATACAACAACAAAGAGACCATGATGCCTGGAGAAGATCTTTGTGATGATGATTACTATGGAATAGTAAGCTGCTTATTTATATTTTAGTAATTTTTGTTGTATTTCAAAAAGTTTTCAGTTGATTAATAAGGTAGCAATGTCAATAGTGTTCTTCTGTGGCCAGCACCTAGAAAAGGTGTGTTGTGGTCAGCATCATAACTGCTCATTAGTGCATTGTAGACATGCAGATTGAAAATCCCAGCCTTTATTATTCAAACTGAGCATCTTCACTGCTGTAGCCGCCATTCTCCAGTAAAGATCCTTAAGAGCAATCATAATAAAAGACATTCACGTTTGTTTGTGATTAGAAATCATGTAAATGTAATTTTTCCTGGCTAGTCTATACATGTTTTAATGGCACTTAGATGATAGACTACATTATAACATAAATATATTATACTGCATTAGTTTATCTTGTAGTTTATGTAAGTTTTGAACTGAACCTTATCATTGCCATTTTGTTTTAGAATCCATATGAAAGTTTCATGAAGAAACATTTACAGCATTATGGCTATTACACTGGTGAGTGAATTTTAATGATTAATGCCTCTGTATATGTTACATCAGGTTCCATGACAAATCGTTCTCAGACATTTTGTTTACAGACTAATCAATCATCTGTTGATTTGTCATGTGAACCATTTGTCGCAAACCAATTATCAGTGAACCAGTTGTTAGTGAACAAGTGTTCTGTGAGCCAGTTGTCAGTGAATGATATGTCAGGTGAACAATTTGTTGGTAAAGAAATTGTCTGTGAATGATTTTTTGATCAGTTTGCAGGAGATCCTGCATAATGTGGAATGTTAGGTATGTCTAGAAACATTCAAACTTTTTTTATAGTAGTAAAACATTTAAACTTTATAATAGCATTACAACATTCAAAATTTATTATAGCAGTTAAACATTCAAACATTAATAGTGGTAAAACATTTAAATTTTTTAACAGCAGTGTAACAGTCAAATCTCAGCTCAGATGTGCTTAGTATAGCCATCTAGATTTTATTTTTCATTAGAGAATCCGCACACACATTTTGAATGTTTGCTAACTATCTATGATTTTAGGTGAATTCAAAATTTATTATGGCAGTTAAACATTCAAACATTAATAGTGGTAAAACATTTAAATTTTAAAACAGCAGTGTAACAGTCAAACTGATTATTATTTATAGAAAAAATAAAATGTAAATTATATTTAATCACTAATCATTTTACAAATATATTAAAAGCTCAGTTCATTTTTATTTAAGGAATATGCTCATAGATCATTCATATCATGTTCAGTGTTCAGTAAAAATAAAATAAAGCTTTTTAGAAGAAACAAATTTTTAAGGGCTTATCATTACATTGTATGTTATTAAATTTAACTTGAAATATATTATAAGCTTAATTCAGTTTCATACTCAGTGTTCACTAAACTTATGTAAAGCTCTTTAAAAGAAGCAAATATAAGTTCTCATCATTAAATTTATATCTAACGATGATCTCAGCTCAGATGTGCTTAGTATAACCATCTAAATTTTATTTTTCCTTAGAGAATCCGCACACACATTTTGAATGTTTGCTAACTATCTATGATTTTAGGTGAATTAGTACATTTCAAGTATGTTAACGTTTATAAAATCAAAGATAGTCAATGGCAGAATGGTTTTTCTGTACTTAAATATAAAATACGTGATTAGCAGATGAATGCCAACACAACATCATAACATTGATGTTACTCTATAGACTGTTTTAACAGAATTTAGCATATATAAATATAGAAGAGATACAAGCTCTTTTACTATTTTCCTCCTTAAAAGAACTGAAAATTCGGATATCAGAACAGAGTGGGAAAAAATGAAACATTAATAGTTTTGCTACCTTGGGTTACAAATTATTCAAAAGGCTAACTGACTGAAACATAATAATAATATGTTAAATACTATGGTCAGTATGTCACTTGGGCTAAAAAAATGAAATAATGCCCTCCTTATTTGCATGGTATCCAGCTGATAAAACTCTTTGCTTCCAAACTGAAGGGGGTCCAAGTTCAAATTTGTGTAAAGACTGATATATGACTGAAATATGTAGCAAAGTAAATGGTGGTTGGTCATTTTGTTGCCCTTGTGACTCCTTCCTTAACTGCATAGAAACTGATAAGCTTTACATCATCCATCATCATAGATCATAAGATCTGAAATCAGTACCTTTATTTTTAATTTATTTTGGGTGGCAGGGGCTAGTGATTAGGCATGTGTAAACTAAGAATGGCAGGAGGGCCGCTGGTGGCCCACTTTTACGATATACATATGCATGCAAATGTGACATGAAGCTATTTAAAATCGCCACTAGCAGCTGGGAAAAAGTGGCACTGGATAGATCCACATGGAGAGAGAGCATAAGAGAAGGGTCTCGGATTGCAGATGCCATACACAATAGAAGCAGAAAGAAAGCTGAAAATGCAACTGCGCCTGGTGATTTCATATGCCCAATCTGCAACCGCAGCTGTGTATCAAGGATTGACCTCTTTAGCCACAGAAGAAGTTGCAAAGGGAAAAGATCATCTCTCGAGACGTAAAGTGCCACAATAAAAAAACTAAGAATGGACCATCACAGAAAAAGCCACCATCCCATTATATTAAAAACGTTAAATAGAATGAAAGTTGTTAGAATGCTTCAGAGGAAAAATGCATCATGGGCAAAAAAAACCCAAACAAACCCCATTTGGGCAGCTGTTTGAGAAAAACATTTGTAAGAAAGCTAAAAAGATTTTAGAAATAAAAACTCAGCCCTTGGGTCAGGATTTTGTGTATTTACCATCACTAAAGAAATACAAAACACAGATAGCTAAAACAGACACAAAAACTCTTTTGTTCCCCAGGCCATCAAATCATTAAATACAATTCAAACATCTGGTATAAATGTTTCACATGTAAATTATGTGTGAGTCTGGTATGAATGTATATTTTGGTTCTCTATTGTTATAATGTTTTATTTGGTGTAATGCACAAATTATTAAACAAATTTCATTATGGATAAAAAAGATTATTATTAATATTATTAAAATTCTGGCTAAGCTTAAACACTCAGATAAATGGCAGAAATTAGAGATTCTTTCCCTCAGATAAGCTTTGTTTTGTTTTTTTAAAGTAATCTTTTTTTCTATTGATTGTTTTCACTTTATATTTACCTAAAGGGAGAAATCAAAATTATAAACATCACTTTAAACACTATGAAGAGTGGGAAAAAAACTATGGCTATACCATGAGTAGTGAAAGTTCTGAAGATTCAGATTCTGATACAGATGATGACAAGGCTTGTGGTTAGTACTAAATTACTGATTATTTCTTATTATCTTTGTAATTCTATACAATGTCTAAACTTAATAGGAAAAAAATATTTTTTTAAAAAATTCCTTGACCTAAGCTACCAAGTCAAACAAGTTGACAACAATCCCATTAATTGGCAGTTGCCAAAAAGTTATTTGCAGAACCCCATCAAAATCACCACCATCAATACAGGATATAAACAAGGTTACAACAAGGTTTCCACACAAACTGAAAATCGACCCCTGAAGTGGTCCACCCAGGCAGGTAAAAAGGCAGGTTTCAATATTATCAGAATGTAATTCTATCAAAGACAAATGACAGAAAATAATGGAGAAAAAAAGGCTAAAAGACCCCAGCGGTCCAGCAGACCAAAGGATAGGTGAAAGTGAATGTGAAGTTATATGTGAATCTGGCCTAACTGATGTCTTATAATGAATATCTAATTGATCTATTTGTTTTGTAAAGAGCCAATCTCTTATTCCTCAAGAATAAAACATTTCCGTAAAAAAAAAATTAAAAAAATAGTGTTCTATAGTAACCGTAGCACAGCAGTTCACGCGATAGTATGAAAAACGACTTATTAATTGCTGTTTTACATTATGTCTGACTTATATGCATACTAAATAGATTTTTTATCTTTAAAAAAATAATAAACATTTTTTTGTGTGTAAATATAGTACGTAGTATAACAGA
The DNA here is from genome assembly GCA_030265305.1 of Biomphalaria pfeifferi. NCBI lineage: Eukaryota > Metazoa > Mollusca > Gastropoda > Planorbidae > Biomphalaria > Biomphalaria pfeifferi. Next base: position 1,563,977 of record JASAOG010000086.1, on the reverse strand, counting down.
ACTTACACAACTTAACAATACAAATATAAATAAATAATTTTTGACAAAAAATCTACAACCCTTTGCATAAATGTGTTAAAAATAAAATGCTTGATTGATATCATAAATGCAGATTTTACTAGATCAGTGTTTCGCAAACTTTCAAGATATGCATACCCCCCCCCCCCCCCCCCCCCCCCCCCCCCCAAAAAAAAAAAGAGAATAATTGTCAAGAATAATAAACAAAAAATATAATTGTTCATAAAAAAATATAAATAAATGTTATATTATAAATAACAAAAATTTGCGTCAATTAGAAGGAGAAACAGTTAATGTGTACCCCCTTCAAACTCTCCCCGTACCCCTGGGGGTATGTGTACCTCACTTTGGGAAACACTGCACTAGATTATGTTAAAAAATAACTTCAAAATTTATTTCTAATATTCAATTTCTTTTATTCATTATGAAAGATTTATTTACATTTAATGTCTCTATTTATTTAAGTTTGCTGTTCTACCTTGAAACCTTAGGTATTACAGGCTAAACACATTCCTTTAAATACCTTCCATCTAGTCATCATTACTTAATTACTCTCAAGTTAAGAATAATTACTCTCAAATTAGGAATAATTTAAAACAAATATTATAAAGTAATCTAAAAATATGTTCCTGTTTTAAGAATTTTGTCTTCACTAATATTCTTAAGGTTAAAGGCTTTCTTAAACACTTTTATTAATACTTAATACTAATACTTAAAATAGCAATTTTTCAAAAGATTATTATTTCTTACTATAATATTCCCTACTTAATTATATTATCATTTATTTTTTGCTTAACAATAATATAGGCCACAGTCTACAAATTTGTATATAACCTTTGTATATGTTAAGAAGAAATAATCCTAAGTAGGCAGTCACCTGAAAAAAGAAATAATAATGACATAAATATCTATAATATGCCTGCAGGGCCAGTTTGACCCTTTAACACTGCTTTGCAAATGGAGTGCATTTCTTAAATCCATAATCGTTCTCTATGCTTGAGGCACTAAATTCTTTTTTCTTCCTTATTTATAAATAATAGAAGCTCAACTTGAGCATTTATTGGTGATCCATTACAGGGGTTCTCAAGGTAATAAATGTAGTTACCCGAACAGAACATCTCATGGTGATTATTGTAATTAGCTGTAACAGAACTTTTTTGTGATTATTATAGTTAAATGGTGAATTATGTAGTTAGCCTTAATGGAAAATTTCATTTTGATTGATGTAGTTGGCCCCAACAGAAAATTAACAGGTTGATTAATGTAGTTATTTTTTTGTAAATTTAGGAGGATTTGTTTCCTTTTAAAATCTTTTCTGAAATTCAATTTTTTATTCCCGCTAATTTAAAAACATTTATCAACATTTAAATGAAAGGAGATAGTTACTACGATTTTTTGTGTGCATGAAATTGTGAAATCAAAGAAATTATTAAATTTTGATTATTTTTTAACTAAGAAAAAATTATATTTCTTTAAAATGATTACAAAAAGACTTTTAAAAATTTCAAATAATAAGAAAACTAGAATTAACTGAGCACTTTAGATTAAATTTTATGAAATAAATTGTTCTAGACAACTTTTTAAAACAGATATTCACTTAGAAAATTAATTATTGATGAAAATGAAAACAATTGAATAGCATACATACATTTAGTTTTGTGACATACATTTGCAGGAGAAAAAAAACTTTTATACACAAAAATATGGCATGAGAATTAAAGTATTTGATTGCTCATTGATTAATTGATTGCTAGGTAATGCTGAAATAAGAAGCCAGGAATTATATATTGATTTATTGAACATGTCAGGATTGACCACTTTCCTTCTAGCAGACGCTAAATATTAGTTCTTTTTTTTTAAATTCATATGCTCTATAATTATACATGAGCAGAAAAAAAAAATGTATTTGTGAGTGCTCCATGAAATCATATCAGAAACAGGATCAGTTCCTTTATGATTTTGTTGTTTAGTTTACTTTATTAAATCTGTGTTTCTTATTGAAGTATTATGGAAGTCTGTGATGATAAGTAGATATGTGTATTTTCATTTCTTTATTATTAGTTTGTTTCAATTTTTAAAAGTTTTATAAAAATTCTTTTTGGTGATAAATTTCTCAGAGTTAAAATCTCTAATTTACATGCAAGACTATATTAACACATTTTGTGAATGAAAATCTGTAATTTATAAGATAAGACTGTTGGAAAATGAAAAAAATCAACAATGGTGTTAAGAAAATCTCATACACTTAAGTTTAAATAAGAAAAGATTCTTGGCCATAAAATAAAATGGAAAGCAGGTTGCCAGATTTGCAATCAAAGCCAATTGATTTAAAGAATGTTGGTTTCGATGAAAAAAATAAAATTGCTGAAGAACCATTTCAAATGGATTTTGTTATTAAAGAATGTAGCAATATCTCCAATAGTAACTCATCAGTATCTTTCCAAAGAGAATCCTTACATGAAACTAGCAATAAATACATCAGTGAAGATGGCAGCGAAGAATGGAGCTCAGACTCTGTGGACCTTAGTGATTGTTATATAAAGCATTTGTTTAAAGTTGATACCAATGGGAAGAAGAAAAATAATTCAATAAGACATTCCTTGCCTCACAGTTGTCATTCAGAAATCAATATGCCTACAAAATCTGAAGTCATCTCAAGAAATAGTTCCGAAGATGTTGGTAAAGATTCCAAAGCAGGTAGCTCATTCATAAGTAATGAGTCTTGGAAGAGTAGGCTTAATTGTGTTGAATTAGAAAACAGTCCAGGCAAGGCTAATTTTAGATGTCTTAGAAAGAGATGGGCAGGAAGAATACATGATTACAATTTAGAGCAATCAATATCAGTAGGTACTGTATCTACCAGACTTGATTTAGACCCTATGCTGGGTGAAAGTGTGAGAGTAAGGACAGTTGAAAAAGGTTTAACTCGTTCTCAAAGAAACATTGGAGTGAAAGGATCATCGAGTAGCAGTTCTGACTTTAATACCAGTGATGACTCTGCTTCATTGGTTTCTTGTGACAGTGTTGATTCCTCTGGTTTTGATCATGAAAACATAACTGGGAGTTTACACAGCATTGACACATTGGAAAATAACAAATGCACAAGAATTACTTCAAGTGCCCAGCCTTGTAAAAGATTTGAGGAGACAGAAGAGGGGGACTCAACACTTCACTCTGTCAGCAGCTTATCTGACATCATTATGATTGATAGCAGAAGCAGTTCAAGAAACATAAATGACAGTAGACCTGCTTCCAGCACAGCAAATAGCTTGGCTACATCTAATAGTAGAAGCAGCAGGCATGGTACAAGTAGTGACAGCAATGAGAAAGGTGTTAGCAGGAACTCTCGTACACTTGATGTGGAAAGTATCTCTAGTAGCAGATGTAGGCTAAGTGAGCGTGGTGACAGGAAACAAGTCACTAGGAGTGATAGCTTGCCATCAAGAAACCACAGTGCTACATCATGCAGTGTAACTTCATATGAAACTTCAGAAAGTAGGACTGTCACCACCAGCTCTTGTAGTAAAGAAACCAGCACTCTTCCTAGCTTGTCTGCACCCACTAGCTATCTGAAAGCAAGCAGAAGCAGCAGCCCTAGTGGCAGGCTTTCTTGTTCCAAACCCACTAGTGGCTCAGATAAAAGTATAAGCCGTTACACCACTTCAGTAAGCAGCTCAGCTCCTGACTCAAACTCAGCCAGCAGGCGCAGTACAGACATGAGTGGGTCATTAACAAGCTCTCAAGAAACAGAGTCAACAACCAGTATTGCAACCAGTAGTAGTGACAGTGACAGCACAACTGTGTATTCATCATCATCCTCATCCTCTGACTCCAGCTGGCTGGATTATGAATACGCAGCTTACATTTTTAAGCCTAAATATGAAAAAAACCCAGAGTGGGTGAAATCTCTATTAGAGAAATTTTCTTCCACCAGTCAGACTTGTGATGCTACAGTCAAAGAAGATTTGGACTTATATCATGATGCAGGTACTGTGAGATACATTAACACATATGTTTGACATTTACATCTTAGGTCCTGGTTAATGATATTACTCATATTCCATATTAAATATGTTAATTTTCAAAAATGTTGATCCCTAACTAACATTGATTATTTCGACATGCAGTTTCAACAGCAGTTAGTTTTTAATTGAATGTTGAAAAACATTCCAACACATAGGCCTAAACTACAGCCCAATGGGACTTAAAAAAACAAATATGGAACCCAGGAGAAAAAAGTTTTTTTTAGGGTTTTTCTTATTCTTTGTAAGAAAATCAAGTAACCTTATGAAACCAATTTCTATAATTAAGCATATAAATCGAATTTGTCAATATTACATTTAGTAAAGTCAAATTTATTTTGGGTTTTTCTTTTTGTTAATTTGAATTAGAAAAATTAATTGCAATTTTTGTTACCCGGTAGTTAATTAATTAATTAGTAGGTAAACATTTAAAATGTTTATGGGGCATTTCAGATTCTAAACTAAGATAAACAAGCTAAAGCCTTTAAAAAAGGGAATCTTAAATCGGCTATTCTAATCCCTACTAGTCTACTTAATGGGCCTATTATTGAAAAATTGCAATAGATTTTAATACTTACACATGCTAAAAGTATTATACATTCCCACTTTAATCTAACAATATCCTTGTTTGTGTTAGTACTGAAAAGCACAATATTTGTATTTATATTCTTTAAATATAAACCCTATATATTGGAAATAAATAAAAGAGAAATGAGATTTGGCTGACGTGTGCTTTTTGCACCAATCATCTAAATACAAAACAAGGTTCACACTAACTACTTTGCATACTTACCATTTAAAATACTTGTGTTGCTTATATCCTACTATGTCCTACTAGTCTCCTTTCAAAACTTCAAATTCTTATCCATTACAACTTTTTTTTTAGATGCTCATAACTCAAGTGTTATCGATTGCCAGCTTGTACCACTGTTTTGTTTTTCTGGCTCTAGTTTTTTGTCTAAACCTCAAACATTGGCTCATTGACTCAGACAAATACCCTCACTTGCAGCATTAATATTCTTTGGCCAAAAAAAAATACCTTGGTTGCCAATCATATAAAATTGATTTTGAGTCTGGAACATTAGCCAAGTTGTTTGAAGGAAGTCATGTTCAGGGAAATCACATTTATTGATCATGTATTGCCAGATTTCCTGCTGGCTGTCATTGATACTGTTTGGCTTAGTGTGAAGGTGCTGTGATGGAGTTAATGTTGTGAAAGGTTATTAAGTGCTTTACCTAGCATAGATATAGTTAGACTTTTTTTTGTTGGTTATACTATCTTAGTCTTATATATATTTGCATTTATAGTGTTGGAGTTCATAGTGTAATTAAGTTTTATATGTTTTACATTTTATAATGTTTTACGTGTGTATATATTTTTCAGTGCTTCATATTTTATTAACAATTATTTATTTAAAAAAAATTATGATTGAATGAGGTCATGTCCTTTATTTTCTAAACATGTCTGAAAAACATTTTAATTTACCACTTAATAAGAAGATGGGGATTAATATTGAGTAGTTTTGAGCTTGACTGCTTTGTTAATTTCAGCTTATCACTGGTAGAAAAAGGAGTGTTGGTTTTATGTCTTTGCCTTTTCTAGACTATTTGTTAAAAACAAAAAATTATAGCCAGCAAAAAAATATTTGTTTTGATTTTGATGTCTTTCAATTTGTCCATGAGATTATAAGTATGAATTTAATTGTTAACTATAAACAACAGTAAATAAACCACTGTCTTTTTGCTTTTTTTTTTTTGTTTCAGACAGCAAACTTCAAGAGGATCTGCTGAAAACTACACAGCTTATATACAGCTGTGGAGAGTCAGGAAAAATGGTAAAAAATATATTTTGGAATTGATTGCTGTATTTGTTAGTAAATTTTTTGTTTCTGTTAACCTCAAATACAAATGATTTAATAAAAGATGTGAGAACTTTATATAACTTTATTAATATCAGTCACAAAAAAAAGGTGTAACTATTATAGATTGTTTTCTTACTGTATGTCATATACTCAGACCATATTTTACCTATTCACATTTTTCACTGTATGAAAATCTACCTCAAATGGGTCAAGATTTGTACATTAGGTACTTAAAAAGTAATAGTGATGTCTTTTTGCAGGCTTAGTTTATGTAATTCTTGACTAAGACATAAATCTAGATGACTACACACTTGCACTTTCTACCTGTATCTGAATGTATCGACTTAGCTATTGACTTGACTATTGATTTGTATTTTAATTGCATACAAATATATATAAAAGGACATGCTATATTTCCATTTAAATTCAAATGATGTTTTTTGCAAATTAGAATGTAGACCCAAAATTTTTGTTTTTTTAGGTGCCAAGACTCAGAGAACCCAGAAGTTTGTATGCTTTAAATAAAGAGCTTGGCCCGCAGCAAGCTGCTAGATGGTATGTTGAATACTATAATTGATACTTATTTCCCTTTTATCTTAATTCTTTGTTTGAATGTGTGGCACATTGCATTATTGATTTTCTTAAGAAATGCTGCTTTTTATTTTGTTAAGTTCAAAGATATTTGTATAAATAACTCTCAGTTTTTAACCAATTGTCTGTTAGTCAAATTGTCTCAAGAATTCTCAATATTCGTACACATAAGTTCTCATTGTTTTTTCAAGCAAGTTTTGCTTAAAGCTGTAATGTCTCTCTGACAGTATGAAGCAAAACTTGTAAAATTTTTAATGAACTTAAAGATTATTTATACTTCAGTCATTATTAAAATTTGAACTTTTTATAAGGTGTTATGATGTTTTGACAAATGTTGAAGTCTTTTCTGTTCTTTTAAAGAAAGTAATTTAAATTAATAGAAGTCCAATTTTTTTCTAAAACCATACATGAAATGAAGAAACATACACAAAAAATAATAATATAGATGCCTAGAACAGTTTCAGTGTAGATATTTCACATAAGATATTTTATCCAGATAATTGTTAAAGTTACATAATTCATAACAGTCAAGAGACTGAATAATGATCTTCATTTTTTATTGGGTTGTTATATCGCAGGCCTGCTGACCTGCAAGTCATCAACGAGAGAATCAAACACATACAAACAATACCCACAGAGCCTGAACCATTTTACAAACAAAGTAAGCACAATTTTATACATAAATCTCATTGAGAGAAATTTGTATCACTTAGCACTATTTTGTTTATTTTAATGTTACATTCTCTCTGTTGCGGTGTGTTATTGCCACAAAACCATCTAATATATTGCTATTATTCAGCTGGCTTTGAAAAGTGCCCAATGGTCAGAGGTGAAGCCAATGGAGGCAAAGTTGCCTTCTCTTATGAAGCAAATTCCAGTTTTGTAAGTTGGCACTACAATATTTATGTTTTCTGTAAATTATTTTGTTGATAGATTTTATAATAGTAGGTCATAATTTATCAGAACTCTAATAGTACTGGTAATTAATTTCTGAAAAGTATTATAAGGGTTAAATCTCTCCTTCAGTTTATGAAGTCTCGAGTCGGTGGATCTCGAAATGGGTGTGACCAGTGCAGCATCAGTCTTCAGTCTGAGAATGACACCACATTAATTTTTGAGTCAAGGTTTGAAAGTGGTAACTTAGGCAAGGCTGTACAAGTGTAAGTTTGTTTTAAAATCGAGTAATGTTTATCTCCTATATTTTTATGTCAGTAAATCAAAGACTAAAACTACTTTATATTAAGTATCATATTTTTCAAAGAATGTGACTTTTCACGTTGGCAAAAACATAGGCTTCAGTCTGGAACACTTTGCATGATATTTTCTTCCAATTTTTCATTCTTATTCTTTGTGAAACAAAGGCATCTCACTGAGTCAGTTGAGATGTGTATATCACCCTATTGTCCATTGTTAGCATTGACAGGGAATACACAATTATAGATGAGCTATTATTAAAAATTTTTTAAACAGCATAAAATGTACTTGTGCTAGTTTATGAAGGAGATTGTCATAATTGTCATCTTTATGCTGTTATGTTTTGAGCCTGTTCAAACCAGAACATATGAAACATGAATCTGATGAAATGCAATGCAAACTCTTCATGAACACAATTACAAAGGCAAAGTTAATGCATTTTTTTCTTCATCTATTCTATGTTTTTTTAAAGTGTTGTGATTCTTTTACAGAGGAGAAAGAGATTATGAGCTCTGGCTTCGCCATGACCTATATACCAACAAACACACTCAGTGGTTTTACTTCAGAGTGTCTAACACAAGGGCTTATGTGGAGTACAGGTTTACTATAGTTAACTTTATGAAAGTAAGTCTTTTTTAGCGGCCCCCGAAAGGGGAAAAGACGCTATTAGTTTTGTGTGAAATGTCTGTCAGTCCGTCCCGTTTAGATCTCATAAACTAGAAAAGATAGTGAAAATCCGACATCACAATATTTTAGACCATTCAAAGTTCTGATGCAACGCCTACTTTTTTCTTTTCTGAAAGCGAAAAATCTAATTTTTTAAATCACTTATGCAAGCAGTTTTTTCATAAAAATACACCACTTTTACAACTATTAACTATTAAACACTCACTCTTTATGAGGGGAGGCGATCTTTTTACATATTTGTAACACATTTACGCAAACTGTTGTAGATTTTTTGTCAAATATTTTGGTTTTTATATTTGCATTAGTATGCATTATAAGTTAGACATAATTTAAAATGAATAGTAATCTTGTAAACTGCATTTTCTTGTCAGATGGAAATGATTTCGTCCTGAGGATCCGAATAAGAGATTGAGCCTTTTCAAAATAATTGCATCAATTATGAGACTTCAGTTAGGCACGGTAGCTGAGCGGTAAAGCGCTTGGCTTCTAAACCGTGGGTCCCGGTTTCGAATCCTGGTGAAGACTGGAATTTTCAACTTCGGAATCTTTGGGTGCCTCTAAGTCCACCCAGCTCTAATGGGTACCTGACATTAGTTGGAGAAAAGTAAAGGCGGTTGGTCGTTGTGCTGGCTACATGACACCCTCGTTAACCGTAGGCCACAAAAACAGATGAACTTTACATCATCTGCCCTATAGACCACAAGGTCTGAAAGAGGAACTAGTTAGGCCAGGTTCACATCTAACTTTACATTCACTTTCACCTATCCTTTGATCTGCTGGACCTTGGGGCACCACACAAGAACTGTCAACCTTCGTTCTCCTTTCTTATCCGTCATTTGTCTTTGATATAATTTCATTCTGATGTTTTTTGTGAAAATATTGAAGCCTGCCTGGGAGGACCACTTCGGGGGCAGAGTTTGAGTTTGTTTCCACACAAACTGTCTTTGTAATCTTGTTTTTTCATATCTTCACACTAGGACAACTGTTATAGCTAATTGCTTTTTTTTTTGTTGGTGATGCATTGACTATAGGTTCCTTTGTGTGATTTTATATTTAATGAAAATAATGATTTTGGTTTAATGGTGTTTGTGTGGCTAGCAAAATGACCAACTATCATACTCTTCAAAGCAATTTCTTGTGTTTACAGCCTCAACCAGCTTAACCAAAATTTAAACTAAGATCTTTAACTCTTGCTCTTGCTCACCTAGAACCTTTATACATTGCCAAATACTCATGCCAAAGCTATTTGCAGATAAATACATAGAATTATTGTTTATCAAGTAATCTAGGCTTTCTAAGTGTTTTTTACTTTTAACTTTCGTTGACCAAATAATTAAAGTGTGGCAGATAAGGTAAAGCTCTTCTGCTTCTGTGATACAATGTTAAAGTAGTTGACCAATCACATGTTATTTCACCATTTAGTACCAGGACTCATTAGAAGTTAGTAGACTCTGAAACACCCTAAAATCATAAATTAAAAATTACAGCATCTACAAGGATTCAAATTCAACACCCTCAGTTTCAGAGCACTTCAAAGCACTTTGCCACCATGCTCCTATTCCTCACTATGCTACAAAATTAAATAGAATATTTACAGTTGTATTCTCTACTTTAAGTCTGACAGTCTCTATAATGATGGCATGAAACCAGTTATGTACAGTGAGAAAGAAGCAGAACTCAACAAAGTTGGATGGATCAGGGCTGGCAATAATATCAAGTATTACAAAAATAATCTCAGGTAACTAGTCAACATTTTAATTCAGTAAAAGAAATCCACGCACTTCATCATGGTTTTTTTTTTGTAAATACTTTTTTTTCAAATTGATATTTTGAATACTATTAATACTCCACAAAAAAATAGTGAAAAAGATTTTTTTTTAAAGATATTTTATATGCTTCTTGTTATTTTATAGCTCAATAATATGATAGCATTTTATAAAATGAACATGTAAATGTTACAAAAGCTATGAAAAATAGGTTTTCCCTGAATAATGTCTTCATAAAAGTATGAATAATACATTTGTCATTGTTTAGTTATCAGTACCATCTGCTAGCTGAAAGATCAACTGAATGATAAAAATTGCTTTATACTAGAAGTAAAAAAAAGTTAAAGCTCAAGAAGTGCACACAAATTATTATAAGTTGTTTTTTTTAAAATATATAGCTTATCAATGCTTCTGCATTCTGTATACATTATACATTTAAAACTCCATTAATATAATTCCCCTAAGTAATGTCAAAGGGCAAGCTGGTTCATACTCTATCTAGCCAGATTTTCTTGTACCCCATTGAAAACATTTCTATGTGTATTCAAGTCTAACTGTGTATCTATCAGCCTACTTTTCAATCAACAGTTTCTCTTTTCTTGTTTGCATGGATCTACATTTTGTTTTTCTTTAATGCTTGTGTATCCCCAAATATTTTTGTTGGCTTTCAAATATTAATCTTTTAATTGATTCAGATGTAGATAAATTATTTCATTCCTATGCTTCAAGCTAGAAATTGATTTTAAGATAATCAAAGTGACAAATCTACTTTCAAATGCTTCACTTCAAGTCCTCTAGATTTTCTGAGTTCTATTTTAAACCTTTTTTTAAAATAAAGTTTCACTGACCTATAAATTAATATTTCTGCAGATATGAAATGGGCAAAGGAGAGCGCTACTACTACTCCATGACATGGACCATCCAATTCAAACATGACAGAGACACAGTGTACTTTTCTCATTGCTACCCTTACACTTACACAGACCTACAAGTGAGTCAAAGTTTATGACATATATATGTATTGTTCATCCATTGTGGTTTGATGATGACCACATTTGTCATCCAAGAAACTGAGGGCTTTTCACTAGGGTTTTGTGAGACCTATGTGAGCCTGAAATTTTTGGTTGCACACTGGGCAGATTAGCTGGAGCTAGTGTCATTGGATTTGCTTTTTGCTCTGATGCTTTTCTTCTGCCAGTGCTATTTTCTTTCCTCTGCAATTGGCCCCCAGTTTTCACAGTGTGATGCTATGATGCTCTATCATGTGCTTCCATCACTCAGGTTAAATGGTAAGAAAAATTACCTGATACTGGAGTCCTTCAAAGAGCAGACCTGCAAAGGATCCACTCAATCCTTAAGCATTCCCAGTTGTGATGGGCAGACCAATTCTGCAGTATAGAAGACTCCCTCCTGTATCCCTAAATGAATTTTTATGGCTAATTAAGGAAAGGGAAGGAATGACAAGGTGGACAAAGAAAACGCTTCATAACACATGTACAGCTTAGGGAAAACACATTTACACATTGAGGAAAACACATTTATACATTGAGGAAAACTCATTTACACATTGAGGAAAACACATTTATACATTGAGGAAAACACATCCACAAATCAGGAAAAGAAAACATTTTCACTGGGTTGAAGTAATTTAAACTTTTGTGTAAAATCCTAGAGAATTTGTATTTATACTTCTTTTATGTCCAACGCATGACAAAATACTTTACTCTTCTTAACAGATACCTACAACATTAGATCTGTGTGAACTCTCAGATATTTGAAAATTCCAATCTTTATTACATATACATTCCAGAATCTTTAGCTTAACAGTCTCAAAATTCTTCACTCTTTGCTCAACTACTAGTCATTTAGAGTTTTAAATAATATCTATTTAATCTGCTAAATTAATTTTTTTTAACTTCTAATTACTTGATTAGAATTATCTACTGGACCTGACCAATGATCCTATCAAATCAAGAATCTGTAAGCAGAGAGTCTTGTGTAGAACACTAGCTGGGAACCTTGTTTATGTCATAACTATTACTTCTGCCTCTCAAAATCCTGAAGATATGAAGGTATTATAACAACAGCTTTCAACCTTTTTCCTATTAAGATTTAAGGGTCACTTACTCATCAATTGACTTTTTAAAATTATTTTAAATATTAAAAGAAAAGTTGTTTAAAATTTCACTTTCAAGAACTAATATAAACAAGTTAATTTCAGCACAAAAAGGCAGTAGTCGTGACCTCAAGAGTTCACCCAGGTGAAAGTAACTCTAGCTGGATGTTGAAAGGATTTTTGGATTTTGTCACAAGTAGCTCTCCAGATGCTAAGGTAAGCTGTTAAATTTTTTTTCTACAAAATTAGTTGGAAGCCATTAATTAGCATGAAACTAGCTGCACAGCATTAATGAGAGACAACAGTTGTGTAGTTAGATTATAAGAATTGTTCCTTTTGTACACTGTTGTTTGTATAAGAAGTAGTCCAATTTATTTTTAGGCTACTAGGTATATTATTTCGAATTGATTACCATTTACCATTATTATTTTTTTAGAGTTTAGAACTAGAATATAGCATTGTTTAATTTAGGTGCTGTACTTTAGCAATTTGATTGATTTCTAATTTATTATAGTCTTATGGTTATTCAAAAATGGTGATTATTAAAGTAAAAGTAAAGTTTCCCCTTTCAGACCTTGCAATCTATGGGGCAGATGTTACAGTCTTCTGTTTCTTTGACCAATTGTTAAAGATTAGGGTGTCATGTGGCCAGCATAATGACCATACACCAACTAAAGTCAGTTGCCCATTAGAGTTGGGTGGACTCAGGTGCGCCCTAAAAATCCCGAAATTGAAAATCCCAGTCTTCACCAAGATTTGAACCCAGGACCCTAGGTTTGGAAGCCAAGTGATCAGCCCTTCAGCCACAAGGTCCCCATTATGATACACAAATTTAGTTCAACAATCTTTATTTAATTCATTCAATCTCTTTAAGCTTCTCAGAGACTCATTCATCTTCAAAGTGGTTCCAATGTTGAATCCAGATGGCGTCATTGTTGGCAACTACAGATGTTCTCTGACTGGTCGTGATCTCAACAGAAACTATAAAACAGCTTTAAAAGATGCTTACCCCTCTGTGTTTCACACCAAACAAATGATTAGAAAGTAAGATATTTAAAATCTTGTTAGGTAAATCAAAAATGGCCTTGAATATTGCAGACATGTAGAAGATTAATATTTCTGATATGCCAATAAAACATGAAGACTAGCAAGGGATAAATCACTGATAGAATGTTTATCAGATTAGGAATAAGACCATACTGTAACAGTATACTCACTTAACTTATAGTTAGAAAGACTTTGTTTATTTCCTTCTAAGATCCTAAAACCTGCTTACAATTGGAAACCCAAATATAACAAAAATAGACATTTGTTAGGCAATGTGTAAAAAAGACTAGTAAAAGTTTTGTGGTGTTTTTTAAAATTATCCCATGCAATTTTACATAGACCCATATTTATATTCAATTGTTATCTTTTTTTTGGTAATGTAAACTAAGTTCTAAAACTGCTGCTATTTTGTTCTGCTGCTTATTTATGAAGGTTTGCAAAATGCACTCAACTTGATTAGGCTTTAAATCTCTGTAGTATATTAACTAGTCTCTTTGCCTTGGTGGTAAATACCTATAATAGCTTTAATACTTTTTATTTCTAGACTTCTACTTGAGCGAGATGTTATTGTTTATTGTGACTTGCATGGGCACAGTAGAAGACAGAATGTGTTTATCTATGGATGCGAACAACCTCACAGGTCTAATAAAAGATTTCATGAAAGGATTTTCCCGTCCATGCTCAACAGAAACACACCTGAGAAGGTCAATAGTGAGCGTTTGATTTGAGAAATGCTGGAAGAAGAAATTTTTCATTTTAGCATATCTTTTTTTTAATCAAAAATGTCAATCAAATCTATCAAAAGCTAAATTTTAAAACATTGTAATTATAATTACCAAACAATCTCATATTTACTATAAATAATGTCTTATGAAACTACATTAGAATCTTATTGATGGAATTTAATCACTGTAGGGCTATTGAAAATCTACAATATATTTTTTTTTGTCTTTTAGTTCTGTTATGATTCCTGTAAGTTTAAAGTTCAAAAAAGCAAAGAAGGCACAGGAAGGGTTGTGATGTGGAACATGGGCATTATGAATAGCTACACTATGGAAGTTAGTCAACATAAAATTGTTCACTTTCTTTCTCTGTTATACTTTCATATTTTAGTAGATCTTCAAGTTGTTGACACAATTCTTTAAAACATAAAATTTCTTTTATTTAAAAACATTTCTTACAGGCTACATTTTGTGGTTCTAGTCTGGGCAAGAAGAAGGGCTTTCATTTTAACCAGAGAGACTTTGAAATGATGGGCTACCACTTCTGTGATACACTCTTAGATTACTGTGATCCTGACATGACCAAGGTACAATATCTTTGTAATCCTGTTGTGTCTCTCAGTTGTCCTAACATCTCTGTGATTTGTAAACTAATATAATATTACATGTTGAGTTAAAGTTAATTTAACTAATGAAATAATGCTAGTTTAACATTTTGGGACTTTATAACATTCATACATTTTTTTAGTGATCAGAATGTACAAATAGTAATGTAATTAGGGAATTGATTTATCTTGCGAATATAACACAGTAGTATACTATATCATTAATATTATTAAAAAGTGACCTTAACTGTTGGAAAATGGGTTAAAAAATTTATGGTTTAGTTTTTAGGATTGATTTCTTCCCAGTATAAAAGGGTCTTGACTTGTCAGGTGGAGGAAAAGATTGATGGCTGTATGGTTTATTCTTACTACAATCTAAACATCATATAGCATTCTTTTTTTGGTAAAGGGCAGCATAGTAGATATATATAGGGTCTATAAATTTTTTTTTGTGAAACTTTGAGTATATCCCTTACTTCATAAAGTAAACTTCAGCTAAAATGTAATGTTTGCATAAATCATACAGTTAAATTTAACATTTCTATGTTTTGTAGTTTCTATTTTTTACTTATTCATTTTGTATTTTTGTCTTAACATATCCTGACTTGGATGACTGTTAAAAAATTGGTAATTCACTAACCTAATACTTTTATTGTTGAGTCTTGTCATTGTGACTAGGATGTTTTTAGATAAACATGTTCACACCCTTCTTAGTGTGTCTCATAATTTTGCATGTTTTCACTCATTTATTTCACACTGTCAAATGGAAAGCAGTTGTGGCAGCTATTGATTTATCGTTTACATTAATTTTGCTTAAAAAAAATTGTAGATGTGAAATGAAAAATTGTAAGTGAAATTTTGGAAATAACTTTTTTTTGCTTTTATAGCTATTTTTTTTATTAATTTACTTTAAATTTTATTTAATACTCTGCAATTGACAAACGTTTTTATTTGGCTGTTAAAATTACCTTTAGATACTTTTTTTTGAAAATACATTATTAGCATTTCAGATTTTCGTTCAATGAATTAAGAAAGTCCTCCACTTATGCACTCATCCACTAGATTTACTAGTCTACTCAGAGTTTCCTTCATGTTAAGCCTCTCTTGAAAAAAAAAAATGTCTTATGTAGCATTAGATTTTTTTGAATGCGTGTATTATATAGGTTAGTCTCCATCTGTGAAATATTTAAATCTAACCCATTGTTCATACAAAAAAGGAATATTATCACATTAGTTCTTGGTTTTAGCTGTAGCGTCTAGTCTAAATAGACTTTTTTGTTTTCTATATTCACTTCTTTTCTCCTTTGTCACAGAAGCTATGATAGATAATTTTAGCAAAAAAAAAAAAGATTCTTTTTAAATATATATAGATGGAACTATTTTCTAGCCTACACAAGAAAAAAAAACACCAAATGATAATTAGATAATCCTGATAGATCTACATCAAGGATGACAGCCTCTTGTGTAAATATTGAAAGTGTTAACTTACATGAAACTACCCACACCATTAATATGTAGAGAAAATGTCTAGATCTATTTCAGTCTGTTGAAAACACCTACATTTCCTTTCTAATGAGAATGCATTATGAAAGTGTCATAAAGATAAGGATCATTTTCTGTTTTGTAAGAATCTACATGTACTCATTATTTAAAGTGGTAAATTCAATATGTTTCTAAGACATGTTTTTCAAAAGCTTTATATACTGTTAACTTTATCCTACATAATTTATTTTTTAGATAAGTGACTTTCAATATTGACATGAATTATTTGCATGCTTGGGTTATTTTGAGGTGCTTTCTTTAGTTACTTATCAGTTTTAATTATTCATTATAATGACAAAATTCATTAAAGAATCAGACATCTGTGAAGGTTTTATTGTGCAGTAAAACTAAAAAAATAATTGCATCTAGTAATTTCAACTTGTCAATTTTACCTTGGAAAGTTCCTTGCCAAGTTGTCTTGGTTGTTGCATTTTTTAAAAAATAGATCAATTATATCTTTTTTCTACTTTAAGCTAAAAAATAAGTTCCAAAACACAATTGGTAATCTAAAATGGGATAGTAAGACCCAATTATGTTAGGAAAACTTTTTTTTTTTAATTACAGGATGTAAAATGTATTCTAAATGATTTAGTGTTATAATTTTAAAAATAAAACTATTATTACTAGTGTGTGAATATTTAAAAGAATAAAAAAGAAATGATAAGAATAAGAAATTAGGACAAAAACTGAACACCCAAAATTGATACCTCACAACCTTGACATTTAAATTGTGTCAAGTTCTTAGCAATAGAACACATTTTATTAAGGAGAGTCACACAAAAGATAAACATTGACTTAAGTCACTTAGGATTGAACAACTAGGTTTGAGTGTCTGTACTATTTGACAATGCACATTCAGTTAATATTTGATAATTTTCAATATCTAGCAAACATTCTATTCAAACTAATTTTTTTTTAAATGTTTACACGTTTTTTTTTTCTGTAATTAATTGATGTCATGTTTACATTGAAAATATTTAGTCTTGTATGTCTTTTTTACTTATAAAAGGAAAATTTTCTTTAAAAACACAAATGTCGTTACTTTTCTTTTCCAAATTAATTTTGATATAAACATTAAGAACTTAAATTTAATTACTGGAACAAGTACAATGTATCATGCACTTTGTTTCATTGTTTTTGTTTTACAGTGCGACCAAATTCTCTATGAATTGAAACAGAAACACCACATGATGGTCTTGGCTAAAATGGCTGAGAAAGGTTTACAAGTAGAGGACTTCCCAGAGGTTGACATGTCCACTGACACAGAATCAAGGTTTGTATGCAGTATTAATTGTTTGTCTCCCTTTCCTATCTAGATGATAAGTAGTTTTAGATTTTTGTTTCTGTTCAGGTCCCGGGTTTGAATTGTGGTGAAGACTGGGATTTTGAATTTTGGGATCTTTGGGCGCCTCTTGAGTCCACCCAGCTCTAATGGGTACCTGACATTAGTTGGGGAAAAGTACATTTTATTGGTTGTTAAGCTGGCCACATGACACCCTCATTAATCATGGGCCATAGAAACAGATGACTTTTACATCATCTGCTCTATAGATTGCAAGGTCTGAAAGGGGAACTTTACTTTTATATAACAAACAAATAATACAATAGCAAAACTTACCACTATTTTCATTGTTTCAACTTTCTTAAACTATTTCTTGCAGCTAGTCATACACAATAAGACAAAATTGTAGTTAGTTAGTACCTTGTAAGACTTGGCCAATGATTAAAACATGTTATCTATCCATTTTGGCTTATCAGTAGTTTCCCTTTGATACACATGTAATTAGCCAGTAGTATGCTTAAATAATTATAAATTAAAAATTAAAATGCACAGCTTGTATGATCTATATCTACCAGTGATGATGGTTCTGACAGTTCTATATCTGATGGGCCCCCTGTACATCTACAGTTCACTGCTCCTAAGGTAAAAAAAACAACAACACATTTTCTAACATTAAAAAAAGTTTAGAAGTGATCTTTAATTAATCTTCAATTAATCTTTAAGATAAGTGAAATCTAAAAGTTGGAACAAAAAGTTTACTTAAAAAAAACTCCATGATAAATAAGTTTAGACTTGTCCTCTTCCAGTTGGCATGCTGGGACTATGTGAATCTGTGTCAAACTCTCTATTCCATTTTCCATTCAGAAACTGGGAAATCTTCTGTAGCCTGTTCCTCTTGATTATTTCATGCTTGGAATCAGAACATCTCTTAGGCTGGGTACAGCTCAAATGTGTAGAATCATAAAATAGTAATTGTTACTTTGCAGTAATACTCATAGAAGCAACAACTTTTATGTCCAATGATTTAATAGTCTCTGATATTTATTTCCTATTGAATTAAGTATTTTCCACAGTTATAAGCAAGGGGCTTAAGATGGAATATTCTCTAATTCAGGATTATGAAGAGAGCTAACGATTTCAAGGGAGATCATTAAAGTTTTAGTTATTCAGAGTCTGTAAGATTTGTGATTCTAGATCTTTCTAGATCAAAGTTAATTAGAGTATAAATTTGGAAATGATTTAGTTGAGCACAGTCATTTCAGTTGAGTTCAGCTCAGTTCTATAGTTCAGTTGTTGATAAATTATTCACTCGGTGTTATTTCATTGTGTCGATTTATTATGGAATTCCTCTTTATTGTGCATTTAAATTTGGATTACTTTGTGTGAATGATAATGCTGCACTTCGAGTTTGAGTAATTAAAATATGTATTATTACGTATTTCATTGTTGTGCAGTAATTTTATGTTTCAAAGAATCTCAGGATTAATCTGGATTATTAGTGTCACTAGATTTAAAAAATAAAATATTGTAATCATATTCCGTATTCTATCAGACACACATTGTGGAATATTTGAAATTGTTTTTCTTTGCTCTTGTACACTATATAACTATGAAAATGTGTGACATTAGGTTTCATTCATATATTTAAAATGATAATGAAGCTAGTTACAGTTGACTCTTGATAGTTTAACAGCTACAGGACTGGAGGGGGTGTCGAATCGGCTAAAACTTCATATTACCAAAGGATAGCTGTGTACTTTAAAAAATTTAACCATATATGCCAAAAAAATTCTAGATGTTATGATGAAATAAGATACTTTCTTATACTTAAAAATTTTCAAATAAAAAATAGATTAAAAAGAAACTTTTTTTTCTAAAAAATACAAAACAAATGATTTCAGCTTTTACATTATGTACCAAATTACAATCTACATTAAAAAAATATATATGAACTACAGTATACATTAATTACATCTGTGAAAATATTTTGTTTCTTTCTGTGCAAACAATCTGGCTTGACTTTTTCTTGAATGTCTTTCAACATTAAAACATGCATATGCAGCTGATGTGCACATCATTGATGTACAAACCACATGTATTGGATTTATAAGAGTCAGATTATCAAGAGTCAACTGAATTTATTTCTTTTAAACGCCAATGCTGCATCACTTTGGCAAAAACTTAAAATATGTTTACACTAATTTGAAAATAGTTTAAAGACAACTTTCAAGACATTCGTAAAACTCAGTATGATAGTTTTCTAGATTGCTGTATTTCATGGCAATCATCACACATATAATAAGGTGCATTACAGCTTCAGCAAGGTTATTTTTTTCTTTCTATATCCTGCCAAAAAACAACCTCAAAGTAAAATTTTTCTATCTAAATATAAAGTAGTATTGCCATGTGACTGTATTTGCAGCCTAAAAAAAAGAAGTTACGAAGTAAAAGAGAAAGAGAGAAACTGCACAAAGAAGAAGCCAGAAAAACAACCCCAGTTGTATGTTTTTGATTTTATTGTTTCTTGGCAACTTATTTAACTTCTAAATTTTGAATGCTTTATTTTTATGTTTTCAGAAATTATTGTTTCCTAGAATTTATTTAGCTTCTAAATTGTGAATGTTTTACTTTTATGTTTTAGAATTTATGTTTTATAAAAAATGTCATTACTTTTAAAATGAAGACTTTTTTTTTTCAAAGACGTCAGTCATTCAGAGTTTTTTTTTTTTAATTCTTATTTTGGCCTTTGAATTGAGTTACTTTCATCTTTAAAGTGATTGTTTCGCTTAAAATCAATATAACTCTAGTTTTGGAATATCTTGCAACTACTCATTTCTGATATATGTGGCTCAACTGATCTCATTATAAAAGTGTCACCCATGGGTTAAATAAGACTAAAAAGGACTTTCTCAGAAAGCAAAGCTCAAGACTCATTGTGACTCATTGATCTTATGTGATATAAATTAATTTTGTTAATATTTTCTTTTTTTTTTTTTTTTTTTTGATAGAGCTAATCTTTCTTTATTACATGCATTAACTGTTAATTATTTTTTAGCAAGAGGACAAAAAAATGAGGAATAATCAAGTTAAACCATTGAAACCAGACAATGGAAAGGTAAAATTCTTTCTCTAAATACAAAGAATGAAGACTTGATAAAAATAACAATGGCAGAGTTTTACTAGTGTTACACATCATTTTAAAATAATTTATATCAGCTTCTCTGTCACTAAATAAGTCAAAAACACTACATGATTATTTTTTTTTTTAGTTTATTTTAAGCCATAATTTCTATTAGTTACAATGCACACAAGAATATACGTTTTTCATTGTTTTCCTACCATGATTGATGTTATGTCTTATTATGTGATGAGACTCTTTAGTGATACACCAACATTAAAATGACAAAATCATAGTTTATAAATAATTGAATCTTCATAAACACTGTAAACACTATTTTGTTTCTATTCCTCCCTTTTGGTTCTTCTCTCCTTTCAGCACCCTTCCACATTTACACTACTGTGTGCACGTAACATTTGATGGTTTTTAATAGGATATGTTTTGCATTTACACATTTTCTGAATTTATTTGGTGGTCCTATGGTATGGTCGATTGATAAAAATTGTGGCTGCTGATCTGGAGTTTTTTCAGTTTGATACAGGTGCTAAGTCCCAGGCATACTCAGTAAAAATAGGTTGCTTGTCCCATTAGAGGAAAGTTATGCTGGCCACATGTCACCCTTGTTAGCAATTAGCCTAGAAACAGGTCAGAGTAACCACATGACATACCATAATAAATGTGGGTGGGGGAAAAATGTATCCTATAAATAAATTATACACAACACCCTTGAGACAGGTTTTTGTTTGTAGCTTCAAGTAGTCTAAGATCTAAATTGACTTACTTCGTCTTAAAGGGGCATTTTCACATCTTTGTTTATAAGAACAAACAATTTAATTTTCTATGTAAACCCCATTGGGAAAATGTAAATTTCTCTTTCATATAAAGTTTTTATTTCCTAGACAATGAAGTACTCAACCAATATACCAAAGAGAACCCGGTCTCTAGATGATCGCACCAACTCCGGTATTCCAGTGTTTGTACAGGAAAGATTTGAAGAGAAGCAACAGAAGAAAGTAAGGAAAGAAAAATATATTCGCTTAAGATTCCCTTTTTTTCTATTTATTTTACTGTTTTAAAATAGTGTATCATGCCCAATTAAACTAGAATATTTGTTTCTACCCAGCATGAATACCTTGAAGCTTTGACTGCTGCATACATCAACAATAACATTCCTATAGTCACAGATCCAGGTAATTTCTTGATATTAAATGATGACTTATGTTTGGATCTTGTCATAACTTTGCTTTCTGAGACAGTCCTTGTATGCATCATGCAAGTCAATGCTAATCACTTGCAAGCCTTTTTTTTTCAGTTGTCTTAAGAAAACTTTTTTTTTTTTAGATTTTCTCAGACTAAAAATTACAGGGTGTTTAATTGCAGGCTTTGTCAACAAATAGAATTAGAGCATTTTGAAATTTTATTCTGTGGTTCCCTTTATGAGAAATGTAAAATTGCTTTCTGTGTGAAATATTACATGTAAACTTGATATTACACTAGAGACTTGATACAATTCAGTAAAGAATATAAAATAGGATTCTCAAAATTGGTTGAATTTTGATGTTTGAAAAGCTTAATATTAAGAGGACTAAGTTAAATTAAACTAATGTAAGGACAACTAGTTCAGTACAGTGAGGGAATGAGATACTTGCAGTCCCACAATTCTGATTAAGTTGAAAATTGTGATCAATACTAATATTTAGTAAAAGAGTAAGTAAAGTTTCCCTTCAAACCTTGCGCTCTATGGGGCATATATTGTAAAGATCATCTGTTTCTGTGGCCCACAGTTAACGAAATAGTCATGTGGCCAGCACATTGACCAACCATCTTTACTTTTCCCAAACTAATGTCTGGTATACATTAGAGCTTGGTAGACACAGAGGCACCCTAAAGATCCCATGATTTGAGCCTTGGACCCCTCAGTTTGAAAGCTAAGGGCTTTACCACTTCACCACCCCATTTCCAATTCTAAGATATAATGAATATGAAATAAATTTGCTCCATGATGTTTAGGATATAAATTGTCTGTCACAGATCTAGTTATTATGCAGTCTCAGCCCCCTGGATGACAAAAGTGGTCGAACTATAGTGTTAGTATAGTGTAATATGCAGTCTTGAATAAAACTGAATGGTCAGTCCTAGGCCTATCAAATATTAATTTTTAAATAAAATTGAAAGAAGATGCTAGTATAATTGTTCCGATAAAATTGAATGGATGGTTTTTAGCAGCTGATAACATGCTAAAACTAATTTGACTGTTTGTGATCACAGCATTTGTAAAGCTGGATAATAACTATATGAAAGGTATGACCATATTTCCAAAAATACCTCCTCTTTTTTTTTTCATTTCCTTGGATGAGGACTTAATTTTATTTCAACTGTTTAAGGGAAACAACGAAACATATTTTAAGAAAAGTAAAGAATCTATTTATTACTTTTGCTTAAGACCAGGTTATATTAAATGTTATGTTTTATAATAAAGTAATATCCAGCTTATGATAAATCAACATTTAAAAAAAAAAAGACTTTCCAGCATTTTAATGAATTGGATGAATCCTAATTTTTGTCATAGTCATAAAGAAATGTTTATTTCCATAATAATAATACTACTATGTTGTAATAATATTGTTATTCTACTTGCATGTTAACAACATATAATTTATGAAACCAAGTGTTACATAATTATGTGGTACTAATATAGAATTTTATTTGCATCATTTGTATGTAAATTACTAACATATTTCTTATTTTTGACTATTTGCATTTTTTTTTCTTCATAGGATTTTTTTCAAGATTTTTTTCTCTTTGAAGTTTTATATTGTAGCTTAAAGTAAAAAAAAATACTATTTTTCTTTTTTTTAATTTTTTCTTAACATGTATAGCTTTTTTTTTATAAGCTCTTCCATCTATCCAAGTTTCATTACTATCTAAGCTGCAGTACTATACAATCTACATTACTATACAGTATGCTTAAATAGCACATTGTCATCAGTTCATCTACAATAAAGAAATGTCCTTGTACCTTAGCAAACTGATCACTCTATATGTCCCTCGGAGAGCCCTGCGCACCATGGACTCAACATTTCTAGTGGTGTCACGTTTCTCCCTAAAACCTTACAGTTTAAAGACTTTTTCAGTGCACAAACCAAAGGTTTGGAACTCACTCTCCAGTGATCTGAGACAGACAACACGCTTCATTGCATTGAAGAAAACATTAAGACCTATGTGTTCAAAATTTTTTTTAGATCACTTTGTCATTCTAGTTCTCGTGTTTATGTTTGTCATGTTATCTCAGTGCCTTGAGCCTACATTATGTTTTTTTTAACAGCACTCTATAAATTAAGTTATTATTATTTAGTGTTAGTATAATAATTTTAAAAAATGACAAAGCCTGTAAAGAAATGGTTTAGTGTAGGTCCAAATCTGTAAATCTGTTTTTCTTCTTCCTGGAGTTACTGAGATGGTTGACCATTTCTTTAGCATTGTATCACATGCTCTTGTTTTTTTTTCTCTAATTGCTCAGGTGAATTGGATAATGAGCTTATTACAATGGCTGCTAGTGAAGAAGCTGATCTCAAAAGTGATAAACGTAATTTGATTGCTTTGTGTTATAACCGTTTCCTCACATCACTAAATCACAGTTATCTACAATATAATCTGACACAAAGTTAAAACTTACGGACGAAATACACTTGCTTTTTAAAATATAATTTCATGTGTCTACATAACATGCACCATTATAATTTAATTTCTTAAAAATCTCTTATTTTCACTTCAAAATAAACATATCACCTAAAAGAGAAATATCATTATAAAAGCTGAAAATTCCAGAGACAAATAAAAATCTCTGACCTAATTAGATAATGAAAAACAAAACAATAGTGTGCAAGGTTTAATAAATGAGCTATGTTGATGGGTGAAAAAAAAGCAATGTAGTTGATGAAGTGAAAATTTAAATAAGAACATCCTAATGAATTCCAGTTTTTAATAGGTAATGCAGGCAGAAAAACTTACCAGTTAGCATGCCAACTATGATTAAACAAGCTTATTATGCTGAGTATATTTGAGACTTTTAAGCTTGTTAAATATATTATCTTTTTGAAAAATACAATACAGAAACTTGTTTAAAGGATATGTGGTGACATTGTTGATACTTCTCTATGTTTGTTTAACCTTAAGAGGACGTGTTCACAACATTATAGAAAGTGTGGTATTGTCTTACAAAAAGTCACCTTTTGTTTTGTTCTAGCCCACTAAAACTTGGTGTTAGTCCTATCTTGAAATTCTTACTTACACTTCAACTGTCTTCTACCTATTTAAAATGCACTAAAACTTTAATGCATTGAAATTTTTGTTGTTCAAAAACTTTTCTAATTAAATTGTGTTCAGGCACTGTGTTTGGTGTAGAATCACCTAAGCCAATGACAGTAATGACCAGGCAGCCATCTAAAATTGCAATGGCTACCACTGATATTTGGTCTTCTGAACCAGGTAACAAATCAGTGCAAATGATCATATGCACTTCCATCCACCCCCACTGTTGACTCTTAGACTCTAAGCTTCCTTACTGCATCTTGAGAATGCTTATTAGAAAGTGTATGAAGTAATATCTTAGTGATTGTTTGTATTCACTGTTGTAGTGTTTGTATGTATACCTTCACTAAGAAAAAGTTTAAGATCCTGTGAAGTATACACTGTACTCTAACTTGTTCTCTATTCCTGTAATCATAAAATATATAATATTTAATTTAAAAATTAACATTTGCTGCTTATTTAAAAACAATCTGCTGTATCTCTCATCTATTTATAATTATTAACAGCATTAATTCAATTTTGTATTTGGCCTATCGTAAATATTTTCACTTTTTAAAAAATTATACATATAAATAAAATAAAATTCTTTTGTTTTGAATGTAATGTCTTAAAATCATTAAAAAAAAAGAGACCAACATGTATTCATTTAAAAAACTTTTTTTTCTTAGAACAGATAGTAAGTAAGCTATTTGTTCAACTATGCTTTGATCCAGACTATATGCATGAAATTATTTTTTTTTACTCAAATGAAATGTTTGAAAGCCTCTTCCCCCCCATCCCCCCACTTGCAAAATGTATCTAAGCTTACCAAGTGAATTTTTTTTTTCCTTTACATCATTCATCATTCTAAAATATTTATTTATTGTATTGAAGGAAAGAAACATTCTCAGAAGTATTATCCTGCCTCACTGTTAGTTAATGACTCTTTGTGCTGTAATAGAAAAAAATGTCTACCACTGGTGTGTTAACATTAGATAACCCGTGCCTCCTGCCTGAAATATTTAGACCCCTAACAACTGGGTGCGTTTGGGCAAAAACTTCCAATATTTCTAAAAGATGCATTAAAAAAGTGTGATGAAGCCTCCTTCAGTTAGAACCCTGAATGAGAGTCATGTTTGTCCTCCCCTGGCGGCAGGCGTGGATAGTCTATAGATATTTTAAGGCTAAATATCGCTTTATATTTATTATAACCTTAGGTAATTAAGTTAAGTTGCTTTAATGTTTACTACAATAAAAATTGGTAAAATAAAAAGGATCATTTTTTTTAACTTGATTATTCTTTTATTCAAAATTTTACATTTGCTTCAGCTTTTTCCCACTGTACTTAGTTAATATGACAAATAATAAAATGAATAATTTTAGGTTAATTTCCTTAATTGAAAAAACACCTAAAGTTGTTTGAGAACTAAATAGCCTACAAACTAGACATGTTTTTTTTTATTTATTTATTCTGAAGTCATTTTTTTTATATTAAAATTCTAAAAATCTGGAATTATTTATTATATTTTAGAACATTTTACTCTCGATCAGATCATTTTCTTTTCTTTACTTGCTCACTATACTTTTAGTTATACACTTTCGCTACTCTGGGAAAAATTCCGAGTTTCTGAATAGTCATCCTCATCCGGAGCCCAGCCAGCCTCGTCCTTCTCAGGCTGCTGGGTCAGAAGTGCCACAGTCAAATGGTGAAGGTAATTTGTGATGGCTTATAATTTGCTGGCGTGGCTCAATACGAATATTTTCTTTAGATGTGACCATTGATGCTACAATCACCTGGACTCATGCATAATATCTAGTTAGATACTTCTATGGTTTTGGATAAATCCTTTTGTTAAAAAAAAGCCTAATTAATAATGTTAACTCTTCTTTTCATTTTTAATTATGCATAAGTAGTTGTAATTAATATTTAATTGTAACATTTTACTGTTCCTTATTGATAAATTGTTCATTGAATTTTTCTTCGTAACTCCATAGAAGTCATGATTAGTTTTAGGCATGCTAGTAACTTAATAGATTTTAAATGAGACGTCTGTATACAATTTTTTTTTTGTTATACCCTAAAATGGTTAATATTAAATCTATAACAGCTTTTCTTAGATACCGATATTTGTTTTTGTTGAAGGCAATGTCCTAGCCCTGTAACCCATGTGATGATATTTATCATTAAACTGCTTCGTTGTACAAGTCTTTTTCTCATAAATTAACATATTTTGTATAATATATTTGGGTGACTAATATTGTTGTACTATATTAAGTTCATAATATGTATGTGTGCATAGTAATCAATCTTTTATTAATTTATTTGTTCTTAATAATTTTTTTTTTAACCTTTTGGACAAAAAAAAAAGCATTACACTTAATTTATTTTTATTTTGTTAGTATTAAAAAGTATAAATTATTTAGTTTTGTTATTGAAGAGTCTCATAATTCTTTAAAAAAGTTGTGTAGCCTTTATATCTATGTGTTCAATGTTCATTTTAAATCTAGCATTGACAGACTCAGCCAGATTCCAGTCAGTGTTTCGTGAACTGGATTTGCATAGAATTACACCTAAATGGCTACAAGAAGAGGCATCTAGAATTTATGCCAGGAGAGGTAGACTCTTTGCGGAAGAATCTTTTTTCCACCCAGTCATCCATCATTTGTAATCATTTCTAGATTCCATTACTATATAATTCCTTTGAGCAGAAGATCTTAGAAACATTATCTAATGCAAATGTGTATAGCCTTGTCACTAATTTCCTGTAATTATATAATGAGGTGCTTTTAACTTCTAACAATGGAAAATAATAATGTCTTCCCCTATTTACTAATATTGTAATTATATACGCTGGCTAATTATGTAACATGCTTATCAATTACTTTTATATGCATGACTTAATGTGTATTTTAAATATGGAATACATAATATGTGTGTTTTGTGTATTGAATCTATTATATAATGTAATATAAACATTAATTTTTTTGGACATAAAGTTATATTAGTTTTCTATTTCTTTCTATTTTTTAAAATTAAAATAGCAATGAAAAAAAAAATTTTTTTTACTCACTATTTCAGTTTCAATAGCCTTAATTTTTTTCCCACATTTGTTTGTTCTAACTCATGAATAGTAATTAAATTCCATGTACTTTTAGAAGATTAGTATTTAAGTGGCTTGCAATGAACACTTCCTATTGTTTTCATGCAATAACTTTCAATTAAGAGCACTTTAACATGATAATTTATTAACATCAGTCTCTTAAACACTATTTTTTAGGTATATTTCATTGCACATTTTTTTTTCTCTTATTCTGTCTATTCAAAATGTAGGTGATGATTCACCGTTTAAGATCTCCCGTATATTTGGGAGAAGAGAGGTCGCTTCATGTAAGCTTTGCATTGGTTTACAACAGTTGTTTTGATTCTTTTCTTTTTTTTCTTTTTAAACTTCTTAGGTATTTGTAATATCATTTAAAAATAAAATTACCATCATTTGTGAAAAAGCTTAGTTAGATCATCTAACTTTAAGATGAGAACATCAAATATATCAGTAACCATTTTACTATTTTAGTGGCACAATTAATTATTCATGAATTTTATATGAGTGAATAAATTTGTAAAACTTCATGTATAGAGATTTAAGGTATTAACAAAAACATATAGATTTTATTTATGAATAAATTTAAAATAAAAAAGGTAATGTAAATTAAGTAGCTGTTACATTTAGCCATAAAGTAGGCTATACTTTATAAGCTAATTTGTTTCCCTATAGATCTATACCTTACACATATTTTTATTTCTATTTTCTTTGACTTATTGTTTCCTCTCTCTTGATTTTTAAAGCTTAGTAGGAAAAATATTAATTAAAAAAAAATTGTTGATTATTTTGTGCCTTTGTAACTTATTGTACGTTTTGGTAATGCCTCAATTATTTTTTTTTTTATGATTATTGAACTTCTGCAATTATAAACATATTAAAAATGTGCTAGTTACTATTACATATAAATATTTATATTTAATTTACTTATATTTTATTTACAGGTATATCCTATAAACCTTGAATTAGATTTGTTAGAGCCCATCTAAATATTTAGATTTTTGTTCTACTTTTCATTTTTACTCTAAAATAATACAATTGATATAATAAATGATATAAGTTGAAGTTAAGCAATATATATTTTACAGACCATTTACCCTTATTAAGAAAAAAAATATTTTGTATATATTTACTGTAGAAACTGTTATACTTTAGTTCAATTTTCTTTTATTAATAAATATTTGAATAGACCCATCATTAAATGAGCTACCGTATTTTTCGCCGTATAAGACGCTCCGGCATATAAGACGCACCCAATTTTAAAGGAGGAAAATCTAGAAAAAAAAGATTCTGAACCAAATACTGTACTAAAATATTTTATATCAACTGTATAAAGTGAACAGCAGTTTAAGAACAATTTTTATGTCAACCATGTAACATATCCGCCCAGCAATCCTTCTGCCCATCAATCACGGGCATCCAATCAGCAGGGCGGGGCAGAGTACGGACATCAGTAAGCATTGGCTGGAGGAGGCGGAACCAGGAGGCAGACATGCGGACATTTCAGGGCAGCATGGATTGATCGGGTGCCCGGGAGATATGCAGAGAAGCGGCGAAATTGTGCCCACACTGCCCAGCAAGGAGTGAGACTGCTCCGGGAGACATGAGGAGACGCAGCCTGCGCTGACTGATGGAGGTACCGGCAGTAAGCTCAGCATGATGCCCGTGCAGCACATGGTTAGACTGTCGGGAGGGGGGCATGGCGCGCTATATGAGGGAGAGGGAAGCCCGAACACACACAGCCTGGCCATGCAGGGAGGGTCACAGAAGTCACCACAGCCCGCAGTACGTGCCCCAAATCCAGCCCGCAGCACACACTGCATAAGGAAAGGACTGCGAGTAAGCGCCACACAAAGTTGGGGGCAGTTTTAATGCATGTAAAATGTGTATTTGCCGTATAAGACGCACTAACTTTTCCCCCCCAGTTTTGGAGAAGAAAAAGTGCGTCTTATACGGCGAAAAATACGGTAACTTAAACATTTCTCTCAATATTTCTTTTTTAAATTAGGATCAAAATTTTTCTTTTATGTTTTTCTATTTGTATGCTTTATTTGTTTTATAACTTTTTTTTTCTAGCTGAAACCAGCGTGGAAGACATTTTAAAATCTAGCCTGACCCACTCTGCATCTAGCAGTCTGGCCCGCAGGAAACATAAACCCCACCTTCTAGAAGTGTCTGCAGCTCAGCAGCGTCAAACAGAAACCTTGTCACATGATAGGATGAGCTCAATCAAAACACATCCAAACCCTTTTGATGAGATCTCTGATGCCTCTAGAGCTGGTGAAGATTACTTTATTATTTCTTTCTGTCTTATGCACAAACAATCGGGTTAATGTGAGGTTGTCTACAAAAGTTTGATTTGTGATAAGGCAAAGAAATTGTGAATATATAATATTTACAACAGCTTTTTATTGGATTAGATGCATTTTTACTATTTAGCTGTTAATTGATTTCGTTTTTAATCATTTGGCTGTGTAACATTTATAATAATAATTATAATCTTTATTGTCTGTCCGAAAATTTGTCTTACAATTTGTGCATTAAACCATTACAAAGGGGTAATATCCCTTGAGGGATTATGGCCTAAATTGTGTCAATGTGCCAAAACCCCAAAATATCAAATATCAACAACCGGGTTACTTTGGTTTTGGGAAATAATGCACTTATCCTTAATCTTTGGAATCCAATGCTTTGCCATTATATCATTTTATAATTAGACTCATGAAGGCCCTTTATGGACAACTCTTAGTAATCCCCTTTTTAAAAAAATTATGAGAGTATCATTATGAATAAGTTCCAATTTAATAATGATTGAGAAAATGTTAGAAGATCAAACTTTCTAAGCAAATACACAAACTAAAATACTAACTTTTCTAAGCGTTTCTTCTAAACTAAAATAGGCTACTAGGCATTTGTAATAGATTATGACACCTTCGTTAAGTTGGCCACAACTGCACACTTTTTAAAGTTTCTAGCTATTAAAACCACACAAAATAATGTTTACATTTAATTCAAATTGAAAGAAAGAGGTATAGCTTTTTTTTTTTGAGCTAATGAACAGCTCCAGAATTAAATAAGAAGGACATGATAGTAAAAACTATGGAGTGATAGCAACTTTATTAGGAGAAGATCTCACATTTCATCAATCCTCACACCTTGCTACAGATAATCTTGTAGATCTCCTTGCATTAAAAAAAAAGAAAGATTTTAAAAAATACTAAGAGTTTAATATCATCATTTCTTTCAATAAACCATTATTCAAGAGCTTATCAAGTTCTGTATCGAAGATAAATGTTTGGGAGTTTTTAAAATCTAGAAACAATAGAACAAAAATATTCATATAGTAAATTGGTACTTATATTTTTTTTTACAGCTCCATCAGATCAGACATCTCAAGCCACTGTCTCAAGTGTAACACCAGTAAAGGTTGTACAGTTACAGTCATCTGATGTTGTTAGAGACATAGCCACTCCACAAGGTATTGGAATAATAACTTCATTTAGCTGTATGTTTGCTTTTTAATTATCTTCATCCTCAAATTCTATTGGGGTGAGGGCCTGAGAGACTCAAATCTTTTCTTGCAAAAGCTCTGGACAAAAAATCCTGCTGTTGTGTTGAATGTTCATATGTCACCAAACAGACCAGGGGCATGTGGCTTCCCAGACCTGTCGAGATTGAGTAAAGCAAATTTGGTGCAGTTGAAAAGAATATGAGACACTGTTTCCTTTTCATCAGTGTGGCAGGGGCACAGTGAGTCAAAGTTTGGCCTGATTCATGCAAAATATGTGGCCCATACTGCACTGTGCTATAATAGCTTGTTCAGTCATGAGGAGCTTAATAAAAATCTTTAGTGGAATAGGATTTTCATAGTCTATAATAATCTTTGCTGTCTTTATATTAATCTCATTCACTTAGCTGTCACTAGTGATGAGATGCTACAAGCTTAAGGGCCATCTGCTACATGTCAAAACACAATTTGCGACATTGACGTAAAAGTAAAGTTCCCCTTTCAGACCATGCAGACTATAGGGAAGATGATGTTAAGGTCATCTGTTTCCTTGGTCAGTGGTTAACGAGCAGGGTGTTATATTGCCAGCACAACAACATTGCCACACTATCTTTTTTTTTTTTTTCTTTTTAATTTAATGCTATTGGTTATAAATGTACAATACAAATAATATAATATACTAAAAATATGAAGATAAATTTAAAGAATTTTGATTATTGACTTTACGCTTTACAAATTTTAAAAATTGATTTTATAAATGTAATTTTATTTTCAGCTCCTAAGAAGTCTGGAAAAAGTTTTAGAGAAAAAAGTGGAAGAAAAAGCAGAAAATGTAAATATGTGAAAATATTACTACGCCTCTCACTATCAGTTCTCTCTACAACACAGTCAAGAATTGGGCAACATGGGCTTCAAAGAAATGGATACTTTAATAAATAATAAATCAGCAGCCAATACTGTATGATTAGCAACATGCTACACTGGCTACAAATGCTTCACTCTGCAGAAAACTGTACTATTAAAATAAATTGTACTGGTCTCTGTCTCATCCTGGACTTGTACTGTTTCACTTGAGACTCATTGTACTGGACTAACTTTGCTGTGAACCAACAGTACTGTACTGACTTACTCTGACACACTTGTTCTTTCTATCTTTTATCAGCTCCATCAAGACCTTCTTGAAAATGATAGAAATGATCACATGACCATAATGATCACATGACCATAATGACTTGTAATGTTCATACCACCACTTTTGCAGAGGCCCGTGCATAGACCCTTGACCAATATCAATATGCTGGCCTGTGCCGCTTGTGTCAACTGATCACACACATGATTAACGTTACCTGCGTCGCCACTACATTTATAACAATATTTCTATTTCTCATTGTTTATTTTGATTTATCTAGTTGACCTATTTTAACATTCCTCTGTGCTTCAGTTATTACAACCACCCTCACTATTAATCTTTATCAATTATTTATTTTCATAAACTTTTAAGTTAAGAAAATAAACAAATACTTATAGCCCTCAACAATGCAAATAAACCATTATAGGGCCAGATCCGTCATTAAAAACAGATATTTTGGGGGACAACTCAGTATCATTATAAGCACACACAATTAAACAACACAATACACAAGCTGTCATTTAAATTTAAAACCTTGAACTCTATCAGATATTGCTTAATTTGCTTAAAATAATCTTCAATTTTTGTTTCTTTCCTAATCATTTATCAGCTATGAGATATGATGAAGAAAACTGTAAGGAAACTACACAACAAAATTCTGTGGAAGAAGGAACACCAAGCTCCACTGAGTCTAGGAAACTACTAACAACAGAACATAGGACACTTAACTTGAATATTGCACTAGATGTTAAAGGTGATTTTCAACTGTTAACTACTTGATTAAAAGCTAGTTCATTTATTAGCTGTTCAACAACAATATGAAGGACACCTGTTGGATTGGTTGTCAGAAGATATTTGAGATGCATGCTATTAGGAATCATTTCTAGGTAGTGGAGTGCTTATATCCATCACCACTTCCGGCAATGACAACCTTGAAGGAACCAAAAATGTAACTCACAACTCACATATTTCAATATGGAATTGGCATTTAGAAATCATTAGGCTTACTGAATGGAAAATTATTGCACTAGGGACAAAATGAAAGATATATAAATAGAAAAAAATTGCTAAACTAAAAATAACTTTTAAAAATTGGTCAATAAACTTTAAAATTATGCTTAAAATGGTATTTTATCAATAAATTCACCACAAATGACCTTAAATATGAACGTTGTAGACCACAGGGGAAAAAGAAAAAGGCATTTTCTGTGCACATAATTACTATTAGAGTAAAATGAACAAGAAATTTCCCCCATGTCTTTAGGCTGTTTCTCTTAAAATGGTATTAATTTTTTTAATTTGACTTGTCCGAAAATCACCCACAAAAAGAAACAAAAAAGTATATACTGAGTGACATTTCTTTATTTAGATTTAATTGGATTTGATTTTTCATTTAAATATTCAGCTGAAATGGTGATCCCCAAAATTAGTGCAAAATCAGCCAAAAATGGACGCATGAAGTCTACAGAGATAAGCAATGTGCAAGATATTAAAAAAGCATTGACTTCTACTAACACTGATTTGTCCACTGAAGGTGTGAGCAATGCAGGGTGAGTGTGTACTAGCTTGGTTTTAAAATTTATATTTATACAATGTGTATGGAACAAAGTTAACAAGGGCTAAAACATTTTGCTGCTTTTCTGAAAGGCTATAAAGTCTGATCCCTTATGGACCTTGAGTTTTTGAAGGTAGCTTTACTAATTTATTACCATTAATGCAAAAAGTTGAGCGCTGTAGCCATATTATTATCAGTAATCAGACAATGTCTATCACAAATCAGATGTTGTTTTAATATTGAATTCTGTTCTTGTTTAAGAGAGGACAACTATAGGGCAAAAGAAAAACATAGAACATACTTTTTAAACAAACAAAGCCTATATTAAGTGTAATTGTATTAATTATATGTATGATTGAGCTAGACATAAATCTGTGTGATAGAATTAGTTTCACAAAGCTTATATCAACTCACTCTGTCTGTCTGTTTGGTAAAATGTTTATACATGTTATTTCTCCCACACCCTATCTTGGATCAAGCTTAAATTTTGCACAATTATTTCTTTTACCTGACAACACAAGAAACAATTTTTTAAAAATTAACCAATTAGTTAAAACACTATTGGCAATTAATAATTTTGTCATATTTAATAAATTACAGACATTCCTTCAAAGGAGAAGACATTTATTATTATTATTATCTACTATTATATTACTATTTTATACTCTTATAAATCAGATTATAACATTGGAACCTGTAAATAAAATGTAGGATATGGTAGTAGTTAAAAGCTAGTACTAGAATTTTTATGGAAATAATACTACTTGTATGAATAATCTAAGCCATGACATCCTCTCCTGTATTGTGCAAAAGTTGAATAACAGTAGTAGTACTACATCTTTTTTTCAGGGATTACATTCAAAAGCTTATTAAGGACACAAGTGAAGAAATCAAAGATCTAACCAATGAAATTCAGCAAGACTTAGAGGTCAGTTTGATTTGTTTTTTCAAGCTCCCACTGCTTCAGTTCAAGCTCCCACTGCTTCAGTTCAAGACCCCACTGCTTCAGTTCAAGCTTCCACTGCTTCAGTTCAAGCTTCCACTGCTTCAGTTCAAGCTCCCACTGCTTTAATTTAAGCCCCCACTGCTTTAATTCAGGCTCCCACTGCTTTAATTCAGGCTCCCACTGCTTCAATTCAAGCACCCACTCTTCAGTTCAAGCTCTCAATGCTTTAATTCAGGCACCCACTGCTTCAGTTCAAGCTCCCACTTCTTCAATTCAATCTCCACTGCATTTACTCATTCAATCAAGTGGCAACTTGAAAACTAAACATTAAACCCTAATTTTAAAAAAAAACAACAACTATTATTTGCTTAAGAAATGTATTTTTTTTTTTAGTTATGGCTCAAAACTTAATAATTTAACATTTATATATTTGAATTGTTTGGTCCTTAAATTTATCAGCAGTTTTTATTTGATCCTTATAATTGATAAATAGTTGAAATACATCTGCACATAAATAGCCCATGATTTGTTTTTTAAATGTTATATAAAATTAAAATCTAATAAGTCTAAATAAACTATAAAATTAACATTGATCTTTCAAAAATGTTATTAGATATCTATACAGGTATTAATTTGATGTACTTGGAAATGTAATACAATGTTTAAAATGTTATGGAAGTAAGTATATGCAAGAATCACACACATTTCTTTGTATTTAGGTTTTTCAAGATGTTTTTATTGTTTTCCCCTAAGCTGTACAAAAATTAATTAATACCCGGTACCTGACTTTGCTATTTGCTTTAAAACAGTCTCTTTTTTCGTTTCCCTTTTTTTCATTTACAATATCATGTAGCCTTTATTGCAAAGTTGCCAGCTAGGTTTTTTCCTCTCCTGCTTGATATTTTTTATGAGTGGTGTTACCAGACTTGCCAAGCTTTTATCCCTGTCCTGTGTGATATCAAAAGCATATGTTTTTTTTATAAAAGGATACATTTTGCTGTAAATATCTAATGAAGACACAACCTTTTTTTAAAAAAATTAAGATAAGTCATTCCTGAGGACATACGAGGTCTCCTTTTTTTTCCCCTAATTCACCTAGGTGACTTGATTTATTTTTTCCACAGAAAAAACAACTTAAATCTAGAGAAGCCTCCAAAATGTCCATAATGGATTTTAAAGACCAGCAGTTTAGAGAAAATACACAATTTTCAGAGAGAACCCCAACAGCTAGTGCACAGTTATTGTCTTCATCAGGGAGTGAGCTCATGTCACACAGTTCTAGCAGCATTTCAGAAACTAAGAAAACAAGCTCTGAGAAAAACCTGTTTCCTTCAGTGTTGTCTTCACCTCATTTGGTGACTGACAGTTTTAATCAAGCTAAACTTGAGGAGATAACTAAGTTCAGTCCCTTAGATTCTGTAAAAATAAGTGGAGAAATGAAATTGATTTTAGTGAATGGTAAGAACAAAGACGCTCAGGAAGAGCTCTCTAGGTCTAGAAGTTTAAAACGACATTCCAGCCTGACTTCCATGCAGTCATCCAATAACAGAGTCCCAGCACAAGGCAGACATAGCACCAGTCAGGTAAACAATAGCAGTGGTAATGTGGATCGCATTATTCATCCGACACTTGGGAGTGTGCCACAAAAAATGTCCAGGCCAGT
This sequence comes from Biomphalaria pfeifferi, assembly GCA_030265305.1. Lineage (NCBI taxonomy): Eukaryota > Metazoa > Mollusca > Gastropoda > Planorbidae > Biomphalaria > Biomphalaria pfeifferi. Next base: position 1,527,216 of record JASAOG010000086.1, on the reverse strand, counting down.
TCTCGAGGATCCTGATGATGGGGCTTCACACCGACAGCCTTACCCATCCAGCCTTCTCACTAGCTACAGCCCCATTGCTAAAGGAGTTCGACTGAACAAGCACAACTTGGTCTTTAAAGGTGATGGACAACATCCAGAAAATGGTGGCGTAAACACATCTAGGAGCTTAGTTAACTATATAGATGTCAGAGAAACCCAGGAAGGAGAACTTGGTGATAACACAGAGGTAATATAGTTAAATTATCTTCTTCTTTTAAGGGGGCTATTTCCAAAGCTAAACATTTCTTGAATGTTTTCACACACACACATGTTTCAGTTCACATGCACATATGATTGAAGTGTTGAAAAATGTGTCACCCTTGTTTTGTTGGTTTGGTTTTGAAAGTTTAAATTTCACAAAGGAAAAATAGCCATCAAATAGTTTTTGCAACAAAATATAAAGTAAATTATTTTTAAACTTAATGTGAAAACGAAATGAAAAATTGTATTTTTTTTCAGCTAGTGTCCATTTAAAAAAAAAAATTTCTAACAAAGAAAACTTTAAAATTTAATAAGAACACAGTATCGTGTAATTAAAAAAATGTAACCATACTTTTTTTTGTATTTTAAAACAAATAAGTTTATGCACTTGTTTTTGCGAATTATAATATTAGATTATTTTAACAAATGAATTACCAATAAGACTTTAAAAAATAATGATTAAAATTCTTTCTGCTGAGTCTACACAAAAGTTTGCTCTAATTTCACTGTATTTTCATTGTCGTTGGAAGATGTTATTCTAGATCTTTGTTTTCTATTCAAGTAACTATAGTTCACAAACTCATTCATCACACTGACAATATTGTTCTGGCCCTATATCAAGTGAATTGCCTGATAGGTATTAAGGTGATATTTTAAAAAAAGTATTCTTTGGTACAGAAATATCTAATTAAAAAGTCCAGCAATGTTCATTTGTTTACAACTTTTTCTTTTCTACACTACACAGTTTAAGGAAGAAACAATATAATTTTTGTAAATGCCTGTTGGAAAGGAAAGTTATCTGTTCTATAATCTGAGAACTTGTCTCTAAGATAAATACAGCAAAAAGTATTATAAAAACAGCAAAAAAAAATATTATTAAATACAGCAAAAAAATATTATTTCTCTTCTTCTATAGGTATAAGAGATTCAATAAACCAATCTAAAAGTAAAATAAAATTAAGTAATAAAGTCATTTCTTAATTATTTAAAACCTATAGGTTCTAACCTTCCTGCACTGAACTAGAGAAACTTTAGGGAAAGTAATTCACTGTACATGTTTTGTTTTTCCCTATTAAATCTCTACCTATTATCATTTCATGCATAGCCATCACGTTCAAGGTCTGCTAAATCTAGTTCACGCCAGGTCATCGGTAAGACATTTATTTGCTTTGGGAAGACCCTGAACCAGAACAGTTTGATTATTTCACTCTTTGTAATCAAGATGCACTTTTTGTTTGTTTTGATCTATTTATTCTCTGTAATTGGTATTATGCCTTTGTGTTCACTATTGAATACTTACAGCTAGCAAGTTTGTTTGTTGTTGTTTTTTCTTTCTTTTATTTGAAATCTTTTGTTTGAACTAAAACTTTGATGTTTGTTTCACTTTCCAATAACCAAAACATATTGGTTAGTGAAACCTTAGATAACAAGATGGATAAGATTTGTAATTAAATGTGTGATCATTAACTCAAGAATAAAAACAGGTTATCTCATTAAGATATAACAGTTAACTATAACCCTAACCCTAGGTTTTTAAAACCTACAATTACTCATTTAAAATAGCATATCCTGTTCAACAATAGATGGCATTTATCTTCTTGAAAATAAATCTATTATCCTTTCCTGACATTTCATTTATGAAGTCTGCAGAGAAAATTCAATTCTATATCACAGTAATAACCATCTTGGTCAGTCATTGCCTCTTATTTAATTTACTACACATCAGATGCACTTGGTCTGTCATTCCAAACCATTTTTCTTTCCAATTATAGTCACTGTTTACTTGCTTATTTGGTTACACTAAAGAAATCTTCATTTTGATAACTTATAAACATTTTGCAATGAAAAACGTTCATTTGTATTCCTGTAATTTATATAACCTCTGTTGTTTAGACACATTTTTCTCTTTACAAAATCCTTTTTTTTTGGAACTTGTCTCTATTATCGCTGTAATATAAAGAGTTATAAAAAGTAAGGTTTAGTTGTGTTCCATAACACCATTGTTGTCTGGTAAACATGTAGTGTGGAACATCAATACAACAAAAAAAAAATGTTAAGCCTAAAAAATTTCAATAATAATTGTCTTGTAGAAAGGGGGTGTAGTGGCTGAGTTGTAAAGCGCTCATTAAGTAAAGTTCCCCTTTCAGACCTTAGGGTCTGTAGGGCAGATGATGTAAAGGTCATCTGTTTCTGTGGCCTACGGTTAACAAGGGTGTCATGCGGCCAGCACAACGACCAACTGCCTTTACTTTTCCCCAACTAATGTCAGGTACCCATTAGAGCTGGGAAGACTCAGAGGCTCCAGAAGATCCTTTAATTAAAAATCCCAGTCCTGATCAGGATTTGAACCCCAGTTCAGAAGCAAAGGGACTTACCACTCAGCCACCACACCTCTTTAAAGCACTAGGCTTCTGAATTAAAGGTCTCAAGGGGTTTGAGTTGCTGTGAATACTCGGATTTTACATTTAAGGATTTTTAAGTCCACCCATCTCTAATGGATACCCGGCATTAGTTGGGGAAAGTAAAGATGGTTAGCCATTGTGCTGGCCACAGCAAAGTAACATCTTGCAGCTCATAGCATTTGTACATTAAAAGTAAGAGCAGGCATTCTTCTTCTTCTTCTAGCCAGCTTTATTGCTGCTGAGCTGAAAGCTCTTTGCAGACTGTGCCAAGGAAAAAAAGTGTGCTGTTTTCTTCAGTTGTTCAGCACTACCATACAGGGTGTTGGTTATGTTGGGCTGTGTGGAAGTAGGGTCTGCCTAAGGTGGATTAGGGAGGGGCATTCAAAGAGGATATGGTTTACAGTTTCAAAGGAGTGGGCGCAGTGTCTGCAAAGGGGTAGTTGTGTGGAGTTTATTTTGTTCAGGTGGTAATTTAATAGTGGTGTGTGTCCTGTTCTTAGTTAGAAGTTTGTAGATTGTTCTTTGTGGGGGAGGAAGTTAATACTGTCCAGTTTGTTAGGCGTAGTCATTTCTCTGTACATGGCTCTGCCTGTGTTTCCTGATGCCCATTGGTTGAGCCACTCCTCTTTGTGATTGTTGACTAACATTGACCTTAAGGTGAGGTAGTTAACAGGTCTATCTGGTTGTTCCATAGATGAACCTGCCTTTGATAGCTTATCTGCCTTTTCATTTCCCATGATGCCAATGTGTCCAGGGATCCACTGTTGTGTGATATTGATATTTAATTTTGATATCATCTGATGGATTATCACAATGAGTGTTGTCAACTCTCTTGGGCTGTTTGAGGTGCTGCTATTATGTGCTTGCAGAGTAGATTGGGAGTCTGTAAAGACAACAATATCTGATGGTCGTTGCACTCCTTCATATAATTTGTTTTCCACTATCTGTAGTGCTATGGTAATTGCCTCTATTTCGGTTTGGAAGTTTGAGCAGTAATCACCACAGGGTGCGCTTATCTCAAAGTGTTTATTTTTAGGCAAGACCAGGAAGGCACCAAGACCAGCATTGATGGTAGCTTTGAAAGCCAATCCGTCTGTATAAATATGGATAGCTGTTTTTTGATAGCTTTCAATTGTTTCAAGCGTGCCTACTTTGAGCTCCAGTGGATTTGATTCTTCTGTTAAGGTGTTATTTAGTAAATGTGTTTTGATGGTTGGTTGTTTGTAATTTAGTCCGGGTGTAATGTTTGAAAACCTGGTAATTTTTTCTCTGTTATTGGGTAGATGGTGTTTTAGGGGCTAGTTCGTCAGTAAGTTGGATCAGAGTCCTTTGCTTTTTTTTGGTTGTTTTTCCTATTTCTCTGTACATTTATTTGGATGATCGTTCTCCAGCCTTCTGTATCTCTCAATATCTTCTAATGCTGCTCTGTTGCACCTTAACTTAAGAGATTCAATATTGGAGTCTATTTCACAGGCTGCTGTGGGAGTAGTTCTCATACCTCCACTAATTAGCCGCAAGGCTTGGTTTTGGATTGTATCTAATGATGATTGATAGGTTTTGTTGGCAGCTACTTGTATGGAGAGACAGTTATCCATTACAGATCTGACATATCCAGTGTATAACTGTCTTAAGGTTTTCTTTTCAGCTCCCCAGGATGTTCCTGCTAGGTGTTTTATTATGTTTAATCTTTGTGATGCCTTTTTTTAAAAATCTGCCATAAAGTGTTTTAGAGACAGTCTTTGGTCTAGTTTTACACCAAGATATGTTGGATTTTCTTCTTTATTTATTGGCTGAGAGTCTATTTTTAGGATGTAGTTCCTTTTTTCTGTTTTGTTGCTGTGGCTAAAGATTGAATAAACTTACTTTTCTTTGTTTATTTCCATTTTCCATAATTTTGAATATGTGGAGATAGTTGTGAGGGCTCTATTTAGTTTGGATCTAGTCAGCACTGGATATTTCTCTGTAGTCCAAATTTAAAGGTCATCTGCGTAAAGTGCCTTATTGAGCGAAATGAGGTCCGGGAGGTCATTCATGAAGATTAGAAAGAGAGTGCAGCTAAGGGCTGAACCTTATGGTAGTCCTTCTTCCAAACTTTTTTTACTAGAGATGGCACCTTAGAATCGGGTTTGGATAGTTCTGTTTTTTAAGAATGCTCTGATCCAACTGTACATTTTTCCATGGATGCCCATTTTTTTCATCTTCAAAAATAGACCTTTTCTCCACATTCTATCATAGGCTTGCTGCAAATCTATAAATACTGCTGTAGTGTGCTTGTTTTCATGAAACCCTTCTACTGTGTCCTGGATAAAATGAAAGAGGTGGTCTTCTGTTCTACTTGCTTTCCTGAAGCCAGCTTGTGCATTGTGGAGTGAGCAAGTACTTTCTAGCCACCAATAAAGTCGGTTATTGATCAATGAAGATCAATGTTGGCCTCCTTCAGTCATAGTGGTTCATCTCGTAGAGCACTTTTTCATGTGACCATCCCTATATTGTAGATACATGCTCTCTCACATGTAATGCTGGTTAAGGCAGCATTTGCTTTGGTGGTAAAGGAAGCAACCATTTTTCATTTGGCAAACTTTTCTCCCAGAGATGAGGCCAATGGCTTTTTCGCTTTCTTTGTCTAAGACCTGGCATGAAATAGTGCTCACCAAATTTGATAACAGGTTGTTAGTGCTGAGTAAACAAGTAGATTAATGAGTAGATGACAGAAATATTGCTAATAATATTTGTGTAAATTGTACTCTATCAATGCCTACAAAGGTTGTACTTGAATGGATAGCTTTATAAAATTTACGTTAGCATCTACAACATAAACAGTAAATTAATGGGACTACTGTTCTATTTGGAGAATCGATAGAGCCACTAATTAGATATGTATCCATGTTCTGCTGACCAAGACAGGGATTTCTAATAATTCAACATTTAATAAATATTTTTTTTTTATTCAATTTTAACTTCTCCTATCATAAGGTGTTATTGTTTTGCCTATGAAAACATAAAAGTACTTCATAAATTATAATGGTGGACAATTTTAAAACTATGCAAGATTTAGTATAAAATGCACCAACAATTTTACATTACCATCAATACTATTTAAAATATATACACTCATTCTAAATGATTATTACTGTTTGTTTTCAATTTGAGCTTTGTCTACATTTTATTAGAGAGTAAAGATTGTTACCATCTAGAAACAACCATAGATGTATTTCATTTTTCTCCTAATGTTGTGTTTTCTAAATATGTCCCTTTTACTTTCCAGCTCTTTTGTTTTTTTCTTTTCAATCTGGTGCTTCATAACTTAACTCAAATGTATGATTTCAGTTACTAATGACACCTACACACCAAATGATTTATGCCAGACTGATACTCAATACTATTTTTTTTACTTAAATCTAGCACTTTTATTTCAAGAAATTGAAGCAGTTCCAATAAAACTATTGCTAATATAGAATTTTCTTCAAATTGTTTCAAAATACTGAAATCTTTAAAACACATATCATTTCCACAATCTTCAAGCTGTTTAGGTGAAAATCATTTTACAATTGTTATTGACTATGTATTTTTCAAAAACTTAACTCATTTTTTTCTTATAGATAAGTATCTTTTGCTACTCAAAGGTGTAGCTAGGGTGGGGGAATTTGAAAATCCACCTGGGCCCCCGAATGAGTGGGTTTTTTTTTACATTAAATATTATGCAAAATGCACCCCCCCCCCCCCCATTTGATGACAAATTCCTAGCTACGCCACTGCTGCTAGTGTTATTTTGAAACTTTGATCTATCTTTCCTAAGAATTTCATAATGGCTATTACATTAGCAGACTATCCGTAAGTCTGTAGGACTGCTGGGGGACATTCATTATACTTCTGTTTCTGACAATTGTTTCAAGTCTTAAATTATATTTGAGTTTACTTTTCTGCTTTTTTTTTAAATGGTGTTTTTAAAAATGTTCTTTTAGTTTATGGCGGTTCTCAGATATTACCAGGAATTTGTAATAAGCTTTTAAGTTGTCGGCCATAAAACTTGGATATTTACATCAGAAATGTCATCTGCTGCAACAGATTTTAGTAGCCTTCCAATAGGTTCTCATGTTCATCAATAAAAATGTCTCGTGCCATGTTTTCTATTGTCATGAAAATTTAAAAGAATTACAATTACAGGTAAAGTGTATAACACTGCTAATAAAAATTCATTTATTGTATTCTCAGAAACCATTCCTACCAAAATATCCTTGATCATTTGCCAGGACCATCAGGACACAGGGTCAATGCCAGCAAGCCATCTACTTTCCCTTTCTCGTCAAGGACAAAGATCTTTGTTTAGCAGGCAACAAGTCAGAAGGAAATAAATGTTGGTTTAAGATTTTTTGAGTTATTTGTACCTACTACTGCCAATAATAAAAAGACTGCTTTTTTCAACAGTACAGCACAGTGATTCATTAACATTTTACAAGCAGATTTACTATTGTAAGTTTGTCTATGTGCATATATTACGATACAAAACTTTAATGCAGATCTTTTGTTTTAACAAAAGTGTTTATTATGAAAAAAAATTACTGTTATAATTGAAGTATTTCCTGAAAACAAAGTGCTATTTTAACATTGTAATGTGTAAGACCTCCAAATGTTCATAAATTTAATTAGATATAGTGATAATTGCTTTTTTTTTTTTTTTTTCGGTCAATAACTTTATTAAAATAGTATTTGTAAGTTTTACAAATGTTAATAATATACAAGACTAGCTGTGATATAATTATCTATTGTCAAGTTGAAAGAATAAAGGAATATATTTCTAACCAATGTTGCTCTGTTTCTTTACAGACTTGATAATTAGGTTATGTCAGGGGTGGTCTTTTGATTCAGATTTATACTGTATTATACATCCACTTTTCATTTTTTTACATGCCCAATTGAGGAATTACAAGTTTGCAATTTCTGAAACCAACTTTTTTTTTTTTTTATTTTTCTGTTGTCTTTTTACATCACATGTACACAAATGTACAATTGTACTTAATGTGAAGTACTTAACTGTTTACACTCGTGCAAAATGTTCCTAAACTGTGGAACTAGCTTACTATATGTTATCATTGTGACTGCTGTCAAATTACAGTCAATCAGCATTGACCTCTTCTTACATTTGTTTATTTTCCCCTAAAGAAATGCATGTTTACAGATGTATGTGTATCCAAATAATGTGATAGCTTAGCAGCTAAGTTTTTTAATTGTGGAAATACAGCTTCTGGCACCCATAGAACGCTTTTGTTTTGAAAAGATTTAACATGCAAATAAATTGTAATATTTTGGATGAAAAAATGAAGTCTTATCTTCCACTCATTAGAAATATTTGTAACAAAGTCACAGTCAGTCTTTCAAGGTACATAATTTCTTATTTAAGATTCCATATGCTTCTCAATATCTTGCCCAAGCTTAGCCAGTGGATTGTGCTGTGGTATGTTTTGTCGCCGATTTTAAAGAACCTCTCGGAACTGCCTGTGGTTAAGACTCCTAGCTCTGATAAGTTTGCGAGATGTTAACCTTCAATATTTTTTATATTTTATGCAGCTTTGTGCAAACTTTCCAGTGTATGGTTGGGATATTGTTTTTTATTTAAACAAAAAACAGCAACTGTTTTTCTCAGTCACAACACGGGCTCCATCAGTTGTTACCATTGCCATCTTGTTCCAAGCCAAACTAACACTTTCAATCAGTTCTTCATAGCATTGAATAATTACGGATTTACTGACCTGAGTCTGTTTCGAAATATTGCCAATAAGAATAATCTTCCTTTACTTTAAACTTTTATAATGGCATGAAGAAATAATCTTTCAATAATTTATATAGAAATTTAGAATTTAAAAAAAAATATATTTCAATATTTTATGTATATATTGTGTGAACACTCGATTTCTGTAGGTGTTTGCAGGTCACAAGGCAATTTGCCCACCCATGGGTTATGTGATTAAATTTGTGCATACTACACTAATAATTGGTAAAGTTTACAAAACTACATATACTACGAGTACTGATTTTTAGTAACATTGCATTCACTACTTTTATTTAAAGAGGGTTTGTTTACGTTTAGTGAACTCTTTACAACTATCCACAAAAAAATACAGACAAATTAAAAGAAAAATTCAGCACAATTTATTTCAATTTTACATTAATTATATCAATGACATATTTGTTTTAAGGAGAAAAAAAAATTAATATAAATAATAAAAAAAAAAAAAAAAGCTAGTAATGGATGTGTTTGAAAAATTATAAAAAGTAGTGTTTGAATTAATGGTTGATAATGACAAATGTTTCAAGTCTAAAACTGCATTTAACAACCGAACATGTTAAAATAAAGTTTGATTGGTTCAAACTAAAATGACAAGACATGTTAAGTCACAATATTTACCTTGAATAATAATTTTAAAAAATTTGTATCATATTAAGTTATTTTATTTTGTTTGCACTTTTGAATTCAACACAGATAACATGTTTAACATGATATGGACATAGATAAATATATACACAGTGAATAATAATAAATGCCCTCAATAGAGTTATTAAAAATTATTGAGATGAATAGGTACTTTCACAACAGCTTCAAAAAACTCAAGCACAAGTGTCCAAACAGTGTCACATTAGGAATACATTCACAGGATGCTCAATAGGAAATTGTGATTCGTTGACTTCTTACAACTATACTGGGAAAATGAATGTGGAGTTTGAAACAAGGGAGACCTAAGTAGACATTTACCTTTTTGATTGAAATAAATAAACTACATTTTAATAAAAATACTTCGAAATAATTAAAATTACTATGTTTTGGTTGAGAGGGGGGAGGAGAGAGAAACTATATATTATGATAATGATGAAAGCTCTCAACTCCTGAAAATTTGTTTATGAAATAAGAATATTTAGTGTACTTTTTTAACATTCCATTTAAAAAAAAAAAATACTGGATGGAGGTAATCAGATGCCAGCACTAGCACACATGGACAATGTTGAGAAATAGAACTTCTTGTCTAGCTCCTGCAAGCACACAAATTATGAATTAGATGAGTATGTACATGTGAATTCTACAATGTTGGTGTCTTCTAATGATATCCAGATGTTTTAAATGAAAGCTCAGAACTCAACTCTAAAGTTACTTTCTAGCTGTCTTTTGATATATCTTGGTTTCAACTTTTAAAATAATTTTTTTTTTACCCTTAACTATAAAAAAAAAAAGTGGAAGGACTTCCTAATAGAATTAAACATCAAATAATTTAAAAGACTTACCTGCTCCTGCTTCTTCTTCTCGGTGAAGCTGATGCACTATGACTGCGAGAATGTCTACGAGGTGAGAAAGATCTGTTGAGATTAAAACATATTGACATGTTTTCACTTAAAAACCAGCAGATGAATACACAATTTAGTAAATAATTCTCTGCTGGGACTTAGGCTGAAAATTGATAAACTGGTTAGGTTCTAGTAGTAAGAAATATAGAACAAAGAGTTAAGATTTAAGTAGATGCATTAAAATAGGCACAAAGTGTATAAATAAATGATAACTGATGAAATACCTGGTAATGATTTTTTTTTCCCCAAAAACAGAAAGTGATGAAATATGTAAGAAGAGACAGTTCAGCTTTTAATTGGAACATTAGTATAGAAAGACATGGTCACAGAGGAAATATTAATATAAAAAAACAAAAAAAACTGGTTTCACAGCAGGTATTCATCAACTCCAGTCCTGCAGTTATTTTACACCATCAATTAAGTCTTAACAAGCTAAGCTGCTGCCCTTTAACAATCAGATTAAAAAAAAATTTTTTTTCATTACTGTCCAACCCATTAGCAACAAATTCATATTTTATTGGCAAAAGTTACACTAAGGACTAAGGCCCCTGACACACATGAACTTTTTCATGTTACATTAAATACAAGCAGCTTGAAGTATTAAGACTGCATCAAAACATAGAATTTAAAGACTATATAAACATTCAAATATTATCACCATTTTTTAAAACTGAAATAGATATGGATTAGAAGTCTAAATGGATTTACCCATCTCCATAATATATATTTTTTTTTTTTAAAATTACATAAACATTAATTTAAAGAAGCAGTGCAATTAGAGATATTAATCAAATAAATAAAATATATATATACATAAAAAACTAACAATGTGATCATACCATTGTACAACGAAGATACCATACGAAGATCAGTTGTTGGTTGATTAAAATGAAGATGAGGTACTGTGGTAGTGGAAAGGCAGCGCTCCCCGAAGACCCAGTTGAGGTTAAAGTTGATTAAACATGCCACAATTGATTCAACTTACTGCCCACAAGTGTAATTTTTTTTTATTTTAATTTTTTGTCTACTTTTGAAGTAATTTTTTTTTGCTTAGTTTAAATTTTTTTTTTTAATATTGAAAATATAAATATATAAAAATTATCAAATAAAATCTTTAACAGCAGTTGAGTGAAAGGTAAATATTACATTTCTGCTATTAATAAGAACTTTTCAATTTAAAAAAAATGCTATTTAGAAAACTGGGGCATGTCAAAGGCAGTTTTGATGAAATATATCTGCTGATTCCAGAGCAATAAAATGTGGATTCTGCAATATACTTTTGTCGGCTGGCGGTGCAAAGGCTGATGGCATAATTTGCTTTTTAGTTGGGGATGCTGACAGCAGCTACGGAGTTGTTTGTTTTTTTGTGGAGTTGGAGCCCCCGACGGTGGAGTTGGCTGAGTTGATGATGTAGGTGGTAGTAGTAGTAGTAGTGGTGAAGGAAGTTGGTGCTAGTAGTGGTGGTGGTGGGGCTGGCAGTGGTGTACCCAGCTGATGGTGATGACCCTGAAACATTTTGGCCAGAGAAGAAATAAATTTATTACACAAATTATCTCATACAGTATACTCACAAACATTCACCGTTGATAAAGAAATAGTTAATAAATAGCTTTAATAACTTTTTAAAAACATTTTAGTTAAAAGGTTTGAGAGCAAAGAAAAAAAAATCAAAATTTTTTATAAATCATGAAAAAAAAAATATTATTCTTACAGACAACATACAAAACAAAAAAAAAATCCATTTGGTTATTGAAACCTTCAAACAAATTTACCAATACAATAATGACAAATATTTTGCTTCACAAAACTTATAACCATTTTTTCCTATAATTCTAGCCTAAAATAAAACTAGTTTTAAAATGGTTTCAGAGTTGATTGACATACTACCTTAAACAGCTGATAACTATAAATGCAGTTGTCTGATTGTGTACTCAAGTGGCTCAATAATAAATAGCAGACAATGAAAAAATATCTGATCATTTTGAAGGATATTTGTTATAATACTAAGGTGTTATTTAAACACAGGGTTTAAAATAAGATCAAAATACAAAAAATATATATATACAAAGGAATCGCAGACATTGCAACACTACTTAAAACACAAGATGCAATAGCAAAGCAAACAAAAAGCATCTGTTTACAATATATACAGAATCAAATTAATAAACATTTTAGTTTTTAATACCGAATTCTTGAATTTTGTTTGGAAATAAAAATGTTTTCATATAATTTTGTTCTATGTTCAATAAGGATAAAAACAAATTATTATTTAAGGATTGATGAAAAACTAGAATACTTTAAGCACAACATAAACTCATGCTCATATATAAAAATCTTCCTACCTTGACCTTCTTCCACCTCCGCCTCCTCCCCCTCCTCTATAGTTATCATTCTGTTGTTGCCTGCCTCCACCTCTACCTGGCCCGCCTCTGTTACTCCATCTAGAGCGTCCTGAGGACATTTCTACTCTCACACGGCGACCATTAATTTTGCTATTCAAGAAAGAAAAAAAAAAGAAAGATTTTCATACAAAAATAAAGATGTCTGGTTTAAGCTATGGTGTTAGAAACTGAGTTAGGTTTAGGTTAATAGTACTCTTAGGATTAGTAATGAGAAATTAATAGAGATTTGGGTTTATTTCTAATTTAGGTCCATTGATGCATTTTATTTTCTTCATTTGTTTTTCTCTTCTGGTATTGTAAGGAGGTCTCTATTAATGTAAAGAGGTCTCCAAAATAGTGGTATTCAGAAGTCATTTCTTCTATCACATAATTTAGATTTGAGGTAATCTTTTTTTGGATTATATTATAAAAACAAAGGGGACAAAGCCTAGTGGAAATTTAGAAAGTTTCCAAGTTCCCTAAGCCAACAGTGAATCCCTCTAAATGTGCTGTGCAGCTGATAAACAAAAGACTAAATGTTTTCATCTTATTTTACTAAAAAAAAACAACAACACAAAAACTATTAAACTTACGATCCATCTAATGCTCTAACTGCATCTTCTGCATCCCTACTGTCCTCAAATTCTACAAATGCAAAGCCTGGAGGCTTGCGGGCAACCCAAACATTACGCAGCTGACCATATTTAGAGAATTTTTCTTCTAGTTCTTGCTTAGCACATCCATAGCCCAAATCACCTACATAAACCTTACAGTCCAAGCTCCAGTCTCTCATAGGAGCATTCCTCGACATATTGAGTGGTTGAACTATGGAGATAAAAAGCAAGTTATGATAGAAAATGTTGGGCATGACATGGACTTCTACATCTAACATTGTTTTTTTGCTAAAGACGAACTGCTGCAAAAAAAAGTCACCTTTGTAAACAAAAACTATATTAGGTAGTATAGTAGGATCAAAATTTCTAAGCTTTCTTAAATTTGAGTAAAAAGAACTTGATAAGAAATTTTCAACCACACCAAATTTATCTTTGTAGTCAAGTACAATGAGTAGATCTAGTTCTAAGCTGAGTCTGCAGAGAAGATAGCTACTTTTGAAGCTTAAATTTTTATTAAGCAATTTAAGTAAAAAAAAAATTTTGCACAAGCTGAATTTGGATATCATTATGACAAGTAAGTCTGGTGCTAGATCTAGAATAATCTAGATCTAATTAGAATTCAGTTGAATTAAATTGTCAGGTAAAATGCATTTTATATTAAGATACATCTCTATATAGATCTAAGATCTACAGCAAGTTATCCAGTAAGTTGTGATAACAGTGGCAAACAACACTAACACTAGACTTCACCTGAACCTACAGTAACTGTAGAGACTGCACCTAGGCGAAAAGTAAAAAAAAGAAAAAGATTTTTTTTTCCCTGTAAGTTATCATGCCTGGCCATAACCCTACCAAGTTTTATGGCGATATCGATTACCCTTTGTTTAAAAATGGGTTAACAGTTTTTGAGATAATCTATATATATATAAAAAAAAATTATAAAAAAAACTTGTCAGGTCTATAAAACCTAATGTTATATTATCACAATACAATAACAACACTGATGTTTAAAAGTTACTCTCCATTTTTATTATGGTGAGCAAGAGAAGAAAAAAAACAACATGAGAGTCTAATACACACTAATGATACACTTAAGAGAAAAACGTGAACAGAAGAACAAGGGAGACTACAAGTAAAGAAACAAACACACACACAACATACATAAACATAAATACACATATAAATTTAACACCTAATACTCTGCATTTATTAATATAGTTTGTTTTTTTCTAATAAAAATATTCGCATGAGCCTATATGCGCATTTTTCAAAAAATTGTTTCAGGCTACTTTGATCACAATTTTTTTTTTTTGCCATCACAATGCCTCCATTTTGTCCACACCACTCTAACATTTCTTGTAGCTCAGGACCTGATTATTTGTAAATTTTCTTAAATATTTACGTTCTGAACAAGTAAAGTTTATAAATATTTATGAAATCAGCTTTATGAGCTAGAAATTTACTACTAATGCTATATCTACAATTAAATTTCTTATCAATTTAATATCTTATCTTATATGATACTGACGTTACTTTAAAATAGAAGATGATTATGTCCTACGCATCATGCATTTAGTAATGCATATTAACTATTAACCAATGACCTAAATTCTGCCAAGTCACTGGTTTTCCTGGCTAGGTAACGCAACCCTGAGCCCCATACAAGTAGATCTATCATCTATGAAACTCAACTTTTGACCTGACGGTATGTCTTGTCCGGCTTAGCAAGCCACAAAGAAAAATCATAACTTTCTTACTGTTCAACTAACTTCAACATTGATCATGGATGATAATAAATCTAGCTAGTCAAATCTAGTCATAATGTATACAACTACTATACACCATGACATTGCCAGACATTGAATATGATTGAAAAGTTATGAAGTATTTTAATGATACATATGTAATTGTAATGTATTAACAATACCTTATCATATACTAACAAAAAGTTGTTTTTTCAGAGATAAATTTTGTATTTCATATCCCTAGATGGCCTAGATATATATAAATATAGTCCTAGACTAGTAAGTACTCCTAGACTTCTACTTCTAGACTCTAGAGCTAGTAGTAGTTAGTAGACTAGAGACAGTCAACAGTACTCAGTTTAGGATATCAAAATAATTGCAAATTTAGTAACATTAAAGTTACATTGATTTATCTTATCTGTATAATCATAATTTATGATTTACTTAAAGTTAAAGATTTTAATAATTTTATGCTTCTCAAACCTCTTTAGCTTATCTTAATAAAAGAAAATTGTCTTGCAATTCAATGCAAGTTCAGCAGTAACTTGAGTAAGGTCTGTTTCATATGTTTTGGATACTCAGTACACCAATACTAGTAATACTGGATACTCCAACTCCAGGGATGGTGCCTTAGTTTCGCCCATCCATTAAATTAGTTAGAGACAGAGTACTTACTAACTTAAACTTAAGAGTACAAGTAGTTCAAGTACTTGTACTATTACTAGAGACACTAGAGTAGATGACAGTCACAGTGAGTAAATCACTAGATCTGGATTAAAGTTATCTAAAACATGACGAGACCTAGAGAATTGCGGTAACTTACACGCTTAAGATTGTCTTTCTTGATGATGTTATTCCAATTCGTAGGTCTACAGTAGCAGACAGAATTTGCAAGTACTCTTTCAATAACATAGACTATGTAATAGGTATCTAATGGTATTCAATATGGCGGCTTACAGCACCGCATACTTGCCAGTTAACTTTTGTGCCAGATAGGCGTGCTGGGCCTAATGCAAAAAAAAAAAAAAAAATAGCCCCATACAAAAAGGCTAAAATAAATTACATGTAAATTATATTTTAGTTCACCTGCGGACAATGGTTATGTTTGCCCTGGGAGTGGCAAAATATGTAGGTCACAGCTGGGGTTGCGTAACCAGGGGAAATACTGCACTCGAGATCCTCACTACTTCCTCACTAATCTTCGGACTCGAAAACAAGCCTTATTATTATATTTTAGTCCAATAAGAAGAAAATGTATTTCTACTTTACTCACACTTATAGCATTTTTTTGTCAAAAGCGGCTTCAAATAAAGAACGTTTTGGTAAAATTTGGCATCTATATTATAAAGTAGAATGGGAGGTGTATGTATGTATGTATGTTACTAATAGACATCAAAACCGCTTGACCAATCTTGATAAAACTAGGCAGGAATGTTCCTTGGGTACTAACTTAGACCGTAGTGTATGTATTGTAGCCCTAAAACAAACTTAAGACCCTCAAAAAAAAAAAAAAAAAGTTGTCCGACTCTATTACAGCTATAGTATTTTATGGATCTAGGCCTACATCATGTCTACAATGTTGACATGAGAAAAGATCGAAAGGATTTAGATCTAGATCTAATTTTAAGAAATACACTTTGCGCAGATAGTTTTTTACTTTGACACATGAAAATACAAAAGAAGATCCATTGATTTCATTATATAATAAAATTAACCTTCAATTTTGTGTTTCAAAAGCATTTTTTACATAAATTAGTTCCTTATATCTGTGACTACAGATTTCCTGACGAACATTCTTTAATTAGACAATACCGTAATGAATCGCGTATTACAAATTAATTCGTTTAATTGTTTACTTTATAATCCCATCCCTAGATCTAAAACTCTAATTCAACTCTAAGATGATAAAACTTCTCTTCGCACAGATAGTTTTATACTTAACACATAAACATATTAATTAAAGTCCATTCATTTCACATTTTGATCAAATAAACATTCAAATTAGGTTTTCTAAAGCTACATTCGTTTACGAAAGCTGCGAAGCTTAGTTGAGATAGGCCTAGATCTATATTCATTCATGAATCGCGTACTAAAAATTATTTCGTTTAATTGTTCACTCTATAATCCCATTCATTTAACAAAGCTATCGCTCTTTTCGTTTTTAATAGATATGAATGTATCGGCTTCGGGTAATCCCATTTTCGCAAACCTAATTTTATTTTCGTAGCGAAAGAGAAAAAACTTGAAAGGATCATTAGTTAAGTTTAACATACATCAAAATCCAATCCACTAGATTAGTAAACAAACTTAGACCCGCAGGCCGCGGGTAATGTCTGGCGAACATCCTTTCTACTACGTAAAAAATGCTTCCAATATAAGACATGCGTCTGTATATAGCCTCTGAGAAACAGTAGGCCTACCGTGCGACTACTGAGCTTCACTTTTGGCTCAGATATTGGGTCCCGCAGAACTATTATCACTAACAGAAGGGCAAAGACGAGCTGTATTATATAAGATAAGAAGAAGATAAGATTTGGCTCCTAATCCCGTAAGCTTCAGGCAGGAGGACCTCGGTAACCTTGGATACCTACTGACCTATTATAGGAGAAGGAAACTCCGAATTCAAAGCTCGGCTATACCCGAATATGACGAAGGCACCGGGAATCAATCCCGATGAAATACCAGAAGCCGGTGACCCTTAGCAGCTTACAGCACAGTTTTATCCCCTGGTAGAAACTACGACGCCGCTGAACCCAAACTGTATCTGCCCACACCGTTCCTTCGGAAACATCAACTGCGTGGTGAGTGGGGATCCGCTAGAGGCTGACATCGTAGCTAACATCCAGCTCTTCATCTCATTTCTATATGGTGAGGGGCAATAGAAGGCTACTTGTTTCAGCTATTTCTTCAGAATTGAAGAGTTATACATCATAGTCCAAACCAGTGGCGTAGCTAGAGTATATGATGCCTGGTGCGGTACCTCATCATGATGCCGCCCCCCCCCCCCCCAAAAAAAAACAACTAATTAATAACATTGCAAAGCCTTACTTTTTGTTCAAAATAATATGTATTCATTAATCAAATATTGTTGATTCACTTTTACATAAACATACTACAAATGAATTTTACACGCTTTCTTGCTGGCAAAAGTATCAATAATTTTATCGAAATCAATTTTTTCCACCAGCTCTTGTTCAAAGGACAAAATGGCCAAACGTAAATTTGTCATCGTTGATCTCAAGTACTTCTTGATCAGTTTAAGTTTGGAAAAAACTTCTCTCGCATTTAGCGACACTTACCGCAATAGTCAAAAATAGGCGAATCATGATGACGATATCTGGGACTGAATCATCTAGCTGATATTTTTTTTTATAACATTCAAGAGCTCAACAGGTCTTTGTTTTGGAAGTTCGGAGGCTTCTGATGAAACTGTGACAAACCGTTGAAGCCTCTTTCGCTCCAGCATAAATTCGTTTTTATCAATGTCGCTAGGAGTACTATCGAGATTGATTTCGACCTGAGGATTTAATATCTGGGAAGGCGGCTAAAATTCATATCTATCTGCTACATTATGAAGTTGCTCGAATCGGGTGATTATTTCTTGAACAATCCTGTCCAAGGTAGAATAAATTTCCCTTCGTAGCTCTTCTTTGTGTGTAAGTACAGAGTAGTCACTTTTCTCACCAGGCATCTTTTTTTTATGGCCAATACGTTTTTGAGATTCTGTACTGATTCTCAGATCTGAACACACGCTTTCGGCAACGGTAATGCTGGCTTCAGCGATGTCCTCTCGATTACTACTTAAAAATGTCCCTAATGTTTTTAGTTTGAGTGAGCAGTCTCGAATAGACAATCCTTGTTTTCGAAGGTAGAATTGCGCATCATTAATTTCAGTTAATACAGGAGCCCAAAATCCAAGATAGGTGAGAAAATTAAAAGACTGAATAGCAACCAATAATCCACCTGCTTCAGATTTAGTCGATGAATTTTCATCTTTGCTAGTTAATGTCTCCAGAGTTTCTAAAATTTTAGAAAATTTATCCCTAACCATCTTGACTGCTTCTCCTCTGGCGCTCCAGCGGGTCTCGACTAAAAGTTTAAGGCTAGTTCCGGTTATTTTGATGAGGATATCCCAGCGGTGTGTTGAAGTTGAGAAAATGGAGTGTGAACGGCCCAGTGTACCAAAAAAATGTTACCGAATTGACTTCAGCTTCAGCAGCTCGAATTTCTGCTAAATTAAGAAAAAGGTTTAAGCAGGCATTGAATAGTGACTTCTAGAATACGTTTTTGGACACCGTAGTTTTGACCTTTCATGACCGCAGCATTATCATAACCTTGACCCCTGCAGATTCTCTAGAATCATCTCAGCGATTCCAGCAGCATGCTTGTCCTTTGTGTCGATGAAGTCAACAAAAGACCCACGAACCTGCACCCCGTCATTATCCATGACAACGCACCGTAAAATTTGGGAAGTTTGATCCAGCTTTGAGATGTCAGGTGTACTGTCAAAAATAATAGAGAAATATTTGGCTTGTTTTACTTGCTGTATGATTTGTTTTTTAGCGTGATCCCCCAATATTGTAATAATTTTATTTTGTATTTGTGGAGACATGTATGTATTCGATCTGGAACAAAGCTTAGTTCGAAGCACATGCTCCCCCAAGAGTGGATCGTACTTTGATAGTAATTTTACTAACTCTCCAGGTTTTCGTCTCTTGTATAATCAAATCTTGGGCCTTGTCAATATTGTTTCTTACTCTCAGGCGAACTTTAAGTTCCCTCAAAGCAAGCGATGACTGAATGTGAACTCTGCTGGTCTCATGTTTTCTATTTTCGGGGATCTTCTTATCTTATATAATACAGACGTTACTTCAAAAAAGAAGATGATTACGTCCTACGCGTCATGCATTTAGTCATGCATATTAACCAATGACTTAAATTCTGACAAGTCACTGGTTTTCCTGGCTAGCTCAGGCAACCCATTCCATGCTCTAATAGCACTAGGGAACAAAGAGTATTTGTGCAAATTTGGTGGATAACCTCCACCACTCATTGAATCCATCTTTGGATTTAAATGAAGATTTGGTACTTGATCTTGTTGAGAAGAGTATGCAGGGGAAGCAAAATAAGGATTATTTTTGTTTAGCTAATAACACATCCACTTTCTAAGAACTTTCTCGCCGTTTGAGATTTGTGGAAAAACCAAGCCTTTGAAAGCTTTCTAGCCTTTCCTTTTGCTAATTCTTGATGTCTATACGTATCTCTGAATTGACTGTCCATACGCTGAACTGTTTTAGATCATTGAGTGACAAGGTGTATGCGAATATTATCTGTGATGACATCAGGCCTATCTCCAATGTCGTTCAGTCTAGAGTTTATTATCCAGCTTTCTGTATTATTTACACTGTCTGATGGTTCAGCTTCTTCAGTATGAATTTTTGAGGAGTGTACTAAAGACATGCTTGTGTGCTGTCCTTTAGTCTCTAGAACCTGCGGTATTGAAGTATTTTCTTCTTTTTCATCATTCAGGATGTCGGCCTCATCATTTTTTTTTCTGGATTCAATGATAACCGTCTCATCTTGCTTTGTTGCTTTTAATTGTTCAGTTAATTCATACCCAATAACAGCTCGCCTATAGTCGGTGGACTCTGGCAATGATGTGACTTGAAATTGTCTCGATGCTTCTTTAGACTTAAGACATTTAAGAAACGCACCTCCCTGCGGTCAAAGAAACTGCTTTATGCGGATGACATTGTCCTCTGGTCAACCGGGAAGAAAGCCGACCAAATACAGGCGGCATTACAAGCAGACATCCAAACCATCTCCTCGTATTGCGACGAATGACAGATTCAGATAAACGTTGCCAAAACGACCTGGTCCCTGTTCAGCCTAGGGATCGACATTCTTAAGGCTCCATTCAAGCTTAAACTCGGTGGGCTGCGACTCCAACGTGAAAACACGCCAAAATATCTAGGGGTAACCCTGGATAGAAAGTTGTCAATGTTCCAGCACGTCCAGGAAGTTGAAAGAAAAGCCTCGGAGAAGTTAGCGTTACTAAGAAAGCTGGCCAGCACAAAGTGGGGTGCCAAAGCTTACATGCTACGCACATTGTACTTAGGGTCAGTCAGATCACAAATTGAGTACAGCTATACAGTTCAAGTATATGCTAGTAAAACTGCCCTCGAATCACTCGACCGAGTACAATTACAGGCACTAAGGTTCATTTGTGGCACCTTTCGGACAAGCCTAACAAACTCTGCTGAAATCTTAACAAACGTGGCCCCTTTACATTTAAGGAGGGAGACGGCGGTAATTACGGCCTACGAGCGCTACAAAAGGGGCGACTCTAGGCTACCCACCACAATCTTAGTGCAACAGTGAAGAGAAAGGAACCGCATAAAAATGCTATCGTTCCTCCACATTGCGGCCAATTTGTCAACATCAGCTGGGCTCTCCACTGATAGAATTCCTATTAGAAGAATTAGTACTTGCTCTCCGTGGAGGAGAATGCCGGCCCCACAAATAAATATGTCCCTTATAGGGCAAGAGGGAGCCACTAAGAGGCGATTAACACCTGCCATACTCCAAAACTTGGCATCAGCTACACTAAAGTCCTACCCATCAGATGCCATTTTCTGTTATACCGATAAGTCGGTAATGAGGGACCCCGATAGATCTGGGTATGGGGCCTTTATAGTCTACCCAGACCGGACAGAACCAGAGATGCCGATTTCTCCGTCTGAGCTTAAGAGGGTTTTGAGGCGCCAGCCAGACTAGTCAGTCTTGACACTGTTCATCATTTTGTTTAAGTTACAGTATTACAATTAACTAGTTAGTTAAAAAAAAAAACTCGTAGAAAACAAAGGTTAGTTTATTTAAAAATATTGACGTTACAATAGAATTATTTCCAAAATTAAACTATAAAGAATCATAAAGAAATGAATAAACTAAGAAAATTATTTAGAGCTAGAGTTTAGTAATATATTTGTAAATTCTATATCTAGATTAAACCAATGGACTAAACAATGAAGTAAAAAAAGGTTGGCCTATCTTCTTCTTTATATTAAAGAGCATTGATCAGTGTAGTAACAACATGTACCGTGTGTCCGAAATAAATCTAGTCAATTAGATTCAAACTGTTCTATAGCTTACATTGTATGGAAGAAATAGTCAAATAGATGAAACAAAATAGCGACATGACTAGTTTATAAATCGTTAGTTCATGTTTAAAATACAGTAGTTGATGTTTGCTCGTGTCCTTGCAATTAGTCGTTTTTACTGAAACGCTGATGGAAATAGGAAATTAATACACACTGGGGGAATTTTGGTATCCCTCTCCACTTGGTGCCCTGTGCGGCCCGCACCACCCGCACATTGGTAGCTACGCCACTGGTCCAAACCTCCCGCGGTATGACGAGGGATTGCGAGGAACAGGATTCAAACCCGAAATTATCGAGACGACAGTCATGAGCGCATACCATTCGACCAGGCAGTCATCTTATTTCTACACACACACGTTTAACCCGTGAATTCTAGTGACCCTTATTAATAAAGTAAATCTGCCTAGGACGATCTTAAGATGAAAAAGGAGGAGGGTTGGGCGTAGGGCTAACCTGTGGAAAAACCACAAGCTACAGAAACACTAAAAAGCAAATCAACAGAAGTCACGGACCTGGGAAAAGATGTAATTCCGACGGGAAGGTGTTATGACGCATTTCAGAGAGAACCTGAGTCATCTGGAATCCCACATGCCAAAGACTATCGTCTCCACAAGGAACCCACCATCGGTACAAGGAACGTCCAATCACGTATGACAGTGGTGATACAGTGCAAGTGGCAGCAGAGATGACAAGCTCAATATTTTCACCATCTTAGGGATCAGTGAGTCAAGATGGACTGGTTTCGGGCAGAAGCGACTGACTTCAGGAGAGCTAAGTTTAATCTCAGAGCATGAGAAGCAGGTTATTCACCCAGGGAGTTGCCCAGATGCTGTCCAAGCGGACTCAGAGAGCACTTATTTGGGTTGTCAGAGCCTGGTTAATAACAGCCTCGTTACACACAAAGAATAAGAGAATTAACTCAGATATTATCCAATGCTACGCCCCAACCAATGACAATGAAAAGGAGAATAGAGACATTTTTTTTTACAACAGACCTGAGAAGAACATCCTCATCATAATGGGCGACTTCTACGCTAAGGTTGGATATAACAACAGAGAATATTAGGAGATCATAGGAAAGCAGAGACTAAGCGAGATGAAGGATAATGGAAAGACATTCGCAAACGTGTGCCACAATCAACTAGGTGACTGAAGGAACTGTCTTCCCACACAAACGTGTGCCACAATCAACTAGGGGATTGAAGGAACTGTCTTCCCACACAAACGTGTGCCACAATCAACTAGGTGATTGAAGGAACTGTCTTCCCACACAAACGAATACACAAAGCAAATCACTAGACCTGTCAACACAAAATTACTAAGTATTGTGAAGACGTTCCGTCGCTCTTTTTAGGATGTACGCACCAAACGAGGAGCAGATGTTGATTCAGATCATCTTCTGGTCGCCCGAGTGAAGCTGAAGTTAAAGAAGAGTTTGAAAGGATGATCCAGCCAACGCCAACATTATAATATCCTTGCGCTGAAAGACTGGAAAAAACAGGAAGCGTTCAAGGTCACTCTATCAAACAAGCTCCAGCTAATAGAAGAGGAGACAACAGAACAGACGTGGCAGAAAGAAACAGAGACCTTCAGATGCCAAGAAATAGTGGGTTCCAAATCAAACACCCTCAAGGAGTGGATTTCAGCAGAAACTCTTCAGAAGATCGATGAAAGAAGAGATAAGAAATCAGGCGTGAACAACAGTAAAACAATAGCAGCAAAAGCACAAAAAGAATATGCGGAAGCAGATGAAAATGTCAAGCGTAGCGTCAGAACAGACAGACGGGGCTACATTGAAGCACTGGAAACAAAAGCAGAAGCCCTTCATAACAACACTTAAAACTGTACTCTGACATCAAAAAGAAAATTTGCTAAGCAAAAAGGAATAGTAACAATGGAGAAGTGATTGCAAATAAAGAAGGGCAGAAGAAGAGGTGGGTCGAGCATTGCCAGTAGCTACTGCAAACCAACCAGGCATGACTATCAAATGCAATGCACCCACTAAGGGTGCAGCGCAATCAATCAGTTGAAGAACGGCAAATCTACAGGACCTGGCAGCATCCCAGTTGAAGCGCTAAAGGCAAACATTGATACCAATGTGAAGCTACTCATCCCTCTCGTCTGCAAAGTATGGGGAAAAAATGTAACTCTCATCTCTACGCCAGTTTTATAAGACTTTGCGAAGACGTTCACCAGCATGAACAGACATACCCTCTGAAGACGACTGAGGCACTATGGAGGGCCTAAAAAAAAAAACAATCATCAGGAAATCTTATGAAGATAGCCTATGAATAGTACAATGGTGCAAGGTAGACGACTTCGAAGTCCAAAGAGGAGAGAGCCAAGGTTGTTTACTCTCTCTAAAAGAACGTGTCACGAAGGCAGCAACAGGACAGAAGCGGAATGGTATGAAGTGGACACTGTGAAAACGGCTAGACGACCGGACTTTGCAGATGACCTGACTCTTCTTTCTCACACACAACAGTAAGTGCACCGTTTATGAAAGCGTGTAAACAAACACATTTGTATATAAAATACCTTAGTTTTGTAAAACCATTGGCTAATTAAATAATATGGCAGTAAAATAATGTACAATTGTGGTATTAGTTATCTTCCAGGCCCTTAATACGCCAAGAAAGATTCTTATTGCTTGTCAGAGGGTACTTGCCACATCATCATAAAATTCCCTAAGCTGCAGACTTGCCAAATCATCATGACATTCCTTAAGCTGCAGACTTGCCAAATCATCATGACATTCCTTAAGCTGCAGACTTGCCAAATCATCATGACATTCATTAAGCTGCAGACTGGCCAAATCATCATTCAATTCCCCAATGAACACTGCTAAGGAGACTGCAATGAATTTGATTTCCCTTCAATTATATTTATTTATGATCCAGGCAGTGCCAGATTGACTTCATTTTTCAAACTAATATTACAACAAAGAAAGAAACAAGCTGACCAGAGACAGTAGAGAGGGAATGAAGAAAAACAAACAAAACACTTTGACAGTTTCCTTTCAACACTGAGAACCATTTCATTATTTTATTGTTCAATATTCTATGTCATTAAAAGCCTTGTAAACATCCATTCACTATTTTTAAAACTACACTGCTTCAAATGACAACAATAACAAATAAATAACTACAACATTAGAAATCATAAGTCCAATCATTATCATAACAGCCAGAGTTATAGGACTTCATTACACTGACATCGATGCTAGATCTACTTATCAAACTAGAAACGGCTCATTAACATAAACATTACATTTTTGTCAGTATGTTCCCATTCAAAAATAAATACAAATAAAAAAAAAGAGACAGTTGTAATGTTTTATAGCAGTTTCCAAACTTAGGGTCCTTACTAATTGTATAAGGGCAGTGTCAAATTTATGGGTCACAAGTATCAAGCTTACAAAGTTTTTTGTCTTTGGTTGTCCCTAAATTTTTAGCAAAAAGGTTATACTGGCAATATAAAAGATTATGTAAAGTTGATTGCTTTGTTTACAGTAATATTAAGTTTCCGGTGTATAAGAATATGAAAATTATATTTTATTTCTGTGGCATTTTACGTCTTGAGACTAAAGAGGCCACGATCAATCTGATGTGCTTGCTAGCATGTCAACAATTTATTCAGTTATTTCATTTTTACTAAGAAAGTCAGATTTAGTAAGTTAAACATAAAAAAACCCCCACAACTCTCATGAGCACTCATCAAACATTGTTTAAACTCTTCTCTCTGATCTGACACTGTACACCAACTCTTGAAAAAAAAAAAAACAAAGGGGGGGGGGGATAAAACATGGTGCTCAGAAATTTTGCAAAACTTTTTCTTCTTAACCTAAAGAATACTGAAAACAAAAAAAAACCTACTAGGGGGAGAAGAGATTGTGAGTTATTAGCATTTTCTAAAAGCAAAACCAATAATCTAAAAAATAAAAAAAAAAAACTTAGACAAGATAGTGTTTCGGTATTTTCTAAACTGAAAAAGTTTGGTTTTCTTATTTATATAATTGTAATGTTTATAAAAAAACATTAAATTCTACCATATTATTCAATGACAACTAATATGCAGAAAAATATTCTATTGTACCTTAAGAAGGTTATTAAAAACATAGAACAATAAATGGAATGAATGACGGCAGAAACAGTTTGAGGAAATGTTTGAATAAAAAAAAAACAACTTAGTATGAAAACAGAATGATCATTCTTTTTGTAAGAAGTTGTCAGGAGATGTACATCTTTATTGGATGTATTAATAAAGTGAATTATAAGTGCAAGAAAGATGTTTATCTTTATATAATTTGTTCATAATTTTTGAAAATAAAATAATAAAAAATTGGCAGGATGCTTATTTTTTTTTACAGTGAAGTAATGCATTAAACCTGGTTATTATTTAGCATAAGAAATACATTGCCTTTTTTATTGCAACCTAAATCTTCAAATTGTGAAAACTGTACCAAATAGAATTGATCCTTCGAGTAGCATTATCAATTACCAACCATATTTACTTGCTTCACATAAAAGTTGCACAAAGCATTGTAGAATTATAAAAAAAAAAGCTCCCAACCATAAAGAGAACCCAGGATTCAAATTTTCTACATCACATTCCAAGATAAGTAAATTACTAGTTTAAAAGAAACAACAGCATGATCATGATGGATACAAAAAGGTTAGTGCATTAAATATTTGTTCATATATTCCATAGGTTTTAGCTACCCTCCAATCTGGATACAGAAATATATAACAGGATAACAGATAACCAATGAAGAATTAAGACTATAAAGAATTACAGGGTAAGCAACCCAGTAAACAAATTTAATACCACTATACACATACACACAAGATTGATCAAATTCTAACAATCTTGTATCACATAATGATCAATGATTTCATCACAGTTTGACAAGAAAAAAATTATAACATCAATAGAAACATTACAATAAACAAATATGAAGAGAAAAAAACAAGCTTTGGAAAGAAAAAACAATACAATTTTTCTATCTAAATATGCTTAGCACAATCCATGTGATTTGCAATAAACAAAAAAAGCATTAAACTCATCACATTAACATTTAAAACTGAACTACCAAAGTAACTGCTGATGATGGCAATAGTTGTACAAGCCCAAAATTATGAGTTATTTGGGATGAAAGTGTAGCTATTTAGACTAGCATTATTTAACCTCTTCATTAAAAAATTTTGAAGGGCAAGTCAAGTTTTCATTTGTTACTGATATAACAGAAGTATGCAATTTATATACTGATGCAGATGGAGTCTGACTAGTCATTTAAAACTAACAGTTCTAGTACAAGGGAAATAAAATGTAAAAAGGTTAAAAATTGACCGGAATATTTAAATGGATATGTAGATTAAGATACTAATTTGGCTACACAGTATACAATTCATGTAATAATAATTGAGTAAAACAAATATATTATTGCAACATCAGAAATAACAAAAAAATAAATGGAATAGTGAAAATGTTATATTTACAGTATACTGTTCAAGCAGGTACATGGGCATTATCAGAGCCCTTAGAGTATTATTATTTCATAAGCATTCGACAACAAAAGAGAACAAAATATATAGATCTATTCATGGAACTATGACAAATTGTTTATGTCCATTGTCATACAAGACCAAAATGCTGGGCTAAAATGGAGCTTTTAGATTGTCGTCTAGCCCTATCAAATATCAATATTTCAATTATATTGTTTATTAACTCTTTTGTGTGCCTGCAATAAAAATGTCAAAAGGAATACATGCATTGAAAATATTCATAATGATTTTTTAATGATAAATGTTTT
The DNA here is from genome assembly GCA_030265305.1 of Biomphalaria pfeifferi. NCBI lineage: Eukaryota > Metazoa > Mollusca > Gastropoda > Planorbidae > Biomphalaria > Biomphalaria pfeifferi. The sequence goes on along the minus strand of JASAOG010000086.1, from coordinate 1,499,530 downwards.
ACATTTCATAAAATGAACAAAGCTAACTGATGCCCTGTATAAAATGATGACACAGACAGCTGCATATTTAGTAATGTAAAGAACATAACCAAAACCACAGACAATGAGTTAAGTTTGTTGAATAGATCTAGACCAACAACAATAAATCTGTGAGGTTAATAAAATTTGTATCCATTGTTTTTGTTTAGCGCTATTATTTCATGCTTTTAGCTTTCTCATTACCCTAAGATCCTATCATTTTATCTGGACCAGACTGGACAAAGGTGGGAGGGAAGAAAGAAAAGGATTTTGCTGTAGTTGGTTTTTAAATGCATTTCCAGGAAAAAAAAAAAAGGGGAACGACCTGAATTCAATTGCATGGCCAATGTCGCCTTAGGCAGATGTGCTAACCATTTTAATGAGATACTTATGACTAGAGAAGATTGTATAGTTATATATTGTTGTTTCAATTTAGAGCGGCGACCTATATTCAGCTTACACCACCATTTCAGTTAAGTACAATTTCTTTCCCTTGTTCAAGATACCAAGCAAAATAATTAATTATTAATAGTTAATTAACTAATTGTTTTTTTTTTAAAACTGATTCTATAATTAGCATTTATAAGAAATAATTGTGCAAAGTTTCAGCTTTATCTGAGATTGAATGTCAGAGAAATAATGCATACACAAAGACAGACAGAGTTGATATAAGCTTTGTAAAAAAAACAACAATTGTGAGACAATCTGACTTTAAAAATAACATTGGCAGATTCATTTTTATTATATTGTTCACTATTATGTCAACCTAGTCACTTGTGATAAATTCACTATATCAACACTGAAATTTCAATGCATTTCGAGTAACACTTGAACCATTAAAACAATTATGTATTCAATATAATGATAAAAAAAAACAACAATTTTTGATGAAGTAAAAGGAAAGACCATTTAATGACACTTGTCTACCTCAGAGTCCATTAGAAACCCTTCAGAGAAATCTACTAAACATTTCAACACTATTTCAAATCTTACTGTTTGATATAACATCTATTTCATACTCTTTAATATTTCATGTATGTTTCACATTTTCAAAAATCACATTAACAATCTAAATGTGTGATTTGAAAAAAAAAACAACAATTTAAAGTGATACCTTTCAAATGATATTACATTTAAGTCACAATTAGGTTAATAGTATAGAACTAGATGACTAGTTGGTTTTATAATAAGTAAATTAATAATATTATCATACTGGTCTCTTAGGTACTGGGGGTGGCACAACAGTGGACCTATTGGGCACTGGTGGAGGAACACCAGGGATGTCTCTTGGTGGAGGAGGTGGTACCCCTTCTGGAATGGAGAGTTGGGGTTTGAATGACACAGTCAGAGTGGAGGGGAGTGGGGGTGGACTCATGTTAGGGGCCTGGAAGTCACTCTCTGGGGAGGAAGCTGAGAAGGGTGTTGCCCAGTTGGCCATGCTAGGCTGACCACTACTATGTACATGCCTTGTATCAAAGGGATCATATTCAATTTTAGAAAAAGCATTTTCAAAAGCATTGTCAATGGGATTAGCTTGAGTGATTCGATTCACCCTGCTTGTGTCAAATGGATCATTCAAATCAGTACCAACAGGGTTAGGTCGAGGAACTTTTCGTGCGTATGTGGTGTCAAAGGGGTCTGGCTCAGAGGTGTCTCCTTCAATCAGGCTATTGTCTCTGTCAAGGAGGTGAGTATTCCCGTCAGATATGTCATGCATTGGAGAGTTTTTACTACTGTGAGTAGGAGAGACCTTGTCCAACTGCCTAGTTGGACGAACTGGGGGTACAGGATTAGCGTTGGATGTAGAGGTGGGTCTTGCTGGAGGAGGAGGGGCTGGCCGAGCAGACGCTGGATGTGGGGGCAGGACTATTACACTGCCTGGCCGTTTTGCTTGGGATGATGGAGTCTCACTTGGTGAAGCATCACTCGTAAAAGCCATGCTCTGCACTTCTCGCCGAGGGGCAGGTCTAGGCTTAGCCAAAGGAGCTGATCCCCCTGCTGCCTCCACTGGTGCATCTCGATCAAGGCTTTGTTTCCTGGGAACTGCTTGAGGAGGTGCTAATTCAGATGCTGCAGATTCACCAATATCTTGAGATGTTTTACTCCTAGCAACAGATTTTGGAGCACCCAGTTGATTCCATCCTTTAAAAAAAATAATACAAATTGTGAACAGAAATAGATTTTACAATGTGTGAATAACTACCAAAAAGCTTGATTCAAATTTAATTACAATTATTTTCAAAGTTTATCCAATGTGAATTTTTTTTTATTGCTTCTTTATTCCTCAAAAAAATCTAAAATAAAGTTTGAGTATGCTAATGACAACCCATTTTTTTTTTACTTATATAAATGTCTTGACTGTCTGCAGCAGTGTGACCAAACTATGAACAAGGAGGCCAGGGCTTTCTGGATCATAGAAAATTTTATCCACTACATAATGACATGACAGATGTTCAGTTCCACTGGATTAAAATTTTTTTTGCAGTAATAAGTATTTAAAAAGTGTTTCAGAAATTCATATGACCTCCAAGCCCAAATAACTCTGGGCACCATCCCCCTGCAGTATATATCAATTTTTTATTATTATTATTATTTATTATTCTCTCTTCTTTATATATTAAATTTTTGATCTTGTTCAAGGTTGGTGTTAAAGAAAGACAAGATAATGTTCTACTTTATGGCTGTATTCAAGATTTCAGTCAAACTAATAATATTTTGAGCTGGCTTCAAAAACGTAACTATTCCATTTTTGACAGCTACTGTTTGAAAAATCTACTATATTGCCTCTGCATCTAGCCCTATGTTTATGCAGTGGGTTGTACAACAACTTCAAACAAATAAACACATTAAAGTGAATGTAAAATTTTACCAGAACTGAGGTTAGTTTCAGACTTGGATGGAACCAGAGCAGCAGGAAGGCATGTATTATCCTGATCAGAGTTGTTGACAAGTAATTTCTGTATGAGAGCTTGGGCTTCTTCTACACTTGATGCATGACCATGATGAGTTACATTGGTTGGAAACCCTATCTGGGCAATCTAAAACATAATACAAGTCAACAAACAAGTCAAGATATTTGATGTTTAAATGGTATTTAAGTACGGCACACTTCACTGGCTTCCTTCTACACTTAAGTCATCATCATAAAACAAAAAGGAGGTGCAGTGCCTGAGGGGTAAAGCGCTTGGCTTCTGAACCAGGGTCCGTAATCAAATCCTGGTGAAGACTAGGATTTTTTATTTTAGGTCCACCCAGTTCTATTGGGTACCTGACATTAATTGGGGAAAAGTAAAGGCGGTTGCTGGTTGTGCTGGCCACATGACACCCTCATAACCCGTAGGCCAAAGCAACAGATCTGCATCATCTGCCCTATAGACCACAAGGACTGAAAGGGGAACTTTACTTTTTTTTTCTTTATGTAACAAAGAAATGCAATTGAAACTTAATGAACTGATCGATCACTCCATTTGTGCCTCAGAGAGCCCTACCCTCCATGGACTAAATGTGTCTTGTGCAACACTTCACCCTCAAAAGTTAGATTTGCTGGCTTTTTCAGAGCATGGACAAAAGGTTTGGAACTCACTCCCCATTATGTTTAGACGCACAACATGCTTCAATACATTCAAGAAGAACATTCTACCACAACTTTTTTTTTAAATAGGTTGTCATTTGAACTCTCATGTTTATGTCTGTTTTGTTAAGATAGCGTCCTGAGCCTACTTTATGTTTGTTGACAGTGCTATAGAAATTAAATCATTATTATTTATCTATTGTTGAGAACAATCAATGAAGCATGTGTCAAGTGAAAAATACTTCAAAAAAGTATACATGGGTATCAGAACAGAACAGATTTAAATAACTCTTAGAAAAAAAAAATCTGATGTTTTTAATAGAACTTCAGCACCTGAAAATGGAGGATGTTTTCAACCAATAATTTTAATTTATAAAGAATTACAGGTAGGTAATACAATAAAAAGTGTATATAATATTTAATATTAAAACCAAATCCCAATCAAGAAAAAGACTGTTACCTTGTTGGCAGGTTTTTTGAGCTTGGATTTGTCTATGGGTGCAGGTCGTAAAATTTGTCTGGTTTTAGGTTGTTGACTAGTTATTTGTCTATCATAAGTTCCTGTAGAATAAAATCAATTTCACTTTGTTGAATACATTATAAAATACCTACCATGCAAAAATCTGCCTAGGTAAACCATATTTCATACAATGTATACACAAGGAAACACACTGTTACTTCATGCCATAAAAGAACAAAGACAACAAAAGGAATTTTGTTAAAACAAAAACATACAAGTAGCATGGTGGCTAAGTTGCTTGGTTTTTTAACTGTGTGGGTGTGTGTGTGTGTGTGGTCTCAGGTTCAAATGCCAGTGAAGACTGGTATTTTGAATTTTGTGATTCTAGGGTACCTTTGAGTTCACCCTACTCTAATGGGTACCTGACTTTAGTTGAGGAAAGTAAAGGCGGTTGGTAATTGTGCTGGCCACATGACACCCTCGTTAACCATCAACCACAGAAACAGGTGATATTTACATTATTTGCTCTAATTTATATATAAATGTATAATTGTTTGTTGCTTATATAATTGTTATTGTATGCATATAATGTGTATGTATATAATTTTTAAAAAATTTGCACTGTCCTTTTGCTTTTTTTTTTGTATGCTGACAAGAAATAAATATACTTACCTGATACCATAGGCTGGGATGACCCAGACTGTGTAGCTACTGGACGAGGTGGTCCACCTGGTGGTCTCTGGGGTGGGGGAGGCTTAGCAGGTGGGGCGCTTGGTCGAGCAGGTGGCTGTTTTGGCTAACATAATAAATAAATATAATAAGATTTTGATCAGTCATGTAATTAAATTTGTAATAGAGCTAGACCAACAACAATAAATCTGTACAATTAGAAATATTTTTACCAATGGCTTTTGTTTAGCACTATTTCATGCTTTTAGCTTTCTCAATACTGCTATAATCCTAGCACTTGTCTAGATCAGTTGGGAGAATACAGGATACTTGAATGATAGTCTAGTAGTACTTTATAATATACTATAATATCCTTGAGGAAAAAATAATTTGTGTAGAAGTCCTATGTTTGTTCATTTAATTTTAATAACCCTCCTCCCACCCCTTAAATGTGGCCAGGTGAACTTTACATTCTAGGTCTCCTAGACCTTTTTTTTTTTTTTTTCACATGTACTGATATACTAAAATGTTTTTATAATCGTTATGATATTAAAAACTATTAGATAAGGTTATTCATTTCTGAATTATAATTTATAGGAGAAATAAAATATTATAGTACATTCTAGTGCTGCTAATATATGTATATATTATTGTGAAGATCATTTTCAGTTTTCCCATGACATTATTGACATTTGTTTCTCTATTTGTTGCTCTTGAAAAGTCTATATTGCAGCTAAGCGACTGTGTGCAGATCTACAAGTACACAATCTTTAATAACCTAAGTAAAGTAAAGTTCCCTTTTCAGACCTTACAATCTATAGGGCAGATGATGTTAAGGCCATCTGTCTCTTTGGCCAACTAGCAAGGAATAATATAGGAATAGAATTTTGTTTTGATAATGTCTCTCAATAAATAAAACACTTTATTGATCTATAATCTTAAAACTAGTAGGAATTAGTTGAACATAGACAGGCTTTTATCCTTTCTAGTTTTATAAGACTAATATATAATTGATTATTTATGTTTAAAAAAATCATTTTTTTATTCCTAGGAAAAAAAAGAGTTTGGCAGAAGTCACAATCATTAGCATAAAAAGAAAATAATATATTAAGAAAACAAGACAAAACATAGAACTAACTTCTGGTAAAGGTGAGGCCCTGAGAGGCTGGACAACTTCCTGGGTCACCATTTGTCCTGAAGACCAGCTGTTGGATGAGCTGTTAGGACTGGGAGATGGCATGGCTGGTCTGACAGGCCTTGGAGGATTAGTAGGTGGACCACCAGGTATTTCTCCCTGAGGAACTGCAGGACTTCTTTTCCCTTAATATTACAATGCAGTATTTTTAGCAAAATATTTCATACAATTGAATTATTTGAAGACTTTTTTAATTTTGGATTTACAGAGTTTATAGATCAACAAATTTGAGTTTGTTTGTATTTTTGCACGTTTTGACTATTATTTAAAAAAAAATATTTGGACTAGTCAAATAAAAAAAGACCAAAAAAAAAAAGGTAAAATTTTTAAAAATATACAAACAAGAATATTACCTGTTGGAGTACTGGATGAAGATGATGATGATGGTGGTGTTGAGGTCAAACCCTGCAAAGCATTTTCAACTTCTGCATCTTCTGGTTCATCATCATCTGTTGGAGAGAATGTTGAATGATGTATAATTTATTCAAGGATATTATAAAGGAAAACAGACTCAAAATAGTGATTGTTTTACAATCTATCCAAAAAAAAAAAGTGAAGGTTCACTGTAGGAATGTAAATTATGTTTGTAGTTGAGAATAGGGTAAATTTTGTGGGGGAAGAGTGAGAAATAAGGGATTTCCCATGATTATTTAGGTATATAGGAGAAATTAAACAGCTGGTCACTTGAGGTACTCGAAGCATTAACAATAAGCTTCTTCTCCAGACTTAATATTATTGTAAGAGCATTAGTGACAGTCTGACCAACCCATTATGTTATTATATGTTGACTGACAGCCTTCAGTGACCAATGATCCATACATGTAGACCAGCGTTGACATGCTGACCAATTGGAATGGGTGTTAATAAACATGATTTATGAGGATGTCTTTTTATTATGATTTGAATAAGTTATGTGTTATGAACATGTAGATCTAGATCTAAATAAAGACTTGTAGTTAATAAAATAATTTAGTTGTTGAAGTAACTTAATAATGAACTAGTGATTATCCTTAATGAAAGTGTGGAGTGGACAAATAATTGATAAAAAAAAGTAAAGGTACTCATTGAAAACTCCACCAAGAGACAACATTTGGGAAGCATCTTGTCCGTCCCAAGTCTGGGAAAAGGTAGAGGATGGCTAGCTTCACCCTTTAAAAAATACTATCCTACAGAAACTACAACAGCAGAGGTGTTGTTGCTGCCCTATGCTCCGCTAGTCAAAAGGACTATGAAAGGAATACCCTCTTGCAAACCTTGCAATTTAAGAAGTATAGGATGTAAAGCTCACTTGTTTTTAAATCTGACAGTTTACAAGGGTTTCGTGTGGTCAGCATAACAACTAACCACCTATATATCCCCAATGTATGTAATACCCATTAGAGTTGGCTTTCTAAAAATCAAAAAGTTCAAATATCCAGTCTCTATGGGGGATTCAATCTTGAGACCTTCAGTTCAGAAACCAAGTGTTTTACCAATTCACACTAATAATTTTTATGAAAAAAATTCAGTGAATTTTTTTTTTTTTTTTGTAATTTAATAATATTGCTACTTTAGAACTAAAATCATGGATTAGAAAGCTTTTTACCTTCACCAATATCAAACTCCATGGAGGGTACACTGAAGTCATCTCCTAACAATGTGTTGGTGAACTGATTATACAAAGCTCCTGTATTGCTAGAACACAAGTTCAACTCCTTTTCTATTTCAGCTTTCCAGTCTGTAGTTTTAAGAGAGACTCTGATCTTCACCCCAGCAAACTGAGGAAAAAAATATATAAAGATCACAAGTTCTTAACTTTTGCTAGATTAATCATTTATAAAACTCGTATGATTAGCACCTGCAGTATGTTATAATAATAGAACTTATGGCCAAATAAGACAGTTCCAAATTGATTATCTGGAAACTAAATATAGAACTAATGTAGCATTGTTTGGTCCCTATTTTTCACCCCTTCCTCTCACATATCTGAATAAATTCACTGACTCATACTACTTTAAATGTCAAACTTTTAAACTCTAAGCAAATTGCATTCACAAGTTAATACTGTCTCTCTTGCATTAACTACAGTCAAATCTGATTTATTGGACCACATTGTTATTTGATTGCTTTAGTCATAATAGCTGACTTGTCCAATTTACCAGATGTAATTGTATAGGATTGGTTTTGGTTCTTACAAATTCGGCCTGATAAGTGAATAGTCTGATTACCTGGTGGTCCAATTTACCAGATGTAATTGTATAGGATTGGTTTTGGTTCTTAAGAATTCGACCGGATAAGTGGCTAGTCTGATTAACTGGTGGCCCTATTTACCAGATGTAATTGTATAGGATTGGTTTTGGTTTTTAAGAATTCAGCCGGATAAGTGGCTTGTCTGATTAATAAATGGCGGTCCAATAAATTGGACATGATGATACATGAATTGCAAAGCCCCAAACCTAAATCAATCAAGAGAAAACTTACTTCTTGTTGATCAAACTGCAGTGCCTCTAATGCATATACTCCTTGCTGGTACAGAATCCACATATCCATACCAACAAACCTGTTATTGAAATTGGAAGTATTTGAAAACTAAATGTGTATAAATACCACAAAAGTGTGAAACAGTAACCTAAAAATAGAGGCTGCTGAACCCAAATAAAAAGCTCCCCTTTCAGACAATGCTGTCTTTATGGCAGATTATGTTAAAGTTCTTTGGTCAATGATTAATGAGCAGGGTGTCATGTGGCCAGAACTTAAGTCAGGTACCCATTAGAGTTGGGTGGACTCAAGGGCACCCTAAAAATCCTGAAGCTCAAAATCCCAGTCTTCACCAAGTTTCCAACCTAGGATCCTATGTTCGGAAGCCAAGCACTTAACCACTCAGCCACCATGCCCCAAATCCATTTAGTTATTCAATTTGTTTTTTCAGGACTGTTATAGGGAGAAAGAGGTCAGTGTGTTAGTCATAAAACACTGTTCAGACACACAGATAAATACTGAGCTTGCTCTTTTGATATACAAGTGTCTTACATTTTAACATTATTTCCAGTACACTACAATACATATATACTTAACTAGGCATAAAACATTCTATGTTATTACAAAAGTTTAAACTAGTATTTTTATTTAAAATATCTTGCGCACATATTCCAACAACATTTTTAATAGTAAAAAAAAAAAGGTTTAGTTGACAGATTATAACATGTAAATGGGGATGTTACCTGACTATAACAATATCACCAACTTTGTTGAACTTTTCAACAACAGCATTGACCACCTCATCCATGAGCTCCTGGCCATTCAGAGTTGAGATAATTACTGTACCATCAGGAGGGCCCTGCTCCTCCACAACTTTGTTCAGCACCGCATTCTTTTTATCCTCTTCCACAAACACAGTGTCCACATCAAACACAGCAACCACTGGTCTGTAACAGTTGAAACAAAACTATGTTCACAAACAACCATATCTAGCAACCAATCGTCTGAAACAGTTGACAAAACTATATCACCATATTTAGCAACCACTGGTCTGTAACAGTTGCCAATATCTAGCAACCAATTGTCTGTAACAGTTGAAAAAAATATATCACCATATCTAGCAACCACTGGTCTGTAACAGTCAACAAAACTATATAACCATATCTAAAAACCACTGGTTTGTAACAGTGAACGAAAGTATGTGCACAAAAAAAACAACAACAACATAGCTACAATGGGTTGGCAATAGCCTGAACTATATAACGCATCCGCTATTTTTTACAGCAGATAAATGGATTGGTTTTATTACAAATTGTTTACAGCTCATATGCAGGATTGATTGAATGTAAATGTATCTCCTTGATTTGTTTTGCTTTTTCAAACATTTTTTTTCATTCTGTAAATGCTAGTTTAAATCTTAATTCTGCTGTAAAATGCTAAAAAAAAACAAACAAACAAAGAACAAAATGTAATGTATTTCATCCAATATTTGAGCTTGAAAACTACTTTGTGATAGTAAAATGTCTTTTTAATGTTAACTTAAAAAAAAAAATACCACTAAGATTAGTGAAATAGGGCTCACAAAGCTGAACTTCAAGAAATGTCTTTTAAAATCTCTATACTCTGATGAGGAGTCAAAAACATTGATCACAGCAACCAAAATGTAGGTCTACAATGCTTATGTAGTGAATACTCTTCTTTATGGTAGTGAGAGCCGGTCAACATGCATGCATCAAGAGCACAGATTGAACAGTTTTCACATGCACTGCCTACACCACAGCCCCCTGGAGGGATCAAGTCTCCAATCAGGAAGTTTTGAAATTGGCATATCTGCAGTGTTTATGGTCTTTGGACACAAAAAGACTACCTCAGGACTACACACTTCCATGAAATTATGTGGGAAGAAATAGTCCAAGATCGGACAGCATAGAGACAGACTGTGCATGCTATTATGACCCTAACTTAAAGCAAGGGTGCCTTAGACAAGAGGAAGAAGGCTACCCTATCAGATAGATCTAAACCAGAAGCATTCTCATGCATGAACTGTGGCCACGTTTGGTGCTCAAGAATCGTCTAGTTTAGTCACATCAGCTTCTGCCCAGACTAAAAAAAAAGACAAAGCCAGTAATTTATCTGGGAACATCTACTGTCTTTTGAGACCATAGGAGCCATTTAAACTCATTAGATGTAAGATTACAGGGCTAATAAATATTTTGCCTTTCAATGCAGTATGTATTTTTATTTATCCTTTTGAATGCTATATTGCTGCCTAATATAACCTTGCAGATAAGTATCCCAAAAAATGGAAAAATAGATTTATTAAGGAAAAAAAAATTACCTGTGGTCAGAAGTTCTCAGTTCAGTTCTAGTATACAATAACAGTCGTACCTGTGCAAGGGTCAAGTCAATTTCTTCATCTAATTGGTATGAAGAAAGAAGTACAACACTGATCAATCCAGAGTTGCTGGATAAAAGTTGAAACTATTGATTTGTGATATATATAATAATCATCTAAAAGTATGAATACAACTGACTTTCAGGATTCTTGACAGTTTTGACTTTCCATAGCACCCTGTCGGTCCATGCTGGCGTGCGCCCCTTCTCACTAGTATCATAGTCATCACTAAATGTGTCATATTTATAGGTGGGGGCAAAGTCCAAGCTCCCTTCATTAAATCCATGGAAGCACTATGAAAAAAAAAGAGCAAATGATATTCTTCACTAAAAAAATACAATTTAACTTCTTCCCATTTATGCTGTTCATGATAATTTGAAGAAAAAACAACACCACATCAACAACTACATACCAAATACATTTAATTTATTTTGAACAGAATATTTTTGGAGGCACAGTGGCAGAGAGGTAAAGCCCTTGGCTTCAGAACGGGGGGTTCCAGGTTAGAATCCTGGTGAAGACTGGGATTTTTACTATCTTAAGGGCACATCTTTGTCCACCCAGCTCTAATTGGTACCTGACATTAGTTGGGGAAAAGTAAAGACGGTTGGTCATTGTTCTGGTCACATGACATCCTCCTTAACTGTGGGCCACAGAAACAGATAACCTTTACATCATCTGCCCCATAGATCACAAGGTCTGAAAGGGGAAATTTACTTTTTAACTTTTTATAGAACATTTGTGTTGAAAAGCATATTTCCCTAAAAGCAAGCACTCAAGGTGGGTGTTGAGATGTCATAAAAAAATAAATGAATTGTTACTGTATGAATGAGTTTATGTGTGAATGCACAAAGAAAGTAGTATTAACTGGATAGAAGTGAATAAATGGGGAGGCAAGAATTGTATCTGCATAGGAAAGATAGCCTGGATATTAAACAAAACTCATTATGTATCATAGCATCTAACAGTGTGAATAGATTATAAACAGGAAAATTGCATTGATTATGCAAACATCTCCTCAAATAATAATAGTTGTACAAAAAGATCTAATAAAACAAAAAAGATGAATGATTAAAAAAAAAAAAAAAGGCACATTTAAAAACATATTTTGTTTCTTTTAATACTGTAGTAGACAGCATAAGATAAAATGCCAGCATTGAATCACACAGCTTACATTATTTATAGATCTTTGGATATTAAGCTGGTCCATGCCCTGCAGTGCACCCCAGTTCTGACTTGCCACCAGAGACTTCACCTCCTCGTTGCTTAGGTCAATGCGATAATTGAAGTCGCCACACCAAAACACACAGTCGTGGCTCAGTATTGTCCTACCCTAAAACAGTTGAATAAAAAGAAAAAAAAAAGCAAGTCAAAGGAATGGCAAGGACCTAAAGTGAAGTCTGAATCTCTTGAATCTTGAGCTGATACATGCACTTTTAAACAAAAATGGTTTAAGTATCTAAAATTTAAATAGAAGATATATTTTGTCTGCAGAAATGAAATGACCAGTGATAAAGCTTCATGCTTTGAAACTGCTATAAACTTTTTTAAAAACTTAAAAAAAAAAAATAGAAGAGAAAAAAGAGTTAAAACTACACAAAATTAAACTTTGTTCAAATCAAACAATGAAGACTGAAATGAATATTTAAAATAAAATTTAAACTCAAATAAAAAATTTAATTACTTAGGAAAAATTAAATTGAAAAAAAAAAGCGGGATTAAAAACACAAAAAATGATGGAATCTAAAAATAAATTCAGTTTAAAACATAAAACAAAATAGCTTTGAATATTTACTGATTCTTAGTTCTTTGTCTCCTCTATTTCTTTTGGATTTTTATGTAAGTTTATTTTTCATATAAAAAATACAAGCATTACAAAAACATTGTAGAATTTAGAAATGCTACTTTCCCCGTTCTTTCCTCTTACTTGTATATATTGCTTTTCTTCTAATCAAAATATAAAACTGTAACAACATTCTTCTTTCTTTGTTTTTCAATACAAAATATAAATGAATACCTTTTGTTTAATCTACCATCTATTCCCCACATCTGAAAGCTAAGTTTTTGCATTGTAAACGTTTTTTCCCATTCATAGGCACCTAACTCCAAGAAGTTTAAACCTCCCTCTCCAATGGTCTTGTCAAGATGGTATGATTTACATCCACAATATGTTACTCAAAAGTTCACATCTATGGGATATATTGAGGAAGGCACATGGATTTCACCTTTAACATGAAGGATTGCTGGCTGGGACATTTGAATGATAAATTGGTTTGATTGATTGCTTGGTTTAGAATATTACAAAATTTTAAATGGTTGAATAGTGGAAGTAGATGATTTTGTAAGAGACCATAGGACAATGCTAACTGACAATGCAACATAAGCAGAATAAAGGTCTAAGAAAAAACTATTTAATAGTCCACTTCCATTAATAGATACAAAGCAAAAGATAGTTTTTGAACTTATAAAACTATATAATCAAAGCACAGTCCAAACTTCCTAAAAGGTCACTAAGGGATATTTACATATGAAGCAAATATCACTAGTTATGATTTCTCTGCCAAAATTCTAAATGATTGACTGTCATATTTTCCTTAAAGGAAAATGAAACTAATAAAATGTAGCCATCATAAATTGTTTGATTGTCATTCAATCTATTTATCTATTTGTGATATTCATGAATATACACAACAGGAAAACCATTGCTATATATGCTAACAAAAAGATAATTTGTCCTTCTAGTTAGGGACATGGGTATTGGAAGGTAGGAAGTCTCCTTCTCCTGCATTTGTTCATTGAGAAAATACAATATGGGTTAAATTAATAGAACAAAAATGTAGTTATTTATGTTACTAATAATGGAAAGAAAAAATGAGTTTGATGAAGTGCTAGAAACAATGAATATGTGATCGCAGACAGCACATGATGATCTCAGAAATCAACATGACCATTGGTCATAAGTAACATGTAGAGATTATATTAAGTGCTCATAAGGCTTAGAGATTACAACAAGTGTCACATAAGGCTTTGAAAATATAACAAGTGTCATGTAAGGCTTGGATAATATAACAAGTGTCATGTATGGCTTTGAGAATACAACAAGTGTCATGTAAGGCTAAGAGATTACAACAAGTGTAATGTAAGCTTAGAGAATATAACAAGTGTCCGGTATGGCTTTGAGAAAAAACAAGTGTCAGGTATGGCTTTGAGAATATAACAAGTGCCATGTAAGGCTAAGAGAATTTAGATAAAGCTACAGCATTAGATAGTAAGAATGACTGGATTAAAACAGGCTCATATAGTGCAATCATTCACCAAGTGCTTTAAAAAAATCCCCCAGTAAATTGCAATCTATTCTAAGTGCATGAAATGTCAAGAAAATAATTAGCTCTCTAGAAATCATGTTAGTAAAATCTATAGATAAAGTTAAATTAAAGAAAAAAAAAATAAAGCTTAATTTCACATTCTGTGATGCACACCTAAGGAGCCTGTCACCCACTTAAATCTAGAAGGATAAAAAATGGTACCGGTATAATCTATAATATATAAAAACATCAAATAAGCTCAATGATTGTTAAATAATACTGTGTGGATAGCCAAACACATCATATAAGCTCAGTGAATGTTACAGTATACTGTGTGGGTCACTTTCTGCTGAAATAACGTTAAATTAATAAAGCACCTAAATGAAAAGGCATAGGCAATTAATATAATGCAAGGGAAAGAATGCTAGAGTTCTAATCAAGATTAACCTTCCTTCTCTCCCTTACCTTTTTTGGGTAGTCCATAAACTAGGTTAAAAACAAACACATAAAAAAACAATTAACTGCTGTAACAATCTTTTCAATTACACTCAATTTTACAACTTTTGTTCTTTTAAATGTCTTGAAGCATACAATGTTTTTCTTTTTACTTTTTAAAATAATTTTCAGAGAAAGTAGTGTACATGTAAATCAGTAAAAGTTATGCTAGTAATGACATGATGACCTGTAAAGTGGTTTTCAGTTCTTCAAATTTCATCTCCAATAAGGAGAACCAGTGTTAAAAAAAATAATTAAAGTTTATTTTTGAGGTCTAATTAATGTATGTGAAATAAAAAAACAACATTTAGCTCACTTTTGAAAGTTTACCCAAAACAACTGAGAACTATTTTTGAGATGTAGATGCTTTACAAAGAAACTTTGCCACCCTTGAGGACCTACTCTTAAAGACTCAGTGCAAAAATATTTTCCTCATATTAATGAAATCTAAACAACCTTCAAAAACAAAAACAATTGACTAATTCTCATGGTGCTGACTTCCACATCACTTAGCAGGTCATCATCATCAGGTCAAAATATTATTACATTTTGCAACTTATTTTAAACTTTGACCTGAATATCAACTTAATTTCTCTCAACCTGACAGAACTAGTAAGTATTATTGGTAATCAATACTTTCGTCTGATGCCTTCAAACTTGAAACTTAACTTTCCAAAAGCGCTGCATTATTTATTTTTTTTGAACTTTTAAGAAAAAAACAAACAAATATTAAACTAACACAGAATTGCAATACAATATGTAGACCTATTGGATTAACTATGGAGCCTAAGAGTTATAACATTTAATTAAGAACCATGCTTTTGTTCATAAGTATGTAACTGATTCCATCACTTTAGCTCACAGTTTTCTAGTCAAGTTTAATGTATCTCTCAGGCAATTAGTAAATAAGTGTTTCCAATGAATATCCACAATCCCATGCAGACAAACACAAACGTTTATTTCAACATGCATGCACCAGCTGCATAGTGCAAAGATGAACTAAAACTATTTCTCATTGATCAGTAAAGAATATAGAGATAAACTCTAACCCTAAACTCTTTATATTTGATCAGAATGAACAGAAAACATTTCTAAATCTCTCTTGGAAATTTAGAGGGAAAATATTTCCCAGACAATGAGCTATGTGAGAAGCTTTTAAAATATTTGCAGACCAAAAAATATTCATGGTATCTAACAGAAAATTTTTATTTTTGATGAAAGTCTAAGTACGAATATTTCAACAAATTTATCATTTAGAAAGAAATCTTTTTTTTTTCAAAACTATTCAAATAAAAACAAATATGTGTCAAATATGTGTCTGGGTGCTTTCCTCCCTAGCATTATCTACAAGTTATTTTGTTATTTTAATGCTTGAAATGTTAATTTGTTTATTCAAAATAAAAATAGTACCATATCATAAACATATTGATCTCAAGTTTATGTGCCAATATGATTAACCAACAAACACCAACATGCTAAAACACACTATATTGATTCTTGTAATGCAACATATTGTTGTTTTTTTTATCCACATTAGAGGATACTCATTAAAATACATGTTAAGGGTGACTTTTGAAAAAGAAATGGTGCACCTCCCCACCTCAAAAAGTAAAAGGAGCTAGACCAGTGAATTTTTAAATGACTCAATTTTACTTAACGGACCCTCACACTTATTTCTATTAGTGTGACTGGGGCTGAAAATAACTTTCTATGAATAGGAAGTGGAGGCACGGTTATAAAAAAAACCCACTTCAGTTTAAAAATAAAAATGCTAGTCCTGTAGTTTAAACTTGTTGAGAGAATTCAGGAAGAGAAATGACATTCAAGTAAAATGAAACATGCTTATGGGCTAAAGGTTTAAAATACCCACACGGCAAACTTCCTGCAAAAATTCAAAAAATAAATCTGTTGTAAGTTACTTGGTTTGATGCAGACTTGAAAAAATGGTACTAGAAATAATTTTTCAACCAATGACAAAAATTTGAATTTTCAAAGATAATTTTATTTCAGAGCTCAACATCAAAACCCTATATCTTATTTGTTTTAATAATTTCAATTATGATTATAAGAGATACAAGAAAGTTTCAAAAAAAAAAAAAAGGAAAAAAGATTTATAACTGACCAGTATAAAAATGTCTGGTTTTTATAATTCAGATTAAAAACTATTAATCAAGTCAGATTTACTAGAAAAAGAAAACTAAAACAAATGAGCTTGAAGAACTTTTTAAAAAGATGATATATGATAGTTAACCCATTAGTGTTTACTAATAAATTTGACTTTCACCAATCAAGTCCAAAAAAAAAAAAAAAAAAGAATGAGATTACTTTGTTTCTTTTAAATACAAAAAGGCATAAAAAAATTGAACAAATGTATACTTTTAACAACTTTATTAACAAGACTATGTTTAATAAATTAAGTTTAATAAATGAGTTAAACCAAACAATTATAAAGACCCATAGTAAATCTGATTGTATTGTGAGAAACCTTACCATTGGGAATGACATCTTTCGTGTTATTTCTGTGTAGTCAGCATTGCGCTCATTCACTTGTGACTGGCCAGCAGCCAAGTGTGCACAGACGAAGCACAGAGAGGTGCTGTTCAGGAGGAACCTTACAGCCACACCACCTTTATTGCCAGCAGCACCACCCAGGCCTGTCTTGACTTTCTCTACAGCCACATCCCTGAAATGCAACAAAAAAGAATGAATAATTAAATAAAATTATTTGCAACTTATTTGAAGTCTTGGATAATAGGACATAATGTTACTACATTATTGAACTTAAGCTAAAGCTGTATCAAAGAAGTATTCATGTATTATAATTTGAAACTCAATGACAATATGGCATATTATTATCTGTAATGTAATAAAAGATAAAAGTTCATAAAATAGCCAAGTTAACATAGCAATCATATTGAAATTTGAATGTATAATAAAAATAGTTGCAACTGACACAAGTCCTGAACCACCATTACAAAAAAAAAAGAAATTACCTAAGAATTTAATAATAAGGTACTTTCTTCAATTCT
Source organism: Biomphalaria pfeifferi (assembly GCA_030265305.1). Taxonomy (NCBI): domain Eukaryota; kingdom Metazoa; phylum Mollusca; class Gastropoda; family Planorbidae; genus Biomphalaria; species Biomphalaria pfeifferi. The sequence continues at coordinate 1,481,936 of JASAOG010000086.1, read as the reverse complement.
AAAGATTAAGGATGAGTGCAGTATTTCATCATAAAACAACCCTGTTGTGACATGCATATTTTGCATCTAATGAAGGCAAAGCAGCTGTCCAAAAGTTTCCTTTTTGTCTTCTGCGCCCATCGTCAGCAAGGGCTCTTCCTTGGATCTCTAATGCCTGTCCGATCCTCCTGATAGCTCTCATTAAGAGGCCATTTGCTGACAGCTACTTTCCACTATGCAATAAGGGCAAAATGGCCCTTGATTTGATTTTAATGTGCTTCGGGGGGGGGGGGGGGGGGGGGCATCTAAGAATTTAATGTCAATAAATATAAATTAACAGACCAAATTAATATAACATGGTTTACCTGATAAATGGTGCTAGGTGAGGCCGAACAAATACGTAGAGAACTACACCAACCAGCTGGATGCTGGTGACTATCACATACTTATGGTCCCTGGATATGGTCTTGATAACTTCCTTCTGCCACTCTCTAGCATTCGTGGTACTGCAGAAATGTAAGCAGACTATAGTATGCTAGCAGCTACTGAACTAAGACTAGTTGATTAGAAAAATGATGACCTTAATATACAGCTTTGAAATACTTATTTATAAAGACGACTTAAATATCAGGGTTTCTGCACCAAAGTTAATATGAAATTCCAGGACTTTTCCAGGAGAAATTTTAAAATTCCAGGACATAAAATAATATTATATAACAATAGTCAAAGTTGATGTAATTTAGGTTTAATAATTTAATTAAATGACTATACCCATGGATATACATTGCTGTCATCACTGTCCAGAGTTTAGAAATTCAGTGTTCACAAGCTGGCTAAAAAAAGTATTCTGTCTATCAGTGGTGATACTGAAGAACTGGGAGGCAGCAGAACTTGTGGTTAAAATGGAATTGTTTCCTTGTGCAAATTCAGATTTAAAGCTATCACAGTCATCTGCACTGATACGGACAAACAGAACCAAGATGCTCAAAGTGTCATATAAATTATTTAAGGAGCAATCAAAATCGTGCTAAGGGTATTCTGGCTTTTGACATTTTAACGTCTGGAGAATAGCATTCTTCAATGGAGATTTTTCAGCGAGTTTGAGAACTGTTGACAGCAGAAACTTTCTACTTTCCATCTAGAAATTTAAAACATCACTAGGGCTGGCTTTAAGTTTTAATTTAGAAGATTTCTGGTGTCTGTCAAATCTACAATAACCAGTGCTGCAACAGAAGTATTCTTTGAAAACGGTGTCATAAATCTTTGTTAAAATGACTGAAGCATTATTAAGAGGTCTTGGGCCATAAAGCATTAAAAAGCAACCAACAATAGTGCATCTGATTAATACTTTTTTTTAGAAAAGGTTGCAAAACCTTTGCAATTGAGATGAAGCTTTCAATTTTGGCAAACAGCCTTTGAGGTGCTCAAAGGACTTTGTGTTGATTGCCTTCTTAGCAGTAATTTAAGACTGTATGAATTTGTTGGGTTACTGGCTTAGCTGTCGTTGTAGGACAAGTGACAGTCACTGTGATTGTGGCACCCTTTTGACACGTACGGCAGCCATCTGATTTAACAGACTCTAGCTTGTGCTTTTTGGATTTCAGAAGCGATTTAAGTGCTGCTTCACCCATGTTTGAAATGATAATTTTGTTTTTTTTATAATGACCACTAAAAGGTTTAGTCTCACTGACGAACCATTTCTAAAGCCAAGATTTGTAGATCTAGAAATCTAGTTAGATTCTAGATCAAGATCTACATCTTTTTCAAGCCACAGTCTGGCACAGTACATTAACGATGTTTACGATGTCTGGTATCTAGGCATTTTAATACAAAAGGGAAAAGGTTATAGAATAGTGAATAGATCTAGATCTAATTCTAGTATTCAAGAACAGTCCAATGATCGAACAATCAAGTCTTAACTAGTTTAGATCTATGATTCTTTCTAATCTAGCTTAGATTGAACACAGTGCCACACACAATAACAATAAGAAACTAAGATTACATCTAGAATCTATCTTTAGATCTAGATTTAGGACACAGATCTAGGTCACTAGACTAGATCTATTTATTAAATTGCCAGTGCACAGAAGTAATATGATCTGATAATGTAGACCAATGAAAATATAAGGCATAAGGGCGCAAAATAAAGCAGAAAATTAAGCCTGAAAAGATACGTAACGCAGTTCCAATTTGGATGAAAATTAACCCAATAACAATACTATAAATAGATTCCATCAATTGTCAAGGAGCAATAAACACATTCAGCGCAAACTCTGAAACGCTAATTTCGAATTTATTTCCGCCACAATGGTGCCAAATTTTTCATTTTTTTCCCGATTGGCAAAATTCCAGGAGATATTTTAAAATTCCAGGAGATATTTTAAAATTCCAGGAGATTTCCAGGACTTTTTGAGTTTTCCTGAAATTTCAGGAGGCCGCAGAAACCCTGTAAATATACAGCTTTGAATTAATGATTTAAAAAGATGACCTAAATGTACAGCTTCGAATTAATGATTTAAAAAGATGATCTTAATATTTTAAAAAGAATTACTCACCTGGCACTCATTATGTTGCTAGCATTTAAGTCCACTATTTCTTCAAAACCAACAGCAAAAATATCAACTGGTCTATCATAATCTACATGATCTACCAAAACATCTGTAATTTAAAAAAACAACATTCATGAAGCTCTCTAGAGCAGAGCAGTTGAAATTTAGTAAACTAGTAATTTCAAAACCTTGAAATTTTATATGAAATAGTAAAAGGCTGGTAATATTTATTTTTTTAAAATTACAACGAAACCATAAAATTGAGTTATTATTTTTGTATCATTTTTTGAGACAGAAAGAAAAGCCCTGTAGAAGATGAACAGCTTTGTCTACATCAGATTTGGTTTGTGTAGTCATGTGAAACACTGCATCCTTAATCTTCATAATTGAAGACAAAGCCTAGTATTATTATATAGTCAAATTTCTTATTTTTCTATCTCAAAGTACACAAATAATTAGTTAACAAAAAAATATAAGTATATAAAAAATTTAGAGTAAAAAATACAAATTGACACTAACAAAAATATAACAATAGATAATCAACAATAAAGAATCACTTGAAAATATTAATTAGGTATACTAACTAGTAGCTTCAAACCCTTGATTACCTAGCAAATTTGATAGGAAATAGTAAAAGGCTGATAAAAAGTTTTCTTTTTTTATTACTTAGTTTTTTATTTTTTTATTTTAATGCGTATACATTTAGTAAATAATTAGATTTAAATATTAAATGTGTTGTCAACTAGTACAGAAACACTTTAAAAGATTAAAAACAAATACCAACTTGGATGTGATTTATGAGCATCTAGTAGCCAGTCAGCTAATGACTGGTGCTTGTAGGCTATACTGCGATAATGTTTCCCTCCGTTGACATTGTAGGTACCAACACAAACACGATATGTCTCAGTCCTGGAGAATTTTTTGTACTGTCTGGTCATGGAGAGCAGGATTCTCTCGGAGACTGAAATTGAAACAATGGAGTATTAGTACAAAAAAGCATTTTTTAAAATATCCTCAATAAATTAACTTAATTATTAAATTTTCATGAAGCTTTTCACTTAAATGCTGACCCATTTCAAACCAAAAATAAGCACTTCCCTATAGCAAAAGGCTTACAATGCTTGACTTGATGATGAGAAATTTAATAAGCATGCAGTCCCAAATTTGCGAGTTGATAATTGTTAGTAGTGAAACTTCAGGCACATGGGACAAAAACTTTTATTAACTTAAAACTAATGCTAAGAAAGTTAAGTCATTTTTTTAATCCCTTTTTAAAAATATGCACATACCATGCAAGTAACGAGATCCCAGTAATGCTCTAGCCCTGTCAGCTAATGTTCCATGCAAAGAACTCCCCATCAGAAGAATGTCAATAGCTTCTTGTTTGCTGCCATCAAGAAAGTTATTCTGTATGGTGCGACTAGCTGTACGAGATGCATCAGAATACTGGGAAAAAAAAATAAATAAAAAGAGGTCTGAATAATTTTTAACTAATTTTCTAAAAAGACAAAAGTTTTAAAAACATATGACTCAGAAAAGCTAAATATGACAATTAAAAGTATGGACAAAACAAAAAAATCCCAATAAAAACAGAATAAAACAGAAAACCATTCCTACTTTAGACCGTCCACCACCCAGTGCTCCAGTTCCTGTGTAGATTCGACTGATATGATCCCCATTGTGAACCCAAATCTGTTTGTAGACCTCTTCAAACCGACCCACCATCTGAGGTTTGGCAGAGAGCCCTAGGGCTTCCAGTTGTTTAATTAGCATCTGGAACAACAAAACAATGTGTATACCCATTTAGAAAATATGTATAACAACTAAAACTTTAAATTCCTAATGCTCACGCTTGATTCTAACTCCTTGAAGCTTTTGGTATATATGTTTCAAGGTAAATACTAGCTTCAAGTGAAGTTGACAATTAAGTACTGATTATAGAATGAAGATGAGTATAAGGGCACCTCCATTCCTATCATTGTTTGTGTAGCATTTGTTCTGTCCAAACAATCTAAGCAGTTGGTCCTAATTGTACCAGTCTGGTGATGAGACACCTCTTTGCCGTTGGTACAGAAGAACTCAAACTGATGCAGGTGTTTGATAATTCGAGATTTGAGCTTCTCTAAATTTTTCAGATTGGAGCCTTTCACTTCAGAGTGGTAGTCGAAATGGTAGTAGGGGATGTCTTGACTGTGCGAGGATGCGGAGTGATGATTCTATGGGGAAAAAAAAAAGGTTATTGGCATATATAAAAAAATAAATATAAGGGTAAAATATATTTTAAAAAAAAAATGAAATTAATATAAAAGTTCAATTTTTAAAAAACTATTAGCTTTATTACATTAACTGCATTAACTTTCAAGAATTATTAGAAATGTGATGGCTAATTTTTTTCTTCACAGGACTTAAAAACTCTTTTTACAACATGCAAGCTGCAATAGAGTAATGAAGTTAATGGTGGCTTTAACCTAACAAAAAAAAAAAGGAGTGTTTTGCATCTAAAAATGTTTTATCAATGAGAAATCAATTAGTAAACTGATATTGCATATCATGTTTTTCTTTATTAAATCTTTAAATGGAATTTCGTTTCAAACAATAAGAAAAGAAGTTTTTGGTAAATTTTCGCAGAATCGCCATCACCTGAAAATTCCTTTTTATTTTTCCTAAACTTTTCAATATATCTATGACACTATTGGCCATGGGATTTGTTTTAAAACTATGAAAGAACAAAATATTAAAGAGCATAAACTACCATAAAAGCCTGACTCAGCATTTTCTCTCCTTCTTTGTTGCCCAATAGGTTGATGAGGACTTGATCCCCATACTGTAGCTTAATGGTGCGTAAATGTCTGTCAAAGGCTGGAGCTGCCATTTCATAACCCCTGGACATGTGAACTTTGTGAGAGCCAACCTAGAATAAAGTTGAACTTTTAACTAAGAGCAACCTAACCAAGACATGGGATAGGTAAAGTTAATGCTAAATTCTGCAAGGATATGGTAAGGCAAGCATTTGACTTGAATTCTAAAAAAACAAAGTTACAAAGACAGTTTGTGCGGAAACAAAAACTCAAAATTGGCCCCCGAAGTGGTCCACCTAGGCAGGTAAAAAGGCAAGTTTCAATATTTTTATAAAGAATATCAGAATGAAATTCTATCAAAGGCAAAGGACAGAGAGGAATGGAGAAAAGAGAATAGCAGATCTTGTGTGGTGCCCCAATGGTACAGTAGACCAAGGGATAGGTGAAGTTAAATATGAACCTGGCTTAAGTGATGTTATATAATCATTATCTAATTGATCTAATTGTTTTGTAAAGGGCCAATCTCTCATTCAAAGCCTCAACAAAGAAAAAAAATAAATACAAGACAGTTATGCCTTTAGTAATTGCAATTGGTTCTGCAGTTCAGGTGATAATATTCATTAATTGTTGTTTTAAATTAAGTTCTACTTATTTGCATATTACATATATTTTTCATCTTTTTGTATATGTAGTAAATAGTATGACAGAACTTACTCAACTTAGTAATACAAATGTAAAAAAAGATTTATTTTTTTTTACAAAAAATCTAAAACCATTTGCATAAGTGTGTTAAAAATATTGGCAAATAGCTATCTCCCATACTAATCAGCCTCCAGTGTTTGTTACTATTAATAGTGAATAGCAGTAAAAATGGTGAATTTTAATGAAAAAACTGCTTGCATAATTGATTTAAAAAATTATTTTTTTCGCTTTCAGTAAAGAAAAGAGTAGAAGTTGAATCAGAACTTTGAATGGTTTAAAATATTATGATGTCAGATTTTCAATATCTTTTTTAGCTTACGAGATCTAAACAGGATGGACGGACAGACCATACAAAACTAATAGCGTCTAATCCCCTTTTGGAGGCCACTAAAATCTAAACAAAACAATTAATAAGTTTTGATTTTTTAGAGGTAAGTTTACAGTAACACTTCCTGGGTGATACATCAAGTAAATCAATTCAATAATTAATCTTTTTTTGCTTCTATTGTTTTGAAAACATAATACTTAAGAAATAAAAAAAAAAATGCCTGAACTAATTATACACAAAATATTAAACTTGTGGTTTTAAAAAAGATTTTTAAAAGCATTTTTAAAGTGGTTAATAAAAAAGCTGTCCATCTGACTAAAAAAAGGTGCAGGTAGGGAGTGCCAAAATTAATTTTCATGGCTACATAAATAAATTTCAATGATAGAATGGTTCTTTAGTTCTGGACCAAAACAATGGTATCCAAAAAAAGATTGTATTTAATGAAATAATTATTTTGAGTCTGTTAGTGTTTACTAGGTTCCCCTCTTGTGTGCAAGATAATTATGTTAAGAATTTTTTTGGTTAGATTTGTCCTAGTGTGACAAGATGTACAATAAGGGTGGCTACCTTATTTTTTTATTAGAGTTAGTCCCCTTTATTACTTGATTTAAGTCCCTGTTAACTGTGTACAATTGCCAATGCCACTTCAGTCTTTCAGCTGACCACTGTACATTATTGTGAACTAAATTTCCATAATGTTTATATGATAGTTTTGATGTTCTGCTCTAACTGTGTTAATCAAGAGGAGTGTGCCACTTTATAGGAATGTATCTTTCACTAACGAGCTAAGTAGACTTTATTTATTTGTTGTTAATAAGTTGGTTGATGTGAATATTATGTCTACTTAGTCTCTTATCCTCTCCTGTACATGTTTTTTTTTATAAAGACCAGATTTGGGTCGTAAAGTATGTAAAAGACAAACTTTTGTCTTGAGAAGAGACAGTTGTGTGTCTCATGGACTATTTTGATTCCTGTATTATATTATTGTAATTCATTGTTTGTTTTGAGCTGAGACACTACTGTGCCTCTGTGATAGCAGTTCTAGGATTGTGTTGAACTGAACCGCCCTACTAGTTTGATTTTTTCTTCATTATTTGACTTGCCTTTGTTGGCCCTTATGCCCATTTTCTTTTAATGATCTTTTTCTTTTGTTCCTTAATAAACTCTTTATTAGTTGTAATGAAATCTCAAAGTTATTACTTGTATGTCTTAGTAAGTTATATATCTAGAGGTTATAATTAATAGCCTAGATAATATAATTTGGGACCACAAAGTACCACTGGACTAACTTGCCAGTACAGCAAAGGTCACTGGTCTTATGACCTATCCTAATTCTAGGTCACACCTAGCTATAAGTAACAATATCTAAGTCAACAGGAGAACAAATGTCCAGCCAAATAACAAGTTTCATAAGAAATAAAAAAAACAAATCAAATGAAAAAAATTAACAGCGCCATAAAATTTTTCGAACTCAGTAATGTGTAACATTACCTGTATACCAGGTTGTTCCCAGAATAAAGGTATTGAGCCCCTAGTCTGGACAAATGATGCAATCTCTTCATCTAAAAATATGACCTGTAGTAATAATTGAAAATAAAAAAATAATTAAAAAGTAACTGAATTAGTTTTTATTCTCTAATCTAGTATATATATATATATATATAAATGCTGCATTACAATGATTTTTATTCAATGTATTCATTTTTAGCACCTGTTCAGTTTCCACAAAGTTGGCAACATTGCCATCATCATTTGTGCCTCTCACATTGAACCTTGTGCCAGCTCTTTCACAACTGAGCCTTGAGATAAGGCAGGCTTTGGCCTGGCGGTGTCCAGCATAAATGGTGCGTATCTCAACACCTCCACACATGGTCTATTTATAAAAAAATTTATAAAACGTAAGCAAAAATGGTTGCATTTTATCAAGATATATCATTACTTTTCACTCTAGACTTACTCCTACCCTTTTTTTTTTAAAGTTAACATTTAAAAAACAATTTTTTATATTTTACACAAATATTTCTAATAATTTTGAAAAATGGTTAATTAAAAAATTTAAATAACTACTAATTGGACCCTGGATAATACTTGGTCATTGGTTTTTAAATAGTACGACTAAACCGATGTAGGCGTATTAAATTCTTCATGTTTAACTTGAAATAATCTTGAACAGACTTCTTATTAAACAAAACTGAATATAACTTTTATTTATAAATGTACACAGATTCAACTTAAAAATAAGTATGTAGAAACACAAATTGAATGATAATTTAAATAAGTTATAACTCACTAAAAATACACACCCCTGCTGTCCACATATCTCTCATTTTTCTCTCTTCCACTTTCATAACCTAAATTATGACAGACCACCTCACAGTTTAAATCTTCAGACAACACAACAAAAACATTTGCTCTACTTTCCTCATGGTTGCATCAGAAACGTGCATATACACTCCGTAAGAATGCTCAAATACATTTTTTATGTTTTTTAATAATGGTCCTTTGAGAATATGAATGTAATGGTAGACTAAAAAATTGGGATAAAAGAAAATGTTAGAATGCTTAATTTTGTCAACACTGATCAAAATTATTAATATCATCAAAAATTGTTTTTAGGGTGTAACATTTTTTTTTTCAAAAAACCTAATTATAATAATAAGTGGATAGACATCTTTAAGATTTTATTTTTTTAAATTTGTTATATAAACTAAAGAAAAAAAAAAGATTTTGAGGCAAATGAATTTGTTCATGTCATTTCTATTTTTCACCAAAATTTTTTTTTTCTAATAAATCAATTGAGACAAATTTATTAGTTTACAAATCATAGAAAAAAAAAAAATGATAATCTAATCCTCCTGTCTCTCGCCCTCATAATGTAACAAGTACCTTGATGAGCCACTTGGAGCAGTCGATCCCATAATGTTGAAAGTGTACATGAAGCATGCGGTTCCTAAAGAATTCAAGAAAATACTCAAGTGGTGATTTTAGACTTTTACAAGGGAGAATGAAGACTCAATTTTTAAAAATGTTTCATGTCTAATGTAATAAAATTTCTCAGTGACAGAAACTAAAGGGATGGGTGATGGAAATATAATAACATAAGTCATATTCTAAAACATTTCCTCAAATCATCAATTGTATGGTATGCAAATATGGAAAATTTATTTAATAGTTTATTTCTATGATTTAGAAGACAACATGGAGTTAGAAGCTATACATAATATACAACAAATGCTTAATGTAAATAACTGCAGATATCAATGTGTAAAATAACCTAAAGCAACATGTTCTCACCAGAAAAATCTGTTGTCAGTGTCATGTTCCTGAAGTTTGCGCTGAGCACAAAGACTCAAATCCCATGGAACACCAGTTGCACACCAAGTGAAATAGAATGTGCCAGAACTCAACAATTTCCGAATCTGAAAACAAGGATTGTAAAAAAAAAATATATATTTTGTTACACAGACAAATATTATCTAAACCTAACCAATTAAATCCACATTTTAACATTCTAAAGGAATGCTACAGTAAAATGCTGGGTATCAGATACCATGAAAAGAAGACAAATGAGTTTGTACTGTTACAAGTCAACACTCTGGCTGGCAAAAAGGAGAAACTCCTCCATACTGTGAAGAGATGAAAGCTGAGCTGGTTTGGTCGTATTGTAAAACATGACTCACTTTCAAAAGTCATCCTTCAAGGTACAATGGAGGGAACACAAAGAAAATGTTGCCCAAAGAAAAGCTGGCCGGACAATTTAAAAGAATGGACCGGTCTCTCTCTACATATACTACTAAGAACAGTGGGTGACCAGGAAAAATGGAGAGATTTGCTTAAGCAAATTTTCACAGCACCCCTAGGACAAAAGTGAAGGGACAAATGATGATGAAAGTATTCTAAAACTGACACACTAATCGGAAGGATCTAAATGACTTGTTTGATAAAAGACTAGATTACAAAAGTGTACACTTTAAAAATTAAAAGAAAAGAATGTCTGAAAATTCTGAAGCTTGCTTTAAAAGGCTCTCGGGATTGAAGTTTACAGGAATTAAGGACAGGCTCAGGATGAAAATAAAGAGCACAGCTGAAACTAGTAGGAACTTTTCGGGCATCTATACAGCATTGTGAAAACATGGACAGAGACAAGAGACTTATATAAATAACAAAAATAGTGGGATTATTTTGTGTGCCCAAGATAAGAAAACAGGTTTAACATAATCTCTACATTATTTTTATTATTAAGTTAATAATTTATAGAAATAACACTTCTTTCTTAAATTTATTTTATTCAAAAAGATTCATTTGAGCCAACCACAAAATGAAATGAGGTAAAAAGTTAATAACTGACACACATACTAATAAATGCAAAACTGAAAAAATGAATAGATCTAGTTAAATACCTCTCCAATTCTATCTTCATCTGAAGGGTCATTTCGTAAGGATATGAAAGATACACCAGTGATTCTAAACACTTCTGATTCTCCTATCTTTCCCACAGACAAACAACTGGTGACCATCACAAGATATTGAATTTTATCGTTTCCTGAAATATACGGATAAAATAAATTCTACTCAATACTTAAATGTTAAGGAAAAAGGCTACCTAAACATACTAAATCAATCTCAATAATATTACAGACCCATGTGGACTGCTAGCTTGGTAAAGGGTAGGATTTTTATTGTTTCTTTTTAAGTACAAAGAGTGAAAAATAAATAAATTAATACATGAAAAAATAATTCTATTATTTTGTAAAAAAAAAAAAAAAAAATAAATATATATATATATATATATATATATATATATATATATATATACACACTTTATTGATTAGCTTTTAAAGTAAAAAAGATTACAGAGTATTACAGATTCATGAGTTTGTTGCTTTGAGCTATTGTGGTTGGAGAGTAAAATTTACACTTGTACTCTTTCTAATTTCAAAGAAAAAAAAAAACAGAATGAAATTGAGATCTTGGAATGAAATGGAGATCTAGGACTAAGCAGGCAAGAAAACAACATCCTTAGCTTGAATTTCATAAACACTTATAAATCAAAAGCAGTTAAGATCTAGTGAGTCTACAAGTTCTATACAATATCTCTATTTAAGACTGACATACCTGCTGTCATACACAAGACTCCTAAGCATCCATATGCATCAATAATCTTAGTGTACTGTTTGCGCAAAGGTTCAACTTCATCAGTGGCTAAATGAAAACAATATTTTAAAACAGATATACATGTAATAAATGTATACATCTTAATATTTTTTTTTAAAAACCTAACAGGTCTAACTCCTTTTCATGTGATGTAAATTTGAACTGCTGTCAGGAATTCAGCCCTGTCTGCTTCCATACACCGCCATTCTGAATGTTGTTTGGACTAGAACCTAGATGATATCTACATGTAAATCAGAGTTTAGATTTCAATCTAGATATCTATGTCTATCGATTTAAAATGAAAAAAAAAAAAGGAGTGTTCAAAGTTCTAGCAGTCACTGCAAATGATGCCATGGCATTGGTAAGATCTATATTTGCGTTCACTTTCAGTATTGTTGAGGGCCTGATGTAGGCACCAGGTATAAAACAAAACCGCTCATATAATCCTGTTGTTTTTTTCCCTTGATATTTGAAGAATTAGCTATAGATCTAATTTATTAAATTTTAAATATAAATGTTTCTAAACAACTATTCTAAATAAAATCAATATAATTTTTACTATAAAACAACTTTTACATAGTAGTTTCCCTTTACTAAAATAAGTCAATTAAGGATGGCTGCCTGTCCGTGTGGTTTGCGCGCTTGACTGTCATTCGGACCTATCGATGGTCCCAGGTTCAAACCCTGCTCACTCTCATCCTTTGTTGTCCTGCAAGAGCTTTGGACTGTCATTCGGACTTATCAATGGTCCCAGGTTCAAACCCTGCCCACTCTCATCCCCTGTCGTTCTGCAAGAGCTTTGGACAGGAAGTAAATTATCTTCAACGCTGAAGGAACACCAAAAGCACATATAAAATTTTTTTTTACACTCAATGAAGTCCCTATTGCCAATTGAATTGCATAGCCCATGTATAGAGTCTACTAGATCTATTATTAGTATTATTAAATAACATGATCAGGCAGCATTTTTTAAAAAATAACTGGTAGCATAAGCAATGCCATTTTGAGGGAATATTCTTTAGATCTCGCTAGGCTCTCTCTCTATATATATAATATATAAATATATCAATATATATTATAGTATAGAATAGATTACAAATATTGGGTTCTAATGATACAAATTATTGTATCCCTACTCAATATGATTGTACTAGAGTACTAGACTAGACTCTACATTCATGGACTACAACACATTTGATTAACATAGTTTACTAAACTTAACTAAACATAGTTATGATAGTAGCTTGGCTTGAGACATCTTAATCTTAGTATCTAGATCTAGATATGAAGATCCTAATTCTTAAACTCTGCATTTTTTATACAAGTTAATACAACATGATTCAACTAGTCTAGTTCTAGATCTAATTCCAGGTATCAATGTCTAAGTTAAACGGGAACTTACTCAGCATTACCACAGCTCCTGATTCAAACATCAGAGAATCTTCTGTCGATTTACTATCCATAATAACACTGTAAGGTGTCTCTCGGTCCGGTGGAATCTTATGAAAAACTCTGTATCCTTTTCCCATAGCCATTTCAAATGATTAGTTTACCTAGATCTAATATATAGCGTCTGGAGATCTAGATCTAGTTCTTGCCCACAACTGTGACTGTACATCGAAATAATAAACAAGCTATCCTATTGTACTTGCATCCCCGATTCCCGGAAACGTAGTCACCAGTCTACGTAAGGAAGACAACTAGATCTAATAAAGTGGTCCAAGTTATTGAAGTACAATGTCTAATTTAGAAAAAGTCTTTATTTCAACTAGAACAAAATAAATCTTGATCTATGTTTGTTAAACAGTAAAAGTATGCAAATAAATAAAAATAAACATAAATTTAGCAGTAGGAATTCAAAGTGTTATTTTATAATGATCGATTATATAAATTTTCAATAATGTCTATAGTGTTAAGTGACGACTGACTGGCCTGCTCTATATTAACTATAGCTAGAATCTAGATCTATCTTGTTAGAGATCTATATCGCAAAAGTAACTTTGAATTAAATGGCATAGACTGTAATAATAGACATAAAATGTCACATAGTGTGCGAAGCTATTTTGTTTACAAACGTTGTTTTAAGGAATAAAAATGATTTTAACAAAAAAAAAAAGGGGGGGGGGGGTGGAACGGGAGTGCAGAGCTCAGTAAATTATTATTAGGAATGTGCTAGCCTCCCCTTACACTTTTATGATCCCTCTCATTAACAAAAGAAGATTATATTTAAAATTATATGAAAGTAAATGTGTGCTTGGAGCTTAAATCAACAAAATAAAAAAAAAATATAGGCCTATATTTGTAGGACTACTTAGATATAAGATAAGCAAAAATAGCATTTAAAAAAAAAAAGATCTAAAATAGATCTATAACTAGATCTATACATTGTTGTCATCGGTATTACATAGCATTGATTTCCCACAATCAGGAACTATATGCTTAGCATATCTTGAGATGATTCTTTTTAAAAAATATTTCTTGTTTTTTTTTTAAGCGACTCTCTTTAGAAAGTGTTTTTTTAGCTGCCTGTCCGTCAGGCACGTTGAGATCTAGAAAAGCAAAGTCTTCCAAAGTCTGCTTTCACTATCGTCATCATTGTACTCAACAACATAGTAGCAACAGATACGTTTCTAGTCTCTGAAAGCATATAGGCTATAGGGCCTACTTAAAAAAAAAATTAGTCCGCATAATGCAAATATGCACATAAAAAGTAATGTAATTAAGTTCCCATTTCAGACCTTGTGATCTATAGGGCAGATGATGTAAAGGTCATCTGTTTCTGTGGCCTACGGTTAACGAGGGTGTCATGTGGCCAGCACAACGACCAACCGCCTTTACTTTCCCCAACTAATGTGAGATATCCATTAGAGCTGGTTGGACTCAGAGCCGCCCAAGGATCTCGAAATTAAAAATCCCAGTCTTCACCAGGATTCGAACCCGCACCCCCTAACCCTTACCGCTCAGCCACAGGCACATAGCCATTAAACCATTTTTAAAACTAGATTTAAAAAAAATGCATTATTTTGAAATGTTCTATAAATGTGCTGTTTAAAATGTAATTTTACTACCATCTCATACATGAAATCTATTAGTTATGAAAAACAAATATGCATAGGCCTTCCAAAGCGTAGGCCATCTATGTACACCATTTTAAAACAACATTCAAATACAGTTACTCGTAAAAATATTGGTCAACGAGATTGTACTTTTTCTTTGTTTAGTTTTATTTTTATACTAGGCGTAAAAAAATAACAACCTATAAAGTGCAAGCCTTTTGGTGTATCCGGTGTACAACAGCTAATAAATATTAATTTAAGAATAATAATAATATGGCGAATGTCTCCAAGTCCAATAATGAAGAAATGTTGAGTGGCCACGCAGGTTGACCTATCTATAAAATTGTGTAGACCAGTACAACATTCAGAATATTTGTGTAAAATCCACAATGTTTCCTTCTCTAAATTACAAATGATGATGATAATTTGTAGATTCTTTGATCTATAGTGCATGATGAGATGGAAAAAAAAGAACAAAGACTTAATCCGTGACACAGTAATGTGGCCTGTATAGTGCATTGTCTCTGGGTGTGATTCTTTGTATTTTTCACAGCAGGCTCTAGTGTAATAATCTTCTACAGTCGTTGTTTTAACTTTCATGTCATGCCACTAATTAACCTTTGTCCTACTTATGAATGATCACACCTCTCGTAGCCTACATTCATAAACCAGACTTACAGATGTAAAAACGTATTTTATCTATTAGATTATATGAACAATAACAAAAAAAATCGCTTAAGCTTACGAGATTATGTGTGTAGGTGTTGGTGTGTTAAGTGGCGACTACTTTAAATGCATGTGTGTAGGTGTTTGTGTGTTGAGTGGCGACTTCTTTAAATGCACCTGTGTAGGTGTTTGTGTGTTGAGTGGCGACTACTTTAAATGCATGTGTGTAGGTGTATATGTGTTGAGTGGTGACTACTTTAAATGCATGTGTGTAGGTGTTTGTATGTTGAGTGGCGACTACTTTAAATGCATGTGTGTAGGTGTTTGTGTGTTGAGTGGTGACTACTTTAAATGCATGTGTGTAGGTGTTTGTGTGTTGAGTGGTGACTACTTTAAATGCATGTGTGTAGGTGTTTGTGTGTTGAGTGGTGACTACTTTAAATGCATGTGTGTAAGTGTTTGTGTGTTAAGTGGTGACTACTTGATTTTACAACTTACAAAAACAGGAGTGGAAATACACGTATTTGTATTTAGCATCAAGCAAAGTAGAACTAGAAGAAGCACCTCGACCAGCATGACATGAGGGCAATGAAGTCTAGAACTAGAAGAAGCACCTCGACCAGCAGGACTTGAGGGCAATGAAGTCTAGAACTAGAAGAAGCACCTCGACCAGCAGGACTTGAGGGCAATGAAGTCTAGAACTAGAAGAAGCACCTCGACCAGCAGGACTTGAGGGCAATGAAGTCAATGACAGTAACACCAAGTACATCACAATGACAACAGACAATTAAACAAAGGTAAAATATATATAAAATCAAAAATCACAAATTCGAAAATGTCCAAACTTTCATATATCTGGGAAGTACAATTGATTTAAAAAAAAAGATCTAACAGAAATAAAGGAAAGAATAGCAGGAGGCAACATAGCATTTTATAGCACCCACCATTTAGGCTACATAATTCTCTATGGCCTCCTTCAGTCGCGAAGCGACTATGGATCATCTCAGGGAAATGAGATGAAGGCCTGGGCATTAGCTGTGGTCGGAACATAAGAGCAAAACAATATCAATGAAAACCAAGATAGACAAAAGCATAATTAGAACAGCAGCAATGTATGCAATTGAGACCTGGACACTGACAAAGACAACCGAAAATCAACTAAATACTTGGGAACGAAAAATTCTTACGAAAATATATGGTGCTAATGTGTGCTATACAAAATGAAACAGGGTGGAGGACACACAATAAGCATGAGACATATCAATTGTATGAAGACCCACCAATAGTGACAGAAATAAAAAAAAAAAGAACAGACCACGTTGGGCAGATCAACTTGAAAGAAGGTCAGAGAACAGAGGAGCGAAAATTGTATGCAACCAAAAACAGTTTGGGTGCCCATCACAAGTTCCCTTTCCCGGCTCCGCACACTTTCTAAATTGTAATTCCACATAGGCTACTAATGAAATAAAGTGATATAAAATTATTAATTCATTAATTGTCCATTTCATTTTCAGATATACACACACTAAGTGTAATGAAAGACTTGTCCACGCAATTGATAATATTCTTACACAGCGGTTATCAAACTGTTTCAGTTCTGAGAACCCTTTAAAAGCCATACAATACTAGCGGACCCCTGACGCACACAAGCAGCCTATTTTGTCCGGCATAAGTATTATAGCCTTACCACAGGCATAAAGTGTCAACTTCTTTATCTGAAGTCAACATTATAAACAAATCATTCTTTGTAATCATATCATAACAACATTAGCCATTGAAAGCCAATAATACAGTACCACACGACAGCTACAGGACTAAAGCCTGATTAACAAAAGCAAACAATGATCTTTGGACATAAAAACAGCTATAATGTTTCATGCTTTATAATTATTGTACTAATAGCCTTAAGACACGAGTGCAGTATAAGTTCCATTGTGCACATACATGGTGTTACAATGCTTTATTGAAGGACGTTTTGGTCTTCAAATTGAATATTGAATTTTTGTAATTGGAGAAAGGTACAAGAAAAATGCGTAGCGTTCCTCAAGGTCTAAGCCTTTTATTATGCTTACTAGTCAACTGGCGCGTAGCATACGCCGCTATTTTGCAGGGCCAGCCTTAGGCCACTGCAACCTATGCGACCGCAGTGGGCCCCGCACTATCACAGGACCCACGCGAATTCCCGCAGCCTCCTGATTTACCAGGAGCTCCTTGAAATCTCCTGAAATTGCAAAATATGAAAAATTCCTGGAAAATCTCCGGAAATTATTAAAAATCTTTTGAAAACTAAAAAAAAATCTTATGAAATATATAAACAAAAAATTGTCATTTTGGGGTGTCATTCAAAATGGAAAACGCCAATCCTACGCGCGATGAAAAAAAAACCGGCATTATGCAATACCCGTAATTGTGGAATCCGGTGAAAGTAGTTTCTTGCGCCTCAAACTAATGAAGAATTACTTGAGGTCAACAACTCTCGAAGATAGATTGAAACATTTGGTAATTCTTGCCATTGAGCGTGATGTATGTAGGAAACATAATTTTATGATATACTGTATGACTTCGCTACACGCAAGGCTCGTAAAGTAGTTCTGTACATAGTAAAGAATGAATAAAATGCAAACATGAATTTATTTTATAACACAAACTCTTAAATTTCACTTTTTATTCGTATCCCTACCCAAACTTGGCCCCGCGAAATCCATTTCGCATAGGGCCTCACAACGGTTGAGTCCTGCCCTGCTATTTAGTGACGGGTGAATACAGAGTAGATTACTTGTACCCCCCCCCCCCCTCTTTTTTTCGCCGCTAAAACTACGCGGGATAGAAATAAAAAAGAGTGATCTTTCCATGACTTCTTGGTCACAACGGTTAAGTCCGGCCCTGCCATTTTGTGACAGGTGAATACTACTTGTTCTCCTTCCCTTCTTTTTTTTTTTCGTAGGGTAACTCTAGTCCGTCCGACTTCCAGAAATAAAAGAGGGATCTTTCCCTTACGTGGTGTCCAAACTCTTGAGCCATGTAGAGAATTATATATATAGAGGATGGATGGAACAAGCTCGGTTTTTCACATGTCGATGACTGTCAAACTATCTTGTCTTCAATTTCTAATTCAGGCTATCTCACATTGATTTGCAGATGCCTAGTGATTTTATCCCCTATCAAATGGTACAACCATTTATTATCTTAAGAGACCGATAGATAAAATTTGCGCTTTTTAATTTTTTATAATTCAGTACTGAAGAGATGACATTGCCGACAACACATAAGACACTAACGTAAGTTCACGGTTTGCACAACAGGTCACGTTAACTGTCCAAGCTTGACGATCATTGGGTTGTCCATTGTCCTCTGTTGTAGACGAACGAAGATAATGGGATTCTTTCGGAAGGATCTGTCCTTGTTTCCTATAGAAGCCCACAGGTTCCAAGAAAAATAAATGTTTTTGTTGGTGCGTTTGAATTCCCAAAACTGTTTTTAGGTACCACAAGGTGGGCTAATCAACATAAAAGACTGTTCGTGTAGGCTACATCACTAAATCATATGTCCCACGTCATTGTATACAGGTTCAAGGTTCCATCTAATAGACACATTGCATAAAAAAACAACTCATTTTATGGTATCACAACAATTTTAGTTTGCTACCTGCAGTTATCTCATGTGTGCATCAAATACTTTGAGATGTGAATAAATATTTGTACAAAATTTACTTGAAATAATAGTGGTGTTATCAATCTGCATTAGGGTGGCCCAAAAAATCCAACTTTGTGCCACATACCGGGGCACCCTTTTTTTTGTGTTCCATTTGCTTTAGGTAGTATACTGTTAAAATTTTAAAAATAAATTTCAAGTAGAAGGGGATGCTCACAGGCCTCGTTTTTTTTTACCTTTCACAGCATTTTACTCGATTTTGTTGACTGGTGGAAGTGCAACGTTTTTTTCATTTGTGACCTATTTCATGCTGACCAGTGATGAAAGTGACTGCCAATAGTGATACTTATTTAATTTTATTACCTAGTTCTCATTTTAGATACATGACTTCCTGTTGTTTTTTATAAACATTGTGCAGACGAAAATTAACAAATATTTTGTTCAGTTTCTTTTTTATTCTACACACACTAGGCTGCAGTTTAACAGGTAAAATTTAACAATTTGCGTGATTAATCCGTCTTTTCACTTAAAGATTGTTTTCAGAATGGATATTTATTAATTTGAATAATTATTTTAATAATTTATAGCCTTACCTGGCTCACTTCGCCTATATTACTTTTTCAGATCGAAATGACTTATACTCGTTCAGACAGAGATATTTTTCTTATTGGTCTCAGTGAGTTTGAACCATTGAGTAATCTAAATCAACTCCCAACAACAAGGCAAGTTCTGCAGAGATTTCACCATCATTTGAAAGATACAAAGTAGGTTCGAGATGCTAGTCATTTGACTGTAGAAGAGGTACTAGTTCTTTGGGGGAGAGCAGCTATACCAACAGTTTTGAAGAAGCGTGCCATTGAGAAACTGGAAAAGATTCATGATAAGTGGCTGAAATCGATTATCAGAAAATTAAGAAAAAAATGAAGCTTGCTACACTGAACAACTAGATACATTATTCAACATTGCTTCTGTTAATGCTCTGGACAAAAATTCACCTAATCCTTTGCAACAGACAAGAATTGAAGAGGATCGTGCATTTCTTGCTGACCAACGAGGATGCCGCAAAATGTTTATGACTGGCGAAGATAAAGAGATGGCAGCACAGCAGGAACGAGTCCATGACAAACAACAGAAACAGCTACTTCGTAAAGAGAATGAAGAAAAACGACAGCAACAAACTATGGAAGGTGAATCAGGTGAAAATGAAACAGAAAGCTGTGAATCATCCAATCAATTTGAAGTTCTAGATGAATATGAACCAAGTTCATGCTCAACTAAAAAACGAACAAACAAGACGGAGATTGGGTGTCATGTCATACTGTCTTGTTCACTAGCATGTCACCAGTGCCTTGGATCGCAACCAAACGTCTGATCGTGAAGCTTTGCGATTGATGATTCCTATTGCTGAAACGCTGGGACATGATCCTTCATCTTTGACAGTTTCACGAAGCACCATACAAAGAGCCAGAAAGAAAGCCAGGTGTGAACAAGCAGCAGATATAAAGGTTTCATTCAAACCGTTTGATTGTCTTCTGAGCTGAGCCGAAGGCTCTTCGAGCTCAAAGTTTGAAAAGAAAAAACCTGTTAGGTCGTCCAGCCGTAACAGTAAAAAAGAAAAACAAACCTGTGGAACACAGTTCTGTTTGAGAGCGACCCTAGTCAATGCCTATATAAAGCATTGCTGTATCCAATGTCTTCAGCCTCCGACACATGGCCGAAGGCCTAGGAGCACTGGGAGCCTCCGTCATCTTCCTTCTTTGTACCAAGCTAACCGTGGGGGAACCGCCATTTATGGAACGGTCCTTTGAGGAACGGCGCATGGATGTGTGACAGTTTTTGTGAGGACTTTTTTACAACCCCGCCCGTGCAAGGGGTGGACTCTCGTCTACCCATGGGCATCCCCACGGGAGTTATGTTTTGCCATTCGTTTTGCCTAGCTATCTCCTCAAATAGCCGTTTCCACCCGGGTGCCACGATGAGGCAGAACAGCGAACCCGGGTTCATTCAAACCTGACTATCCTCTAGTTCTACACTGGGATGGAAAAATGTTACCTGAAATCCTGGGTCTTGGAGAAGTTGACCGCTTGCCAGTGCTGGTTTCCGGTGATGGCAGTGAAAAATTACTAGGTGTCCCTAAACTAATATCAGGGACAGGACAAAATGCTGCTGATGCTATTTATGATCAGTTAGAACAGTGGGCACTGGTGGAAAGCATCCAGGCTATGAGCTTCGACACCACTTCTGTCAACACTGGTCGTTTCAATGGAGCTTGTGTGCTGCTTGAGAATCGTATTGGTCGAGAACTATTGTGGCTGGCATGTCGTCATCATGTTCTTGAACTGGTATTGGCAAAGGCTTTCAGTTTGTGTTGCGATCCCTCTAACTCACCAAACATACCTATCTTCAAAAGATTTAAAGAAGTTTGGGAACGAATAAAGCTTGACAGTTTCAGTAAGTTGGAACTGACTTCAAGCACTGATGATTTCCGAGAAAACACTGTGAGCTTCCTGACAAATTTCGTTGACTTGAAATCCCAGGTCAGAGATGATTATGAAGAACTTATTGAACTGACAATGATCATCTTGGGAGATCCTCCAAAAACCATTCACTGGAGAGCACCAGGCCCTGTACATCATGCTAGGTGGATGGCCAAGCTGATCTATGCCATCAAAATTTACCTCTTCCGTCATCAAAAAGAAATTTTTAGTCTTACAGCCAAGGAAGAGAGCCAACTCAAACGATTTGTACAGTTTGGAGTCTTGTTGTACACAAAGTCCTGGATTCAAGCACCCTGTGCAGCGGAAGCACCTAGAGGAGATCTTTTGCTCTGGAAGAACCTGCAGCAATATCAGTCTATTGATCACGACATCAGTATTGCAGCACAAAAAATTCTCCAGAATCACATGTGGTACCTGTCCGATGAGACTGTCAGCCTGGCTTTATTTTCCGATGAAGTGTCACCAATCGAGAAGCAGAAAATAATAACAGGTTTTTGAATAGAACCTAGTGAGCGACATGTTCGAGGTGATCCATCATTGCTCCAAATTGAAGACGTCAGCTTGGGTCACTTTTCCACAAGGCGTTCACAGAACCTGCTTACAAAGCTACAGATAGGCCACTCCTTTCTAGTTCTTCCTCCAGAACAGTGGAATGACAATACTGACTACCAAAAAGGTAAGCAGCGCATTAACGACTTGCGTGTGGTCAACGATACTGCAGAACGTGGAGTTAAACTTTTTGAAGACTACAACAGACTGCTGACAAAAAACGAGAAAGAAAAGCAATTTATATTGCAAGTTGTTGAAGCCAACAGAAAAGTCATCCCTGCACAAACTACAAAGAAGTCTGTCATCTGTGCTGTTTCAGTGTAGACACTATTTAGACATTGTCTTCTGACTCTTCACAATTTACTTTTTTGTTGTCATTTTCGTTACTTAACAGTTACATGACAGTCAGGGCAGGATTGGAACATTTCATTAAAAAAATTGAACGAAAATGCGTTTTTTCATTAACATACAAAACTTTGTAACTCTTGAGCATCCCCTTCCGATAGCAGTAGGAAGCTGAAATTGTGGTCAGTTACTAAGTAAGACAAATGGAACTCAACAAGAGGGTGCTTCGTTAGATATGAGAAACTTTTTTTTTTTACCACATGATTATGGGCCACACTAATCTGCATACTGTTGAAACGCTTTATTTTTTTAAAAGTAATTCTTATACAAATGGACTTTTGTCATTTCTTTTTCAATTTCTATAATTTTTATCTTTATCATTAGCTTATAATGATTACAATAGTAGTTTAAAATGTTGCTTGTTTTCTGTGGGCCATAATGTTCCAATAGTGTTTTCTTAACAGTAAAGTGACAAATCACCAAATGACTTCATACAAATTCACTTTGTACTCAGAACTTCGTTATCTTAAACGGTACCCTTTTTGGGAGTAAGGTCATGTGGCTGTCGGAGCGGATGGTTCGGCCTGAAGAAATATCCCACGTCACTACATCTGCAATGATTTAAATCCGGAGCCTCGCAACAATGTGACAGTGAACTAATAATTGAGGATCTTCGCGATAAATGTTCATTGGTAAGCAATGTTAAGGACGTTTAATTACAAGATCTTAGTTTTCAATTTAATAATACAAATTAGTTTTTGTGTTACTAGAGCCTCTTTCTTCCCACATTCAACGATCTGCAATTTAACCACTTTAATGCACGTGTTGAGCACTTCAAAGAAGGATTCGTTTAAATCAGTAGTTCACAAACTTTTTTATGGCCTTTAGACCTCGAATGAGGAACTGTGGCAAAGAACAAAACAGCAGCTTGTTCAGAGACGCTGGAGATAGATAGATCACACCCTGCGCAAGCCTGCATCCAACATAACAAGGCAAGCTCTAACCTGGAACCCTCAAGAAAAGAGGAAGAGGGGACGGCCCAGGAATACATGACGCCGCGATTTGGAAACAGATGCCAAGCAGATGAGCAAGACGTGGGAACAGTTGGAGAGACTCGCCCAGAACCAAGATGCCTGGAGGAATGCAGACTCACTGTCCTGCCCAGAAGGGACCACAGGCAGAGATGAGAAGAGATTAGACCAATTGGAAGTCCTAGTACACCCCTTCCAAATTCCAATACAGCTGGACCACTCAAGCTAGTTAGCAATGCAAGAACAAAATTCCTTTTGCATTAAAAAATATGTCTTTCTGGCTTCTTACGGGCTCGCAGAACAGGCGACGAATTGGTAGGCCCACGAGCAGGCGACAAATAGGTAGGCCAATGAGCTGGCGGCGAATTGGTAGGCTAATGAGCAGGCGACGAATTGGTAGACCTATGAACAGGCGACGAATTGGTAGGCCAATGAGCAGGCATGAGCAGGCGACGAATTGGAAGGCCCACAAGCAGGCGACGAATTGGAAGGCCCACAAGCAGGCGACGAATAGGTAGGCCAATGAGCAGGCGACGAATTGGTAGGCCCACGAGCAGGCGGAAGCAACAATGTTGCCAAAACGGAAGGAATCAGAATCGCCCTAGAACACATAGAGCAGCTTCTTGAGGAAGGAACAGCGGCACCAGCCAATGTGATTCACTTTACAGACTCACTGTCCTGCCTACAATCTATAGAGCGCAGATTTGTGGCCTACCCCACTCTTAAAGCTATGGTAAGTGTGGAACGCCTAGAAGGAAAACACAAGCTATGTCTGTTGATACAATAGGTTCTGTCGCATTGTAGAATCAAAGGAAACGAGAAGGCCGACAGTTTGGCGAAGCTAGGAACGCCTTTAGACCCATCAGAGGAGCCGCAAACATAAGAAAGTACAAAAGCAAAGATTTATGAATGGATCAAGTCCAAATGGTACGACATTCTAGAACGGTACAGAAGTCCGGAAGTTTTAAAACGCCCTAACAGGAAGGACGAGTGGTGGCAGCTAGACAGAAAGGATCAGGCACTTTTTGCACGTTTTCGCACGAGACACTGTCTGATAGGAGCTATTTCTCACGAGACACTGTCCGATAGGAGCTATTTCTCACTAGACACTGTCCGATAGGAGCTATTTCTCACGAGACACTGTCCGATAGGAGCTATTTCTCACGAGACACCGTCCGATAGGAGCTATTTCTCACGAGACACTGTCCGATAGAAGCTATTTCTCACGAGACACTGTCCGATAGGAGCTATTTCTCACGAGACACTGTCCGATAGGAGCTATTTCTTACGAGACACTGTCCGATAGGAGCTATTTCGCTAGAATCTGAGAGAACCAAATACTCAGATGTCGACACTGTCACATGGAAGAAGAGAACACATCCTCAAGACTGCAGGATGCTTAAAAGCGTTTTTAAAGATACGACTAGTCTTTTAACCCATAAGCGGAGACAGGCAGACCCTATAGAACACTGCCAGTTAGCTGGACCGTGCTATAAAGGATTAGTCTCAGCACGGTGCCTTAGTGCACGGAGACTAAAAAATGCAGATCAGTCCTCTACTACACCATTGTCAAAGCATTTCTTAGGCCAGTGACTACGCTTGGCCTGAAATGCTGGTACTTTCGTCCAACTGTTGGGCGACGTAATGTTTTGTACGACCTTAATGAATAGTACTTGGACCTCATTGGACATGTCGCAAATTCGCCTTCCGATGGTATCGTTTGACACTTGTAGAAACAGTAATTTTCGTCTGCTTTGTTTTCCTAACATTGTCTGGCATAGTTCTAAAGCCGCTGATATAATCAAACGTGTGTGCTTTTCTTTTCGCTCTGCACTATTCTCAATGCCCATAATAAAATATGAAGCGTAAAGAGCTTTTTCATTCACCGGCTGACACCGACGCTGACTGGCTTGAAAAACCGAGAAACGGAAATTGAAAGAAAGACGTTGATTAGTTTAAAAATAATTTTCTATCACGTGACTTATCAATCATTATTGTCTTGCCATTGTACAATCTTTTATCTATCGTTTAGCTACTAAAACTGTCTCATTTAGCATCGCCACTAATGCACTACATCTGTCCTATTTATTATTGAGGCAGAACTGTCTTGTTTAGATTTTGGGGAACTGCAACTATCTTTGATATTGTTTATTTTATCTATTTATTCCAAAATCTCCCAAAGTCTTTTCCCCCCTTTTTAAAATTATATTCTTCTTCTTACTAATCTCGCTTCTTTTCTATTCAAATAGAAATGTTACTGCTTATAGAATAAAAACTAGAACTTTATAAGACTATAGACATAAATAAATATAGACTGTCCGATTGAAGAGTTTTATGAAACGTGTACTTTATTATACAGCATTTATGAGCAGTACTAAAGTTAAGTATTCATATCTATTTCAGCCATAACCTATGTAAGTATTACATATATTGTAAATAAGGAGGCAGTGTTGTTTTTTTTAATCTTTGAGAATTAAGATCATGCAATTTTTATCATAATTCGGAAATCCGAAAACAATGGATATACATGTTTTCAAGTTACGTGAAGTTACTTCCTTCGGCCAGTCTATATTTATTTATGTCTATGTATAAGACGTATGCAAAGAGAAGACAACTCTGTTTAAGTTATCGCGGTAAATGGCTAATCCAGGTTCCCTTACTCTTGATGTATCACGGCACGATCCATTATACGTATTCTCTCCCTTGCACCGAAACGATAATGTGAAGTGCATTTATGAACTAAAAAGTAAAAAATCGCCACATAACATTAAGATCTTATTCCCTTTCTTTATTTAAGGTTTATGGTGATCGTTTTGAAATGTTTAGGCTCAAAAAATCTACGGCATTTCGCCTGTGTGCTTTCTGCATTATGAGATGTAGATATCACGGGTGATTTGCAAGCGGAGTGTTTACACCCTTAACTTCTATAAGGTTCGTCCATGGTCAAGCTCGACTGCCCACAGTACGCTGTCTCGTGTCACTTGTGTCGGCCGGTCACACACACACTCACACATGGCTACCCTTTGCCGCGTCGTCAGTTAATTTCTATAAAAAATTTATATTATAACATATTATAAATTATAATATTATATTAAATTATATTGAGCTGGCGCTCCCAATAGTATTTTTAAAAATTGTTTTATTTCGATAGGTTAGTGCCAGATTTTATACTTGCACTTCCGCCTGTTATTTTATATATAATGTTATATGGGTTTGCGGTTCTTGAACTCTGTATGCCTGTTTTATTTTTTATATAAATCTTTATTGCCGCATTCACTACAAAATGAAATTAAGCTAAAGGAGCATTTGAGCCTCCTGCACTCTGACAGTATTAAAATGTCTGGCTTTAAATTAGCCAAAGTAATGAGAAGGTCCATCTTATCTTATCTAATACAGACGTTACTTCAAAAAAAAAGATGATTACGTCCTACGCTTCATGCATTTAGGCATGCATGTTAACCAATAACTTAAATTCTGCCAAGTCACCGGTTTTCCTGGCTAGCTTCAGGTAACCCATTCCATGCTCTAATAGCACTAGTGAACAAGGACTTCTTGGCTGCATCCAGTCTATTTCTTTGCTTATTCATTAGGTTTGTCCCCCCCCCCTACCTAAATCAAGTTTATCCATTTATGGTGATGGAAAAGCTAAAACATAATTTATTTTCGACCCACCGTTTTGGAATTTTACAGAAACATTTCAATGCAGCCATATCTCTGTTGTGCCTCCTGTGTTGTTATTTTCTTGCTACTGAAGCCATGATTTTGTAAATCTATTTTTTTCCTGAAATTCGATTTGAACATCAGTAACAGATGTTTAAAAATTGTCATTTATATTTAATTTTTTAAATTTATCGTATCCTAGAAGCGAATCGTCATTTCTTTGTAGAGCATTGTTATGTAAATTGCATAGACATCGATGTCCTTAGGCAGTAATTCCTTTGACAATAAAAAAGTTATGTGAGATTGTAAAACCATTTAAAATAGATTTAATTTCTCAATAAAAAAGAAAATGATTTAATCAACGAAAATCAATTTCATTTCTTGCAGTCGGAGCTTGGTTTCATTCAATAGCGTTAGATGCCTACCATGTAACACAATTAGTTTTAGGCTGCTATAAGGTCTGATGAATATTCTTATTTCTCAAAACACATTCTAAAATTGTATCTAAGAGCTTAACAAAACGTGCAAGGCAATTCCCTTTGGAAATCCAGCCATCAGCGAACCTCAGTGTACAATAAGAGTTGAACATGTTGCTCATCATTTCTCTAACAAAACTGTGAAAAGATGAACTTATTTTCAGCAGGGTTTTGTATTTTATATACAATTTTTATAATTAGATTTAAATAGAAATGGAGTTGAGAACTAAAATTCTAACAAGATATTGCCTGTGTATCACACTCACTAGGTGAATAGTAGCTAGATCTGGATTTTCTTTATTCTATATTACTTTTGAAGCATATATAGAGCCCAACCACTGATTGTGCCCCATAAGTTGCAATAAGCTACTAAAAACACAATTCTGAAATAATATTTCATCACTTACCAAATAAAAAAGTCTTTTTGTTTTGCAGACAATTTTTTAACAATTTTAATTTTAGTTAAAATCAATTTTTAAACAACATCATAAAACTTAGTTTTGTTTTTGGCAAAAGCAAACAAAAAAAAAGCTTTACAATTTCCTAGGGGGCAACTAAAACATTTTATTGTTTGAATAGTAGAAAGTTTTTAAATTGTTAATGAATATTCTTAAATTAATTTGGGATATTGCTATATGTTCGTGAAGCTATTTCGGTATCCCCTATCTGGTATTTTCTTCACGACAGACTTTGTCCATGTTTTCATTTTTATAAAAAAAGGTTAATTTATTCTATTTTAAATTTTAGCTTTAGCGTGTTTTTAAAATTAGCATTTATGTATTAATATATGAACATAAGTGGATGAAATAAACTATAATCTAAAAAGCGTATTACCGAGCTTATTTGTCAAGTCATAAACGTTTACGCGCGCAAGAACTAAAGACAATAGATACCCTGCGATTAAAGCAACGGAGTAAGAATTTAAACATAGAAAAAGGGGATTCCCGAACTCAATTTCTTACATTGTTTTTGTTGTTAAAATAGAATCAAGATAATTATAATTTGTATTATTTACTTTACCAGCATTAATTGTGAAGAAATTTTCTGTTTTTCATTAAATCGCCCACCGGATGAACACTGGTCTAATCTATGGAGGACCTCAGAGCAGTGTACACCAGGTTGGATGAGGCTACAGACAATGCCAAATACAGATCTTTGTGGAGACAGCTTGCCGCCTAATGCGCCTCTCTGATAATTTCATACTAATATATTTTTTACTCACCAAACTTTTTTTAAAAATGCCAGAACTGGTTTTATGCTTTCTGTCTTTCCTTCCACCAGTCTGAATTTTGTACAATGGTTTAATCAAGTCACTCTGTCTGTCTGTCTGTCTGGGTGTAATCTTGTACACGTTATTTCTCCCACTTTTTATTCTTGGATCAAGTGGAAACTTTGCTGAATTATCCATTTCAATGATAACATAGACATCAAACAGAAAATTTACCAATAAGTTGATCAGTTGTCGTGATAAATATTTTTTTTTAGAGAGATAAGGGCTTGAGTAGACAATTAGGTCGTTCGTTAATAATTTTAAACTAAAAAAGATAGCTATAAAACCTTCTTTTTTTTAATGGTACTTGAATATATCAGTGGCTACCATGTCAGCCCTCCATCTTGTAGGCTCGAGACTTTGAGTTCGAATTAATACCAAGTAACTTTACAAAAAAAAAAAAAAAGCTTTTGAAAAGACAGAACAGAAACCTTCTGTCAAGTATACACCCCCGATTGGTCTAACAATAAGTGACTATCATTACGCAATGAGCAGATATAAGCATGAAAAAATGCGCTAAACAATTATATGATTGATTTAAAATAATTGATGCTCAATACAAGCTTCTTTTTTTTTGTTTAAAAAGTATTTAAAAACTCTTTCTCTCTGGAACTAGACTCGATCACAAGTTTATGTTTTGGTATTAGGAACGTTTCTTTTGGTTTCTTCTACTTCACTCGCTGCAGAGGAAAGGCCATTGGGCTTCTTGTTTTGCCCTTTTATTATCAATGAATACATAAACAAATTAATTTTATAAAATTTGAATTAAAGTTTGTTTATAAATTATAATACACTAATTAAAATCCCCCACCCCCTTTTTCATTGCGCTATAATGACATCTTAATCATTGTTTGGAAAATTATTAAAGCGGAAGGTTTTTGCTTTTGAAGTGGTAAATACATCTATGCAAATAATGACTGGTCGGATGAACAATTTCAAGAGGTTCATTGAAAGAGCAGCTAATTGAGTTACACCCCATGACTCGTGAGTAGCCACTTAGCGATTCTACATAGGATGCGATGTACAATGTACAAGTACCTAGATGGCGCTTTGTGGTAAGCTACACGATTTGACTACTCTTTAGTTGATGTCAAGCATAACATGTCCAAACGTCAATGGTGTTATTTGCACAATAACGGCTAAAAAATTCATGGTTAAAAAAAAAAGTTTAAAAACAAGCAATAGAAAGAAAGAATACTTTTTAAAAACAAATCTTATCTAAAAGAAGGAACCGCTAAGTATTGCCATTTATCTGAACATCACAGAGTTAATTTCCCTTTCTGCTATATAAAACACAATTAGTTAATTTGTACTAAATGATTAAGTTTTGGATTGATTCGTGTACTATTATCGACTATGAATTATTGAAAATTTCAACTTCATCTGAGAATGGGTAAAAGACTTGTTTCAGTGTAAGTTGGGCCAAATGGATGTGATCGTATAATCATTTAATTGATGGCTGGCCTAGGGACAAAAGGATCGGTGAATGGCCAATATCTTATTCATGGTCTATGGAAGAAGTCCTTACCTTTGTTTACTACGAGAGAGAGAGAGAGAGAGAGAGAGAGAGAGAGAGAGAGAGAGAGAGAGAGAGGACTTCCCAAGTCTGTATGTCTTTAGTCCTGCAGCAGAATAACTTAATTAACATTCAAAATACACATTTAGCACTTCTCACTAATAAACAATTTTAACGTCCAAAAAAAAAATAAAATAAAAAAAAATAGACTAACGTTGGACAGCAGGAGAAGCTTTACTTTCTAAACACATTTTCAAAACATGCTCGTTCTGTATCGTCTCTATGTGAGCTTCACTTGTCTTTATACACATGTAACACAAAATACTCTATAGTGTCAGTACCTTTGCGAAACGGATTGCGCGGGGCCCAGTTTGTGTAGGGATAAGGATAATAAATGAAAATTAAGATATTAATTAGAAATAAATTTTTCTTTGGATTTTATTCATACTTTACAACGTACAAAATCACAGTTACATAAAAAAAATCGCTTTAAAAAAAAAAAAAAAAAAGAGATCGAGATAGATTTAAATCTATATGTATATGCCAGTAACTCTTATACTAAAAAAAAAGTAATGGAACTTCCGGTTTTGGTTAAAATTCGCCTTATAATTACATTTTTACTAAATGAAAGTTGACAATACCTTTTTATATCGCGCGTAGAATTGGTGTTTTCTATATTCAACGCCAAAACGACAATTTTGTCTATTTTTCTTGGAGATTTTCA
This sequence comes from Biomphalaria pfeifferi, assembly GCA_030265305.1. Taxonomy (NCBI): domain Eukaryota; kingdom Metazoa; phylum Mollusca; class Gastropoda; family Planorbidae; genus Biomphalaria; species Biomphalaria pfeifferi. Next base: position 1,450,984 of record JASAOG010000086.1, on the reverse strand, counting down.
TGAGTTTTCAGGAGATGTAGAATTAGTGCGGGGCCAATGAAAGCCGGCCCTGGTTAGTACCCTGATCATAAACCTAATCCCCATTCAATATTTTTGAAAACGGGGCTTTTAAAATGAAATGAGGAAGCTTATTTCAACTTAGAAAGTATGCAAAAATAAATAACCTAGTTTAAAACACACAATTTCAGGCTCCTGTCATATATGTATATAGCAAACATAGTTCAAACAATTAAACTTTCATTTCTTAAATTATATAATTCAACTGAAGTGTAAACTATTTATGCCAGAATGATCATAAAGTGTTACCCTAAGCTCAATTCACTTAGCATCACACAAAAGTGCGCAGATTAAGCCCTGCTGCCCACATCCACTTTAGTTCTGCTTGCTAAGTACTTGATTTAATAAGTTAATAGCGCAATGCTTGGTGTAATCCTGTTAACATTCTGCCATTTAAAAAAATATGTGATAACAGTTAAAAAAAATTTCCATATTGGTACGAAAGTATTCAGACCGTAAGAGTGCTTGTCATGCGGGGTGGACTGTGTTTTTAATTGACACTGGTAGCAATGCATCGTTTTTCGGTTCTACTGCTTCTTTCAACATTGCTTCTCAACACAACATTTGGTGCTAATATTACAAAAGGTAGGCGCTGTGTATTTATGTTTCTTTTTGTGTGTGTTGTGAACTGATCTGTACTGGTGTATCAAACTGGCTTGGTATCAAGGTCAGATGTGTGTGTATGTGTATGTGCACTGTGTTGTTATGAACTGTCTTGTTATTCTTGTGTTATAAAGCCTATGAAAGAAACGTGTTGTCATATTGTTCTATAAGGTTACCACGGTAGGTTAATATTTATGATCCAGTGGAAAAAAGCTTCCTTATGTAGAAATGTACTGTCTCATGACGTGCTGATAAAGAAATATGACAACGTCACGCATTGAGCAATTTCTTTTTGATTATAATCTATGTGCTTTTCTAGAAAGCAGAGTTTTATGTCATCGCGATGGAACCTCTTGTGACATCAAATATGATCTCTGACCAACTTTCTCCATTCATTTCTGTCTTGCTCCTTGACTAGAATCTCTTGTGGGTTGTCCTCCCATCTCTTCTTTCTCCTTAGTACTGTTCCCTGCAGGTATGTTTTTTGCAATATGGCCATAGTATTTTGGTTTGCGTTTTCTGCCTGTGGTCAGCAGACCATCGTGTAACCCAATTGACACTGCCCACGTGATCCTCTTTCGAATTTCTTTGGAGGTGTTTCGATCATTGTAGGATACATCAACGGCATCTCGATTCCATGGCCAGGATCCTCCTCTGTATCTCTGCAGAACGCGTTCATGATTCGCAAGTAAATACAAACGTTGCCATAAACAAGGAAAGCATCACTCCCACTTTATATCTTTGTCTTATCTTATATCTTACAGACGTTACTTCAAAAAGAAGATAATTACGTCCAACGCATTTTTATCAATCTAGTCATGTACGTTAATCAATGACTTAAACTCTGCCAAGTCGTTGGTATTCCTGGCAACCCATTCCTTTTTATGTATATATATATTTTCGTGGCCAAAAAAAATGTTTAATATAAATCTAAATCCAATCCACTAGAAGATCAGTAATACCCAAACTAAGGTCCGCATGCCGCGGGTCAAATCCGGATAGTATATATATATCCTTTGTTTTTCAGACTGTCCATCTTTAAGCCAATTTAAAAATGGTGAAGATGAACAACTCTCACCCTTCAAAAGAAAACTGTCATGTAACAAAGGTTATACTTTGTATGGTCCGCAATACATATACTGCACAGATCGAGGAGTTTGGATACCGGAAGTACCTTCTTGTATAAGTAAGTGACTACAATGTAGTTGTAGTTTATTGTGAAGCATGTGGCCGAGTGGCATACACTGCTTGGCTTCCTAATGATGAAGACTAGGTTCGAATCTCAATGTAGAACATAGTTGTAAATTGAGATTTGACACGGCCTTGTTGTATTTGCTCGGCATCCTGCACAAAAGGGGAGGGTGTGGTAGAATGAAAAAGAATAATCAGGTATGGATCCTCTCTTTTTATTTATTCATTTATTTTATTTACTAATGATTGCATTTTACATTAGATTCGGAGCGGGCTGGCGTCATAAGAAGGTAACATATAGCATATGTAACTTATATTAGTGATTTTTTTTTTTTTACATAATACGTAATTTTTCAACTAAAATACGCCTGCAGCACCCAAAAGAAAAGGACCTGTCTGCGTGGTGGGAAGGGGAATTGGCATCTACCATCCCTCCTACGGACGTTATAAGCCTTAGGCTTGGACTAAACTCCGTTCTCTTACATTCCTTCTAAGTCAAGTCTCTGTCAGAGCACGATCTAGAGCGCACCTTCTGCACTGACTTGGATGGCGGTATGCAAGGCAGGGTTATCACAATATCAATGAATAGCATATACCATGGACGTAGCCAGGATTTTTTTTTTCGGGGGGGGGGGGGGGGGGGGGGGGTTGGGGGTATTTTTCTCCCTTCCCGGGCAAAAAAAAAATCATATCTGTGTGTGCGTGTGTTTGTTAATCCCTTCATTCTTTCGGAAGACTTTTATGTACCCTAGAACAGGGTCTTCCTGGAGTTAGTGGAAATATTGTAGACTTCCCGCCATTATCAGCAAGGGGGTCTGGGGGAGCGCTGTGAGCCGCCAGGCACTATTTCCGGTATTAAAAGCCAACAAAATGCTTATCCTGATTTATCTACAGTACATTATCCTGCTATTAAAAAGTTTTAACTTCAAAAACCTTATGTGCTACTCTAACTGACTTAGATCCTCCCGCGCCGTTCGGCGCATTGGGCGGCTCAAAAAATCTGTCACTGGCAATGTCTGAAGCCTCTTCCCACCTGCTCTGAGGACCTCCATGAAAGTGTAGCGCCAAGCTGTACTAGGATGTCCCTGTTTGCGCTTTCCTCGTAATGGCCTCCATGTCATCGCAACTCTTAGTATACGTATCTCATTTTGTCGGAGAACATGTCCCGCAAACCTCATGCGACGCTCTATCAAAATCTTACTAAGGTTTCGACTCCCAGCTCGGCATAGGATTTCCTTGATTGAGACCCGATCTTTATAACTGACTTCTTAACTCCGTCCTAGCCATCTTTGTTGAGCTACATTTAGTTTTTTTCAATTTCGGCAGATGACTATTCACTGCACTTTATTAATGGAGCCCAGCCACTGGTAGAAGTTGGTTACCTATATGGCCAGGCGCTTGGCATTAGGGCACTGTGGTTTGCTTTAGGTTTTTATCGAAATGGGAAGTTTTATCGTCAAAATCATTTGGAGGAGAAGGGGTTAAACTAAAAAATCTGGGGAGTTTTTTTTTAAATTTGAAATTTGCTTTAGTATAAAATTGAAGAGAGAGGTTTTCAACCTCAAAACTCTCTGTATGGGGGAATCTAAACTCAAAACCTTTAGGAGGGATTTTAAACTAAAAAAAAAGGCCTCAGGGGGAGGTGGTTTAAACTCAAAACCCCCTTCGCTTGGCGACGTTCATATAATTTTGAGTGCGTAATTTGCTTTTTTATATTGAAGAGGTATTTTTTATTCAAACCCCCTGGAGGGGGATTTAAACTCAAAAACCCCCTAAGGCTACGATCAAAGCATTTAAGTGTGTAATTTTCTTTTTTTTTTAAATTCAAGAGTTATTTTTTTTAGCTTCAAACCCCGCTGGAGGGAGGTTTAAACTCAAAAAACCCCTTGGTTGCGCTGGGGCAAGTGATGGTTAAGTATTAAAATCTCACCTAAAATAAATAAAATCAAAGCAAAAATCAATTTACTAAATTCCGATCATTCTCTTATGTTGTCTTCTCATCGCTTTCTCTGTCTGCCTCTTCTTCTTTTCCCTGGTACTGTTTCCTGAAGGAAGGTCTTTGCAAGCCCCGAAGACCTTATAATATGACCATAGAGTTTTAGTTTGCGTTTTTTTTCAATACCTAGCAGTTCATCCTGGGGACCAATCGCTGTAGTAACAGTGTCTCTAATGTCTTCGTTTAGGATGCTGTCTTTAAATGTGATACCTAGGATCCTAGTATCTTGTTTCCATTGCTAGGATCCTCCTCTCTAGTTCTGCAGTCAGCGCCCAAGATTCGCAAGCATATAAAAATGTGACCATGACCAGGGAGCATATCAGTCTGCCTAGTGCTTTTGTCCCATCTAAGCCATCAGCGAAGCGCAAGTTAGTAATTCTTCTTCCTCCAATGCTTACATTACCTTCATAGCCGTCGAGAGCATCTTCCATTGTCCTTTCAAAGAAGATATTGAAAAGAGTTGGTGAAAGTGGGGTGCCTTGTCTTACTCTAACTGTGGTTTTAATCCAGCCCCCCCCCCCCCCCCCCCCCAATGTTATTGTTGAAGTTCACCGCACTAGTGGCCTCCTTTTAGAGATTCTGAATAACCTTTACTTTTACTTATGTTGTACTTTTTCATTGTTGCCCAGAGTGTCCCATTCCATACTTTTTCTGAGGTTTAGGATTTGGTCTGTTGTGCTGCTACCTTGTCTAAAACCGGCTTGTTCTTCTGATATCATTGAGTCTACTATCGGTTTTAGCCAGTTTAACATAATTTTTAACATGACTTTGCTTTGATGGCTTATGAGACTGATGATGTGATAGTTTTGACAGAGTTGTACATCGCCTTTCTTTGCAAGAGTGATGATGAGTGAATAGGTCCATGGCTTGGTCAATTCTCCTGACAACCATATCTTGTTGCAAATCTTAAAAAGTGCTTTTATCATGGTTTCTCCAACAGCCTTTAAAAATTCCCCCGGAATGTTGTCAAATACGGTTGATTTTCCCTTTTTCAGTGCTTTTACTGCTGATGTTAATTTCGAGCGAAGAATATGATATTCGTCGATGATGGATACTACTGGGACATTTAATAACTCCGGATCTCATAAGATTTCCAAGTTATACAACTCTGAACAGTGTTCCGTCTGTCTTCTTATCACATTCTTTTCCTCAATTAAAAGCTAGCATATCTTCTATTATGCTGTAAGACATAAGTTATAGCATGTACCTCAAAGACTACGGCATCTTATTTTCTATGCGAGAACATTTTATTTAAGCATGTTGACGATGGTTCTATATAATGTAAAACAGATGCATACACACAAATTATCTGCATCTCGCCGTGTGACAATGACATGTAGCTAGCTAACAGTAAACTTTGGTGACCCGACAAAATAGCGCGGACAAAATAGCGCCGACAAAATAGCGCGAAATTTCCCGACAAAATAGCGCAAGACTAAATAGCGCGGACTTCTATGTGATGTGTATAAAAGTAACGGATTCATGTAAGTGAACCTCCTGGGCAGCATATTTGTTGAGATCTCTATCTTCTTGGATTTTAACAGAGTGACTCCAAGATTTCCGATAGCATTATGAAATGTTAGAAATCGTGTCCACTACAATCTACTACGAACAAACAATTCAGTTGAGTGATGGCACCATGCATTTCAGCTGTCTATTGACGGTCATCACTCCAGTGTCTACAAGTTAATCTCTCACTTCCTCAGAGAATACGAGAGCACTGAGAACAAGATTCTGAGGTACAATGCTGGAGAACGAAGTAAAGCGCAAACAAGATAAAGAATGTAAATGAATGATATATTTTGAAATTGTTCACTACTGCTTATTATAATCTTTGCTTACTGTTTGCATATTTATGTTTCAAGATCTCTAAAGTATCTGCTGCAAAATGACTGAAAGAACTGATAACATTTAAATAAAGAAATATTGTCTCTATTCATATTTTACGATATCTAAAGTAGTTCTTTCAAAATGACTGAAGGATGTTTTTCTGTGCTATTTCGTCGTCGCTATTTTGTTTGCGCTATTTTGTCGGGGTACCGTAAACTCTAGATTTCAGAGTTACCCCACTTTAGATAAATATATCTAGTTAACAGTGAACTCTATATTTCAGAGAGTGGTTGCCCTTACCTCCCAATAAATCAAAATGTCAGAGTCTCTGAAGGAAAACAGAAAGGAAGTATGAAAAGTTATTTCTGCAATCCAAGCTTTATTTTGTCTGGTGCTGACCGAGTCCTGTGTGATGGGACACGATGGAGTGGCGTATCACCAAACTGTGTGAAATGTGGGTTAAACTTTAATTTTAATTACTTTCAAGTTTTTGTATATTTACTTATGTTCAAAAATTATAATAAATTTGACTAATTTTGTAATTTTTATTCCACCAAGTAAATTTAATAGTTTCTCATGTTTCGTTTTTTTTTACATTTGTTGTGTTTCTTTAGATTTGAAACTCCCACAGGACTGCGGGAGATGGCGGCTGGCGGGGTTTAAATCCAGGACCATTGACACGACAGTTCAGAGCGCATACCACACTCAATGAAGCTATGATACGAAAGTGATAAACTGGACAACAAGAGTTCCCATAAAAAAAACCTAGCCATGGATCTTATGCATGTAGCCATCATGGAAAAACCTCATTAGCATCAAACATTAGGATGTTTTTGATTGTGATAACGTTTTCTATTCTAACGATGTTTCAAAATCTAATCTAGACACCACAGCTTCGATATCTAATATCTATATATATAATTTAATGTAAGGCGTAAGCATGTATGTGTGTCCCGCATAGAAATCAAAACCGTTTGATCAATCTTGATAAAACTTGGTATAAATGTTTTTTAGATCATAGCGGACCGGTACGTGACGTTTTGGCGCCGCCGTTTTGGCCCCGCCGATTTGGCGACGGGACGTTATATATATGTATAGTATGAATTCTAACACCGTTCAGCGAATAGTTTTTTTTTTAAATTATAAAGGTTTTGCTTATTTCATGAATATAGGCCTATAATAAGTCAGATTCCTGAATGGTAATGACATGCTATATGTGAGTTCTGCTAATCGCACTGTATGATATTTTTGGATTTCTTTCCAAAAGATTTTTTTATTTGACATTAGTGTAATATACGAACTAGCTAAGTGTCACACTTTAATATAACAAAAACCATGTTAACATCTAAAGCTCTATTACGCTGAATGACGACAATAACTCCACACATAGTAAAGATCAAGAGACGGAATGTGGTCAGTACAAACTCTAACGTGAATCCACAAATATAAACAAACACTATGGGCGACAATAGATAGAAACAAATTCACGACACTAAGATACTTTGAAAAGATATATTTTGAGAAATTGGGTAGGGGTGATTTGGGTGACACATCTGGCATTGTTAGAGTCTGGTAGAGTTCAAGAAATGAAGACAAGACCATGTCTGTCTCTCAGAAAACCCTCACTGGGGATAATCGAACAAACAATTTAGCGGAAGCAGCACGTCGGCGACTACAAGCCGAGTTTGGAATGAGCCACCCAACCATATGGAAATTCATTGATGGAATACGAGCTGTCCAGAAAGGCCGTGACCTTATATATGAACAATATATCCGGGGAGACCAGCCGCCTTCTAAACGAAAAAGTATATTGACACAGACAAAAGAATCAATGTAATTGTACATACTTATCAACAGAGGAACATCATTGAATACCTCAAGGGACTTGCACACAACTTTTTAATGAACCCTTGAATTCCAGCGACTTAGGCAAATAACCATGGTGTTTATGTATACTTAACGTAAAGTATTTTGAGAAACATGGTACATGCATTATATTTTTACTTATTATTAGCAAGTGTTTGGTATGTATAGCTGGAGATACCATACAGTCATTAAGATGGGCGTAGCCAGGATTTTTTTCGGGGCGGGGGGTTTGGGGGGGGGGGGGGTGGATTTTTTTCTCGTCCCCCCCCCCCAATTTTTTTTGTATATGTATTTATGTGTGTGTGTGTGTGTGTACATGATCTTTATTGCACTCTAACCCTTCATTCTTTCGGAAGACGTTTATTGTGCCCTAGAATAGGTTCTTCCAAGAGTTAGTGGAAAAATTGTAGATTCCCCGCCATTACTAGCAAGGGGGTCTGGGGGAGCGCTAGGCGCTCCCCCAGCTCGGGCCGAAGCCCCGCCGCCAAGCACTATTTCTGATATTGAAAGCCAACAAAATGCATATTCTGAGGTATCTACAGTGCATTTTTCTGCTATTAAAAAGTTTTATTTCAAAAACCTAATGTGCTATTCTTACTGACTTAAACCATCCAGCGCCGTTCGGAGCATTAGACGTCAAGCTGTTTCCATAAAAATCTGTCACTGGTAATGTCTGAAGCCTCTTCCCACCTGCCATGAGGACCTCAATGAATGAGTGGCGTCAAGGTGTACTAGGATATCATTGCAACTCTTCTTATGCGTAATTCATTTTGTCGGAGAACATGTCCCGCAAACCTCATGCGTCGCTCGCTCACAATCTTACTAAAGGGTCGACTCCCAGTTCGGAATAGGATTTCCTTGATTTAAACCCGATCTCTATAACTGACTCTTAAAATCTGTCTTAGCCATCTTTGTTGAGCCACATTTAGTGTTTTTCAATTTCGGCAGATGACTATTCACTGCAGTTTATTAAGGGAGCCCTGCCACTGATAAAAATGTGTAACCTATTTTGAATACGCTCTTGGAATTAAATAATTTAAATAAAAAATAATTTTAGTGTGTAATTTGCTTTTTTGTTTTATATTGCAGAGGTATTTTTTAGCATCAAACCCCTCTGAATAGGGGGTTAAACTCAAAATCCCTTTTGGCAACGCTCATAGCATTTTGAGTGCATAATTTGCTTTTTTTCTTACACTGAAGATGCATTTTTTAGCCTCAAACCCCCCTGGCCGGGGGTTTAAACTCAAAACTCCTTTGGCTACGCTCATAGATTTTAGAGTGAGTTATTAGCTTTTATTTATATTGAAGAGGTACTTTTTAGCTTCAAACTCCACTGGAGGGGAGTTTAAACTCAAAACTCCTTTGACTACACTCATAACATTTTGAGTGTTTAATTTGCTTTGTTTTTATTATTAAAGAGGTATTTTTTACCTTCAAACCCCGCTGAAGTGGGGTTTAAACTCAAAACTAAGTCAAAACCCATATAGCTAGGCTCATAACATTTTGAGTGCGTAATTAGCTTTTTTTTTATATTGAAGAGGGGGTTTATCGTAAATTTTGGAGGGGTTTTAAAATCAAAATCTCCCTTAACTGTGGCTCTTGGAATTAGGGAATTTTCGTTTGCATTTTTTTTTGTTTTGTTTTATAGAAGAGGGGGAGTTAACTGCAAAAACCCCAAGAAGGGGGTTAAAAACTCAAAAACACTGTTAGGGTGTTTTAAACTCAAAAACCCCTGGTAGGGGTTTTTAAACTCGAACCCCCCTGGTAGGGGGTTTTAAACTCAAAACCCCATTGGTTGTGCTGGGGCAAGTGATGGTTTAGTATTAAAATCTCACCTAAAATAAACAAAATCAAAGCAAAAATTCACTAAATTCCGATCTCCACCCCCTCGGTGGTGATTTCTCTTTTGGGGGGGGGCCACCTCCACCCCTGGCTACGCCCATGGTCATTAAATAAACCAATGTTAATGTAAACACATAAATTGCATCAATTTTAGTCTATCATCGTTTTATTTTGTTTTTCATTTTAAAGTAATATCTTAAAAAAAACTTTTTTGAAAATAAAAGTGTGCCTCTTAGTAGACACACATACAAGAACCAAAATGTTTATTTCAGAAAATGATGTGAAAAACAAACACACATTTACATTTAGTAAGTGAAAAATATGTCTTAACACAAACACTCATGCAAAACATAGATATGAATAATTCTTTTAAAAGAAATAATACAATAAACGTACATAATGTATTCGCGCCAAAACGTCCCGTCGCCAAAACGGCTCGCGCCAAAACGACCTTCGCGCCAAAACGGCGGGGCCAAAACGGCGGCGCCAAAACGTCCTGCTTCGATAGCCGACACCTTAATGTATGTTTAATGTCCCTCCACAAATAGAGGGCCCTAAAAATAAAAGAAAATACCTCATTTATCTCTTTTAAAGAGAGAAACTTTTTAACAAATCGGGTAAATCCGTTTTCACAGTATATATATTTGATCATATGAATAAGTCTAGCAAACGGGTAAACCTATTTTCATACTCTACTTTTTTTTTGGAGCAAACTAAAAATGCGAAGGGAACATTCGCCATGTTTGACATACATCTAAATCAAATCTACTAGATCAGTAATACCTTAATTAAAGCCTGCAGGCCGCGGGCTATATTTGGCTTCTTTAAAATAAACTATTTCGTGTACAAAATTATAAAGATAGAAAGAAAATTCAAATAAAATCCTCCTCTATTCATCCTAAATTATGCTACACGGTTGGTAAAAAGGGATGCATGATATTACTTTCACGGTTATCTGTTCCTGGAATAGCACTGCCGTATTTGTATGTGAAAAAGTCTTATTTCTATAGCTTGAGTTGCCTATAAGTAAATCCCTCCCTGTAAACAAAGTATAACCATATGAGATAACTAAAGCAAACATTTATTTGAGTTAATTAGATTATTTGCCAGAGTTGAACTACTTCTTATTGACACTAATCTGTTGCACAGATGATACCTTGACACGCAATTTCACTTGCGATTTCGAGGACAAGGGGTTCTGTGGCTGGATTCAGGATATCAATGATGACTTTGACTGGACAAGATGGTCCGGAAAAACATTAAGTGACGAAACTGGACCTTCATCTGATCATACAGGAAACCCCAATGGTAACTTATTTTTTTTTCCCTTCTATCCAAACTTCATAGTTCCCTTTTCAGACCTTGTGGTCTATAGGGCAGATAATGTAAAGGTCATCTGTTTCTGTGGCATACGGTTACCGAGGGTGTCATGTGGACAGCGCAATGACTTTTCTTTTCTTTACTTTTCCCCATCTAATGTCAGCTGAGTGGACTCAGATGCGCCTTAAAAATCAATCCCGAAATGAAAAATCTCAGCACTACGAACAACCGCCTTTACCTTTCCACAACTCATGTTAGGTACCCATAAGAGATCCATGGATTTAGAAGAACCCGAAATAACAAAAATCCCAGTCTTCACCAGGTTTGGAACCCTGGTCCTCGCTTTCCGCTAAAAACTCCTCAAACTTAATAGGCTACAAATAAGATTTTTTTTTGTTTTTTTAAAATCAACATTGAATTAACCTAATGTTTTATCTTATCTTATCTTATATGACAGACGTTACTTCAAAAAATAAGATGATTACGTCCTACGCGTCATGCATATAGTCATGCATTTCAACCAATGACCTAAATTCTGCCAAGTCACTCGTTTTCCTGGCTAGCTATAAAAGTGTAGTCATGTAATTCAGAGCTTTGGCAATCACAGGTGCACGCTATGCCACGAAATAGACTTATATAGCACAAGACAAGAGCAATCAAAGGCAATTAATCCTATTCGAGACTTGTAAAAGAGATTTTGGGAGTTTTCACCATCAAAATCAAACGCTGTAATGTCTGCTTTGTTTAATTTTCAATGCTTTAAGATTCGTATTCATTATCTGAGCACTAGAAAACGTAGAAAATAAGAGCACAAGCCAAATAGGGCAGTGGCGAAGCTATCTTGTGGGGGAGGGGGGATGGGGGAGAATTTGAAAATCCCCACGGGTCGCCACTTGAGGAGGGCCCCCAAATGAGTGTTAGAAATTTTTTTTCATTAAAAAATTATCTAATTATCTAATGTCCTGATGTCGAATGTCAAAATGCAGGGACTCCTAAAGAGGTCAACCTCCCGGGCCCCAAATGATGGCAAATTCCTAACTACGCCACAGATATGGGGAAGTGATGGGGAGATATAAGGTAACCTTAAACAAAATAAAATAAGAAAAAGGGGAAGATTGAGAGAGATCACAGAATAAAGGAACTAAGCTATAGCATGGACGCCAATTAGAAGATCACAGTTGCCAACTAAATGCTTAAAAATGAATAATTTTCTGCTACCAATAATAGAGATTAGAAATTTGATTTTACAATGCTAAGATGGTAAAAAAAAAAAGATAGTTTATCAATACTTTCTATATAATGTAAGCTTACACCAAAAAATGTTTGTCTCCACGCGATAAGCCCTTGATAATATATTCTACCAAATTTTACAATTGATTATTAATTCTACTTTATTGTCATGTAGTAATGCCCATATAGTAAATTTGAATTTTGTAAATAAACTCTCCACCTTTAAAGCTAACAGTCTTTTTATTAGTTGTCCACAAGTGTTTTTGGTGAATCCTTTATAGGGGATTTTCAAAATAAACTAAATATCCCCCGAAAAAAACATCCAAAAAAACAACAACAACATTGAGCTTCAATGCGGCCAACTTCATTTAAAATAAATTTAGCTACAAACTGGAGAGAATCAAACTTTTAAAAATGAACAAAGAAAAGTAATGTTCCCCTTTCAGATCATGAGGTCTATAGGGCTGATAATGTAAAATTCATCTGTTTCTGTGTCTCACGGTTAACGAAGGTGTCATGTGGACTGCGCAACGACCAACCACCTTTACTTTTCCCCATCTAATGTCAGCTGGGTGGACTCAGAGGCGCCTTAAAAATCAATCCCGAAATTAAAAACGCCAGTCTTCACCAGGATTTGAACTCGGGACCCCAGGTTCGGAAGCAAAGCGCTTTACCACTCAGCCACCGCGCATCCAAAATGCAAAAAAATGATCATAAACCTTTTAAAAAACATAGCTTGTTAACAGGTTTTTTAAAATCCTGTACACTGGATACACCAAAAAGCTAGCTGTTACTAAGCTATTTATGTTTTTTTTTCCGCCATAGAAGAAAATCTTCAAATTTTTTTTGGTACATTATAAAAAGTCATGTCAAATACAAATGTAGAAATGTTCGTCAAATCACATTTTATGTAGATGTTCATGTAGATATTTATGTAGATGTTCATATAGGTGTTCATTTAGATCTTCATGTAGATATTTAAGTAGATGTTCATATAGGTGTTTATGTAGATGTTTATGTAGATGTTTATGTAGATGTTCATGTAGATGTTCATGGAGATGTTCATGTAGATGTTCATGTAGATGTTCATATAGATGTTCATGTAGATATTCATGTAGATGTTCACGTAGGTGTTCATGTAGATGTTTGTGCAGATGTTTATGTAGATGTTCATATAGATATTCATGTAGATATTTATGTAGATGTTCATGTAGATGTTTATGTAGATGTTCATGTAGATATTCATGTAGATGTTCATGTAGATGTTTATGTAGATGTTCATGTAGATGTTTATGTAGATGTTTATGTAATGGTTTATGTAAATGTTTATGTAATGGTTTATGTGGATGTTCATGTAGATGGTTGTGTAGATGTTCATGTAGATGTTTATGTAGATGTTCATGCAGATATTCATGTAGATTTTTATGTAGCTGATCATGTAGATATTCATGTAGATGTTTATGTAGATGTTTATGTAGATGTTTATGTAGATGTTCATGTGGGTGTTCATGTAGATATTCATGTAGATGTTTATGTAATGGTTTATGTAAATGTTTATGTAATGGTTTATGTGGATGTTCATGTAGATGGTTGTGTAGATGTTCATGTAGATGTTTATGTAGATGTTCATGTAGATATTCATGTAGATGTTTATGTAGGTGTTCATGTAGATATTCATGTAGATGTTTATGTAGATGTTCATGTAGATGTTTATGTAGATGTTCATGTGGGTGTTCATGTAGATGTTCATGTAGATGTTTGTAGATGTTTATGTAGATGTTCATGTAGGTGTTCATATAGATGTCCATGTAGATGTTCATGTAGATGTTCATGTAGATGTTCATGTAGATGTTCATGTAGGTGTTCATGTAGATGTTCATGTAGATGTTCATGTAGGTGTTCATGCAGGTGTTTATGTACGTGTTCATAATGCCGTTGTCTGTCTTTCTTGGTCTCATTTTACTTGTGTTTAAGCCAAAACATTTTGATCTGTATCCAGTTTCAGAAATTAATAGCATGTTGACATGTACATTATCAGGTCACTATATCTACATTGAGACAACAGACATGCTCCGTAATTCAAAAGCTATTTTGATGTCCCCTACTTTCCTGCCATATAGGGGAATAAACAAGTGTGTGGAATTTTGGTATCATAGTTTTGGAAGTAAGTAAAGCTCATTATCACTATATCTCAGTAGCCATTTATCACTGTATCTAAGTAGCCTTTTATACCTGTTTCTAAGTAGCCATTTATCACTGTTTCTAAGCAGTCATTTATCACTGTATCTAAGTAGCCATTTATCACTGTATCTAAGTAGCCATTTATCACTGAATCTAAGAAGACATATTTCATCTTCTGCCCCTTGACCTTCAGTACACCTTAGTTCTCCCATACCCAATCTTGGCTCAAGCTGAAATTTTGTATCATTTTTTTTAAATTTTACCTGACAACACAAGAATGTATATAAAAAATTAATTGTTTGGTATTTCAATCTAGGGAAATTGAACTTCACTGGAGTGGGGATGTAAGCTGAATTAGTCCTCTTTAAAGTAAATTTGAAACAACCAAAGATAACTATACAATCTTCTATTTTCATATTCACCTCACTAGCAGAGTGGTTAGTATGTAGGCTTAAGGAGGCGTGAGCCATAAGTTCGAATTCAGGTCGTTCCCGCAACTCTTTTTTTTAAAATAAATGCCTTAAAAAAGATGATTACGGTAAAATTCAGCCAGATATCTCTTTCCTGCCCCCCTCCCCCCAATTCTCCCAACTCATTTTTAGCGGCCCCCGAAAGGAGAGTAGACGCTATTAGTTTTATTATTAGTATTAGATCTCGTAAACTAGAAAAAATATTGAAAATACGACGTCGTGATATTTTAGGCTTTTCAAACTTCTGATGCAACGGCTACTTTTTTTTTCTGAAAGCGGAAAATTTAATTTTTAAAATCAATTATGCAACTATATTCTGATATTCTTTCTGAAAATATTGAAACCTAACCTTTTTACCTGCCTGGGTGGACTACTTCGGGAGCCGATTATGAGTTTGTGTTTCCAAACAAACTGTCTTTGTAACCTTGTTTTTTTTTGAAATTTTAATAAACTACTCACATTTTAACGATCAACTTAACATACTCATTTAGCCCGTGAATTAGTGTAACTGTTACAATGAAATTTCACGGCCCGCTCGTTTTCCTTTTCTCTCTCTCTTTCGCTCTCTGGAACCCCCATTTTTACAGAGCTTATATCAACTCACTCTGTCTGTCTATTAGTTAAAATTTTGAAAATGTTTTTTCCCGTTTTCCATTCTCGGATCAAGTTAAAACTTTGCACAATTATTCATTAAACCTGACAAGACATGAGTCAAATAAATAAATTAAACAATTAGTTATTGGGTGAATTTTTTTGTTTGATATCGAAATAAGGGGAATAAATGCTACTTAAAGAGAGATGTGCATATCTATATGGATTTAATCCCCTTATTAAATTTCGACACGCTTTCACTCCCACTTACCATTTTTGAATGAAATTGGAATTTTGCATAATTATTCGTAGTCAATACACGAATCAATCAAAATATTTACCAATTAGTTAATCATTAAATGCTAATTAATTAATTTAGTTATATGTAACATAAAGGGAGATAAATAATGTATTTTCACATAAATGGCAGTACTTAGCGGTTCTTTCTCTTACACAAGCTTTGTTTTTTAAAAGTATTATTTTTCTATTGCTTGTTTTTTTTTTTTGCCAGCGCATCGTAATTTGTCAAACATAGACTTTTGACTAAATTTGGAAAGACCCGCTTTATAATGCACCCCGATACATGCTCTCATATTTTGGGCCCCTTTAATTTAGTAGAACTTTGACTTACCCGCTTCTCTTCCTCCGTCCCTCCCCTCCACCACCACCACCAGCAGCAACAAAAAGTTTATCCTTTGTACACATTCCCGTTCCCCTTCTAGATTAATCTTGGCATGAAAAGAAATATCATTTTGGTTCTATTAATTTTGAATGTAGAGAAAAGACGATATAGATCTTTTCAAATTTTTGTCATGCATAACAAGCGTATTTTACTTTTTTTTTTTTTTAAAACATTTTTGTGTCCAGGAAACGCTGGCGCACTCCGTGTCCATTTAAAACCAATACCTGCAAAAGGAAAGCCACTGGTTATATTCGACCGTGATGGGTTGAATAATGATACATGGTTTCGAGGTTTTGCTGAAATACGAGCACAGCAATATACCTATAATGTAAGTACATTCATAACATAACAAAATAAATCATACGCTCGATAATAGTGAAACTTACGTTCAAGACCCATCTTGCTGTAGGTCAAACTCATATGAGTTTAAAAACGTGGTTTATTACTTATACTAGTCCCAACAGTTTCCGCCACATTCTTTGGAGTAATGCGGAATAAAAAAAAGGCGCCGTCTACATGAGAACATCCACATCAATGTCTGCAAGTACGGCGACGATGTATTAAACCTAAGACGCATATTCTTCCATAATAACATTGAAGGGCTGAATGTCACAGAGATTCATTATTCTTCCATAATAACATTGAAGGGCTGAATGTCACAGAGATTCTCTATACTTCATTGAGTAGGAGATTCAATTAGCTCAATGAGATCGCTGAGGGTGTTAGCTCGTTTGGTGTGTCTATCATCCTAAGAATACTGGAGGTCAAGTTACAAATGACCCACTAAGGAGCTTATTCAACTCTACAAATCGATGCGTTTCACAACCTCCTTTATATTTTTCGACCACTTCACATACTTTTGAACCCAGACAGCACAGAGCCCAACAATGTTTCACTGTTTGAACTAGTCATTAAGAGTTGAGCCAAGGGTCATTAATTAAACTCTAAGCCAGCAAGAGCTTCCTCGTACCAACCTGACTGGACAAGAAAGCAGAAGGCAACTGTGTAGTTCAGGCCAGCAGCGCTCTGATCGCCTCCACTAAGAGTGTAACGGACGAGATCTCGCCACCTACCAACTACACAAATCAATGTGATTCTCTCCGCTCTTCTGTAAGGCTCTGAGACCTGGGTGCGCCAAAGAAGGCATCCAAGACTCCTCAAAAGCTTCCATTAACAGTGCCTCTCCAGAATGGACGTACACTTAAAAGACTACTATTAATTACCATTCGACTGTCGTAAAATAGATGTTCTCTGGGAATCGATGTGTTGATCTACCAAGACGCCATTTCGCTCTCACTGTTTTCAAGTGAAGCTGTTGTTTGCAGATGTCTCATGAAAGCAATAACCGGTTGCGAGACACATGTTTGAGACTCAAAAAAAGAAAAACTTAAATAGATATGACAACGACATTAGATGTAGCAAAATATGCAGGTTGCTATTGATTGTACCTAGTTTCCTGAAAAATCGCTCAATGCCCATATTATTACTAGGTACACGAGGGGATTGTTACCGTTGTCTCGAGGATAATGTGACTACTCTTAAGTCTTCGGATATAATGCAAATAACCACCTCACTAATTAGTAATGAAATTCTATATGTGATTGTGTTTTGGTGCTCAACTCTACAAAATTAATTTTCAAAATATTAAAAAGATAACAATGATACAAAACCTTTATATTTTTTTATGACTAGAATCTGATGACTGGTGATTTTATAATATTAATTAATTTTCATTCTAATTAAGCATACACATTTATTGGAGGCGCTAAATGAATAACTTTATTCTCTCTTGGTTTATTCAGATTCTGTTTGAGGCGACGGTTGGAGGAGCTTATGGAGATATTGCTTTGGACGATATCAATATATACAATTGTAAAGGTACTATAAGACGAGAATATTACGCAGATAAGCTTAGTGAAAAGTAGACATAATCAACTCATTGAAGATTAAATTATGTTGTACAGTTAGAGAGACAGAAAGAGGAAGATAGAGATTTTAGAGGTAAGAGGGAGAGCCATAGAAAAAAAAGAGGGGGGAAAGGAAGGGAAGAGATGAAAAGAAAGAGACGGAGAGAGAGGGAAATAAAGGGAGGGAGAAAGAGAGTGGTAAAAAATATTTATAGAGAGAGAGTGGGAGGGAGAGAGAGTTTAAATGTAGGAGGCAGAGATAGAGAGAGAGGTGGAAGGAGAAATTGAGAGAGTTTAAAGGTTGGAGGCAGAGAGAGGGAGAGAGGTGGAAGGAGAGAGAGTTTAAAGGTAGGAGGCAGAGATAGAGAGAGAGAGAGGTGGAAGGAGAAAGTGAGAGAGTTTAAAGGTTGGAGGCAGAGATAGAGAGAGAGGTGGAAGGAGAGAGGGAGAAAAAGAGAGAATGGGTAAAGAGGTAATACGGAGAGAAAGAAAGAGACAGTGGGGAATTTAGAAGAGATTGAATGAATGACGGAGTAGAGATAGGCAGTCGTTTTATCAGGGGTCCTAGCCTGTCTAATGAAATAAAATGAAATAATACATTCACGTTTCGGTCGCCTCGCCAGACTTGTGGGTAAAACTAGTGTGTTAAAGTATGATTAGCATTTCGATGGTTCTCGTGACAGGGTGACACTTGGGTAAAAATGCAGGAACAGTTCACACTACCCATTGGATACAGTCTTTTTTTTTTATCGATCACAGGGGTAAATATTACTATTGGTTTTGTTTGGTCTGTCAGGCTATATCATCTGAAAAACTTGAAAATATATTGAAAATCCGATTACGTAATTTTCTTAACTTGTAAAGTTCTTGGGCTAGAGGTTTCCCCATGTGGCCAACGAGATAATAATTCTTTTCTCAGCGATATACATCAACTGTTAAATTTTTAGCAAGAAATCGATAGAGACATTTTTGAGATCATTTGTCCATGCAGTTTCGTGGCTAGTTCAACTTACTACTCGTGACTTTAACATGTCCTCTTTAAATTAACGCATCATTAAACGGTATGAAGAAATGTGGTGTAGATGTAATGGAGCCTATTTTAAAATGTAAGAAAATGAAAGGACGAAGACCTGGAGAAGTTATTAAAATAAATAGACCAAACAATCGATGTCAAAGACGTTACATTGAATTAGTATCGACAAATCACTGTTTCCAACTCTATAATAACAAGGTTACAAAGACAGTTTCTGTGGAAACACAAACTCAAAATCGGTCGTCCTCCGAGCGTCTGCACCAGGATTCGAACACGAGACTTCTGGTTTCAAGTGCTTTACCCATCAGCCACAGCATCTCCATATATCCATTAAGCGTACACATATATTTTTTAAAATAATAATTATTAACCTTATCCATACATTCAAAATTAATATCATGTTACATGTATTAAAAAGAAACTAATAAAGATTTATTCTACAAAATTAGATACATTGGTAAAACGAAAAAATTTTTTTGACCTATATATCTAGATTACTTTAGGTAGTGCTCTAGCTACAGTTGTGTACAAATGACCTGACGAGACTCTCCCTTCGCAAATAAAACATTAATATCTCCGTTGTCATTAGTCATACAAACTAGACCTAGATGTAGCTAGATCTAAACCTAGTTATAGATCTAAATCTAGGTCTAGATCTGGAACTAGATCTGTCTAGATCTAGAAATAGATCTAAGTCTAGATCTAGAAATAGATCTAAGTCTAGATCTAGAAATAGATCTAAGTCTAGATCTAGAAATAGATCTAAGTCTAGATCTAGAAATAGATCTAAGTCTAGATCTAGAAATAGATCTAAGTCTAGATCTAGAAATAGATCTAAGTCTAGATCTAGAAATAGATCTAAGTCGAGATCTAGATCTAAGTCGAGATCTAAGTCTAGATCTAGATCTGAAATGAATATAGAATCCTGATATAAAATCTACTACTCTATATCTAAACTAGAACTCGTATGACTTTACAAGTTTAATTTTAAAATTACTAAACCTAGGCTAATGTTATAATCAGGAATAGTAGGCCTTTTGTTACCGAGTAATGGTGTACTTTTGCTGTTCGTATCCGATTCATTTCTTAATGTGATACTACTGACGGACAGACAGACCACACAAAATTAATAGCGTCTTTTCCCCTTTCGGGGGCGCTAAAAATTACTTCCTGTTCTAAGCAAAAGAACTTAGAAATTTGATTTCACACATTAAAGGGTTAACTCAAATACTTCGCTTATAAATCTGTATTGTATATTCCTGATACAGCGAAAAGGGTTGCTAGTTATGGATTTGCTTCCTTGTAGTCAAATCTCGAATAAAGACAATGACTGCCTTATCTGTTGTAAATATGTGTATGCTATTCACTGCCATGAAAGGTAAATGAGTAAATCAATTTGATTTTTTTTACAGTACCAACACGTCCTCCAGTGAAAGGTGTTACGCCGGCGACAAGGAAAACGCAAACATTAACCCAGTCAAAAGTACAGCTACCAACAGCAAAGCCAACAACAACAAAGCCAACTACTGCAAAGCCAACAACAACAAAGCTAACTACAGCAGTGCCGATGACAGCAGAGCCAACAACAGCAGAGCCAATAACATCAGAGCCAACAACAGCAGAGCCGAAAACAGCAGAGCCAACAACAGAAGAACCAACAACAGCAGAGCCAACAACAGAAGAGCCAACATCAGCAGAGCCAGCACAAACATCGGCGTCGTCTACAGAAACTGCATCCATGGAGATTGCTTCGACTGACGGTATAATAACACTCTCTTTGCCCACAGTAACAACCATTAATAATATTACTACCCCACCCATGGTAACAGATGGAACAACAAAAGACACATTAATGGTCAGTTTAATGAAGGAAGATTTTTCTAGTTTTGTAGGGTCCGGTGATGATACTATTACTGAAGTACCAGAACCTACATACTTTTGGACCACTGGCCCAGATGAGACCCCCTCGTCTGAAAACACTCCTGTTCCGACCATGGACATTTTAAGATATACTACTGAGAATACTAATAGTGAGGATTCTAATAATATTGTTGATAATAGTAAAATCAGCAATACCAATGATAACGAGGCCCCTAAATCTAAGTCGAAGGAAAAACCCGGACGCCATCCTGCGTACGTAGCCGGCCTGATTGGATCTGTATTAGCAGTGATTATAGCTGTTATTATATTGGTTATAGGCATTAGAAAGTGGAACAGAAAGAGACAAAGCTCTTCTGCAGTTAAAGAGGTGAACGAGAATGAGCTGAACGAGATACTTGTCAACGATAGTAAGCCAGACACCTCGACACCACCAGAGAATCCTTCCGATAAGGGAAATGTCGAAACGACTCTTAAAGCAGATCTAGAAGCCACAAACAATCCTAAGCCAGACACCTCGCCACCACCAGAGAATCCTTCCGACAAGGAGAGTGTCGAAAAAGAAGAAGCCAATAGCAAGAGCGATAAGGACATAAATAATGGCAGCAAAGAAACGCAAACGATCGATAACCGGGAAGACGATAATGCAAAGAAAACTTTGGGCGCAAATACCAACGAAGAATTTAAAACGAACTCTAATGAAATTGTAACCGAAAACATAACACCAGACACTGAAGCCAAGATAATTGATTCAACCACTATCAGCTCAAACGTGGAAGCTTTATTATCATCAGGATCAAAAGATAATAATGCTAAAGAAAGGGATAAAGAAAATAAAGCGGAGGAAAAGACTGACTTAACGTCAACAGCTGATGGAAATGTCGAGGACAAAAATGACGAGAAAAAAATAGATAAAACTGACTCGCCAAATACCGAAGATAAAATTCCACTACTCGAAACTCATAAAAAATCCAATGATCATAAATTTTCAATGTTCAAAAAACTATTCCGAAATGAAGACGCAAAGTCTGCGAAAAATAAAAACCCAGATTCAGAAACAGCAGGAACTTCAAAAGAACAAGAGCAAAAAGAAGAAACCGCTAATACAATTAGTGTAGATGAACGTGTTAGTAGTCAACAGAGCAATGATGTTGAAAATGTTGTCGTACAAAAAGCTGAGGGGCAAAACGATAAATTGGCAAGTGTTGAAGGGCAAGACTTTCAGTTGCCCAAAGCTGAGGGGCAAAACGTCGAAATGCCAAAAGAAGAGGGGCAGCATGTTGAGTCGTCAAAATATGAGATAAATAAAGACAATACACAAAAGGCTCCAATGGACAAAAAAGCGAATGAAAAACATTTGAAGAAAATAAAGAAAGATCGTGAGAATGAAGAGAAGAGAAGAAAACAAGAAGAAAAGAAAAAGAAAAAGGAAGAAAGTAAAGCGAAAAAAGATAAAACTAAGAAAGACGTTTCAAAAGCCAAGGATGAGATTGGAGAATGGAAAGACGTTTCAAAAGCCAAGGATGAGATTGGAGAATGGAAAGACGTTTCAAAAGCCAAGGATGAGATTGGAGAATTGCAGACAAAATCTTTACAAGACAAAAACATCGAAACAAAGGATGCTGATGGAAACGCCCTCACAGCGCAAACTAACATCGGATTAGACGATCAGTGCGTTGAAATCCAGAAGGAAGAGAAGTCTGAAAGGGAGGCGGTCTCTTCAATAACTTTAGGCAAAAATGATCAAGTCTTTGGTATAACTACTAATCTTTTTGACTTAATCAACAACTCCAAAGATCCGCTGATACCAGAAATTACAAACCAAGATGACAACCAGACTCCAGGTGAGGGAGCATCAATTGGAACGCCTTCTGATGCAGACATGACTTTAACCCATAACGATACAATAGTCGTACGCTTTTGATTTGGCATTTCAAAATATTGTGCAAAGAGAGCACTTGATATTAAAAAAAAAACCCTTGATCATGTGATGGATAAAACAAGATCAACTTTTCAGGAAGCTTATGATTTTCACACCAAACCAACTCCATTAGAGAAATTGTGTGAATGAAAAGTCTATGTTGTTCAGTATGTGTTTTGATTGATATTTTCAATGTTAAGATGACTATGCACTGACATTTCTCAATAGAACTTTATTGTTCAAACAATTTAGTTTTTTAAATGTAATTTAATTATTTCTTGGTCAATACATTTTGATTTTTTTCACCGAATTACTTTTTTTTAGTAAAGTGAATTTTGCACATTATTTAAAGATGAATACGTCATTTAATAGCAATTCAATCTACAATATAAAATACTTGATCTTGACCACTCATTCACACAAAAAAATTAATTTCTCCTCTTATCTAGGGCGATAAAATACGAAGATTTAACATATTCACTTTTAACTTAACCCTAGCTGTTAAATTTATCAAACAAGCAAAATATAAGAAAACTAGTCGACCCGCAGCGTAGCATACGCCGCTATTTGCCGGAAGTATTCATGTAGACAGCGTATTGTCGAGTGGAGTGTATAACTGTGCTTCCGTGAGTAGTTATCCTAATGTTCGCTAACAAAGCTTACTGCCATCTTGCGAAGTTTCGTCGATGACATTTAGCCAGAAATATGCGACTAATAGAAATTGCTAGTTACCCGATGCAGGAATTTCGACAACATTGCAAGACCTGTTGACACGAAATACATGTGAAGCCGTGACCATGGTTAGGAAACGAGGGCCAATACGAAGGGGCAAAATAGAAACAAAGCTACAGAAAAAAAAACATGCAACTATTTTAATGACACCAGATATTGACGTGGGTAAAAATACACACATAAATGCAGTCAAATATAGAATGTATATCCTTCGTGGTCGAAGTTGAGCGCTTTTCTCATTACCTATGGACTCGAAGATGGCTGAGAAGTCCAATCCTCGCTTTAAAAAGCCGTCGCATTCGTGGCATGGGTGGGTTAGGTCAGTTGCAAACAGACCTGCTTCTTCTCTCAACTTTTTGTTGGTTCGGCGCTCTTTCGCCTTGGCCTATCTTCTTGCTTCGAATCTTGAGACTCCGAGACTCACAGCTTCACGCCATGAAGGGGGATAGAGAGCTAGTGTTTCCCAGCCGTGAATGTCGATATCGCATTCCTTGAAGGAGCTCTTGAGAAATATAGAATGTATAAAGAGAAAGAATACTTGTTCTCCCCCCCCCCCCCTCCTCTTTTTTCTGAGCCATGCTCTCTGTCCCCCCGAAAGTTACATGCGTAACTCTCAGATAATCCGACTTGCAGAAATAAAAGAGTTATTTTTCCATGACTTTTTCGTGGTGTCCCGCATGGTTGGGCCACGAAGAGTATTTTATATATATATATATTGATAGATAGATCCTTAAAAAAAACTCCGCCCTTAAAACTATATCTATCAAAAATGTACAAGTTATTTCCCTTATTCGATATCAAACGCAATAATTAATTACCAATAATTAACTGACTAATTGGGTATTATTATTATTTTTTATTCATGTTTTGTTAGGTACAATAAATAATTGTTTCAGGTATTAACTTGATCGGAGAATGCGTTAGGGAGAAATAACGTAAGCAAACATGGAAGGGAACTAACCCAACACATTTAGCCATATCTGTGGAGACTGAACGTTGCTCTTGTTGGTATGGAACAAAATAATTAATTACCAGTACCTCTTTTGTGGGGTTTGGGGGGGATGTTATAATACTGTTTGTGAAGATGGGTTACTCTACATAAGGTGCCTCTCTAGATCGAGACCTATTACTGACAAATTAAAAATATATATGTAAAGAGTGGACTGAGTTGAGAATAGTGATGTTTCTTCTTTCAGACTGTCCCTCTGGAAGGGGCGTTTCAAATTTAAAATATTGTGTGTATATGTGGGTCTTAGAAGTGTTTGTGCATAGTCTATAATAGAGGGTTGCGGGCCCTTCGTTTTTAGGAAGAAAGAGACAAAAAAAAAATGAACATAGTATTAATCCTGATAATCGATTTTCAGTTGCGCTTCTATTCTATACGGTACAAAATATGTGTACTGCGAGTATATTATTATATGCTAGGACGGTATGTTTTGTTTAAACCTGTGCTTTACCGCAGAAAACAAAAATTAAAGCTCAAAATTGGGACGTAGAATCTGAAGGCTGAAAAATAGTGTTGGGAGTGTGTGTGCGTTGTAATGCTGGCCGTTTTATTCATGTGTGGAAGAGTCTTCCGTGTATAATAACAATACAATCTATTTAAACTGTAGCCTAGCATGGATATCTGGTGGTAATGTTACATAATTGAAAAGTATATTTAAGCACAGGGTGCATTATTTGTTATCTTTTAATAGTAACTCAGTATGCATGTACAATGTTAAACATTTATGTAATTGTGACCAATGCTCTACCGCTTGCATATTAAACTCCGCTTTTTAAAGTGAAGCATTTAGAATAATTTTTTTTTCCCCTTTCGACTATAAGCCTATTTTAATTTAATCACGTATTTATTCCCCCTTTTCCAATAGCATTATTTCCTTTTATTTCTACTGTTGGACACCTCTTCACCACGTCGTGCGTAAAGTATGGACTCCTTTAAGGTTAATGGAGTTGTTTTTGGACTTTATTATTTGGTGAGCGTCAGAGACGACATAGACGGAATCCTTCAGCATCGGAACAAATGTTTGAATCGTTACCACTCTTGATTGTATCATTACATTGTTGGCCATTCGCCTGTTCAGTTGATTAACTGGAATTTTTTGTTACCTTTGTCTTAACCAACCTTAATCAAAGACATCAACTAATGAACTGCTTTTATTCTTCTTTGTAATTAATATGACATTATTGTCACTACATGAAAGTTTCACTCATAATAAAACAAAACAAATGAATCCAAACTTTTACACGCCAAATTCTATAATGTAAAGTGCATATCCTAACCCAGAATTGGCCTCTTTCATTATTTACAGCGGACGTAGGAACTATAAACGGCTATTAACCTGAAAATTACCTTTTAGTCTCCAGTTCAAATGTCCGCAGACTATCAAGCTTTAATTGAACCTTTCATAAACAGTGTGGTAGGATGGTGGTTTTTGATAGATTGTATTTAAAGCTTCCGATATTCAAGCTGATGATATCGAACTTTCTATCTACATTGCGAGGCGATTGGTGAACTTTTCAAGAGGCCGACTCTTAGGTATGTGTGATAACACACACTCTTTTTGTTATCTAGCTCTGTTTACATTTATTTTTTTCGTATAAAGATTCTCCTGTTCATGTGTAAGTATATGTTTCATTTCATCATTAATTAGATTAGTTTCTTTAGACTACTCACATGTCGAATCCAGTTGATATTTTGTACAGGTATTTCTGGTAACTAACAAAACAAGAATAGATTTTTAAAACTAATTTAATTAATTATAATAATAATTACCGTAATTAATTAATTTTGTTTCGTATCAAACAAGGGAAAGAATTGTATTTGACAGATGTGGTGGTATAAATTAAATTAGTCCCCTTTGTACTTTGTGTAGAGAATTAGATCGTCACTTAGAACTTTGAAACTAACTATTGATAACTAAGAAACCTATTTCCATGGTACAGTGGTTAATGTTTTGGCTAGAGAAGGGTTGAGATCGTCTTACACCTTTTTCTTTTAAAAAAAAAAGCGATCACGGTTACCTTTACACAGATACCACCTTCTTTCTTCCTCTACCAACTAGTCCAAACAAGTGAAAGGATCGAGAGAAAGCTTAGAGCACGCAATTGCGCTAAACAAAAACAGTTGGTAAAATATTTCTACTCACAAAGATTTATTGTTCATCTAGATCTTATTACACATTGAATTGCATGACTGATCCAAGCTAATTGATACAATTACACTTCGTATATATATATATATTTCTTGTTCTCTCAAATTTGAATTCGTAGAAAAATGTACCTAATTATTGGCTATGTATCCTAATTTCTTTAGACTGGCAATTTCTCTCCATCCCAACTGAGTGCAAACTATAGCTTTTTCACCTTCACCTTCACCTACCTTTTAGTCTTGTTGGACCATTGGGGCACCACGCAAGATCTGTCGACTGTCTTTCATCATTCCTCACAGTCTTTTGGCCCGTCCGTTCTTTTATGTTGTCTTCCCATCGATTTCTCTGTCAGCCTCCTCTTCTTTTTCCTGGTACTGTTCCCTGAAGGAAGGTGTTTGCAAGCCCCAAAGACCCAGTAATATGGCCATAGAGTTTTAGTTTGTGTTTTTATTTTTTTACAACAGTTAGCAGGTAATCGTGGGGTCTAATCGCTGCAGTAGCCCTGTCTCTAATCTCTTTGTTGTGATGCGGTCTTTAAATGTGATACCTAGAATCTTTCTGTAGCATCTCACTTCTATTGCTAGGATCCTCCTCTCTAGCTCTGCTAAATCATTTCCCCATTTACATTATAAAAGGTAAAGTTTCCCTTTCAGATCTAGCGATCTATGGGGCAGATGATGTTAAGGTCATCTGTTTCTATGGCCAACGGTTAACAAGCAGGGTGTTATGTGGCCAGCACAACGACCAACCGCCTTTACTTTCCCCAACTTAAGTCAGGTACCCATTAGAATTGGGTGGACTTAGGGGCGCCCTATAAATCCCGAAATATAAAGTCTCAGTGTTCACCGAGATTCGAACCCAGGACCCCAGGTTCGGAAGCCGAGCGCTTAACCACTCAGCCACCGCTCCCCCTATTTACATTATGCTACCATGCAAAAAATGTTTAGAATTCTTAGACATGCTTCAGTTAAGTAAAGAACATTGCAATCTGTCCTGACAATAATTTATTTTTATTTGGCTATTGATGTTTAAAGTCATCCTTCAAGGAGCACGAAAAAAGATCGTTTGAAGAAAAAGCTGACTGGACAATTTAAAAGAATGGACCAGCCTCTCTCTTGATATTCTACTAAAAACAGGAGCTAACCGAACAAAATGGAGGGATTCGGTGACTCGATCTGTCAAGGGACAGATGATGATGATAATGCTTTTTATGTATCTCCATCTGAGGTCTTCTTCTATTAAGATAGTTTTATAAGATGTGGTAACTTTGTTGTTTTTTTATCTAATGCATTGTTCTTACTGACTGCACATCGCTCTAATGCTTCTATGAGATTCCCTAATCGGTTCCCCTGTGCGCTTTT
The DNA here is from genome assembly GCA_030265305.1 of Biomphalaria pfeifferi. Classification (NCBI taxonomy): domain Eukaryota; kingdom Metazoa; phylum Mollusca; class Gastropoda; family Planorbidae; genus Biomphalaria; species Biomphalaria pfeifferi. The sequence continues at coordinate 1,423,141 of JASAOG010000086.1, read as the reverse complement.
TTTTACAGATGTGAAAACATCCTTTTTTCTGCTTGAGTCGACGACAAGCCCTATTTTTTTTTTAAAAATCTACATTTAGACAACAACAAAAAAAGAACAAGCACTAAACCATAACAAAGCCATCATTGCAGAAAGTAAATAGACACTAACTTTTCCCATTATGTGTACAGGGTGTTTTTTTTTTTTTAATAAGAATAAAACCATGTATATATACATATGTGTATATTGTTTGTTAAAGTAACATTATTTCACAGCGGTGTAACATGTATTTATTTCTGAACTGGCTAATAATGTAAATCGACACTATACACTGACAAGAAGACGACTTATCAAAACCAACTAACCATACGTGACATAAGCATCTCTTAAATTAACGCATCATTGTATACAAACATGAGAGTAAAAAAAATCATTGGAAATTACTGAAATGTTTTGTTAGGGATTGGGGACTAAAAGAATCACACAAAAATAACAACAGAGACACTTTTAATAAAATAACACACGGCGTATAACAAAGGGACACACAATGATGGAATTAGAATGATTGGTCAGAGCACTGGTTTTGTTGACTGCTGGTCTCTACAACACATTCTATCCATGTACTGCTCATGAGCTGAAAAACACATCATTAGAACTATAACTGATCAAGAAATTTAGTATTTAATAATTAAAAAAAACAACAAAAAAAAACAACAAAAAAACAATAAGAGTTCAGGTGATCCAGATCTTTGAGAGGGGGGGTGTGTGATTTTTTTCCCAAACCCTCACCCTAACGCCAAGTAAACCCTAACCCTATACACACAAATACAAATATATATATATATATATCTACAAGAAAAAAAACAGTGGTCTATATTGCAATTAGAGAAGTGTTTCTAATGGCTTCGAAAAAAAAAATGACAGTTACGTTGGTGGCCTTTCTCGTGACAGGGGTCTGGTTGAGAGCTGTAAGCTTCCCCAGCGCTCCGCCCCGAACGCCAACAACAGAAACGCATTCTCCTGACAACTATAGGTTATAATTCATCCTATTTAAAAAGGCAGGTCAAATTAAGTAAAATTAAGTAACGTGGGGTGGCAAGGGGCAAGGGCCGATACTGAAGTTCGACTGACATTCGAGGTATAAGTAGTGTAAGTATATGTTTATTAGGCGTATTTAGTCTACCGTTATCGTTATGTTAAGCCAGACCTCTTCTAGATCTTGCTGTCCTTTGTTTTGTTCATCTCAAGACGTCCACAAAACGATTGTTAAACGCTCTTTGCATTTTTTACCGTTTTAATGAGCGCAAAATATCTAAATTTTAAGAACATTTTGGATGTTTTTAGTTGAGAAATATTCTAATATGAATTTCAAGGCCCTAACTAAATTGCAAATGTAACCGATTTTTTGCTAGATAAAAATGATTTAGATTCAGGCTTTGAAAATAATATTTGGAAAAAAGTTCATTTATAAGTGATTAATTTTGTTGTAACTTCATTTTGTTAGACAGCTATAATATAAAACTTTGAACAAAACAAGTACGGAAGAGGGAGGGGACATTAAGTAGACCGATTAGATTCTACTCTAAATTTTGTGTATTTTTAGGATTAATGTATAAATTGTTAGTAATAGTCCCCAAGTATTTATACAATAGATAAATCTCAGATTGAGTAAACGTAGGGAAAAGAGAACTATATTTGGGTTGAAAACTCATCTCCCCATTGTTCAACATAGGTCAACGTACCAGTAGAAGTACTACTTAATATACAAATTATATTAAATAAATATATTTAACTAAATTTTGTTCACAAACAATGGTTTCTGCATTGAAATTGGACCCCCCCCCCCACCACTCTAAATCGGCCAACAACTACCAGATGGAGGCGACATAGTGAAAATTGCTTAAAATATCATGAAGAAGCTTGTATCATATAAATATGTAACTAATTCTGTTATAATAATAATCCTTATTTATAATATTATAAATACTCGCCACCAGAGGTTCTCGAGTCTACTGAACATCTGCTGTACTGTGATAAGCATGTTTTGACCGACAAAACAGGCAGATTTTAATCGCCCTGATCTGATGTTCATTGATACAAAAGAAAAATTCTCTAATTTTATTGACATCACCGTACCACTGTCTCGTAATTTAAGAAAAACTGAAATAGAAAAACAAAGAAAATATGGGAACCTAGGCCTGGAGATTAAGCGTTTATGGAAGTTATCCAAAATAACAATATACCCCATTGTTACATCAACCGAAGTGAAAATAACAACCGAATTCACAGAAATATATATATATATATATATATATATATATATATATATATATATATATATATAATGTCTTGCCTCCACTCAGTTAAAGCTACACTACAACAGATTATACGTTTTAATCTTTTTTTTTTCCATATGTTAAACATTGATTACTTAAATGTCCTGTACAAGAGCGTAACATGGTACCCGTGGGACTGGGTTCAAGGTTCACGATAATACCCACCTCTCCCTTTCACCCAAAAGAAGTCAGACAGTAGGTATCAGTTCATTGACAAGACGGCATGCCTCTGCAGGTAGTATCTTTTACCTGAGCTCATTAGAGATGTTCACTATAAAATTAAAAAAAAGTATCAACGGAACTTCAGAATTGCCAACTTTTTAAAAAAAAAAGAGCCTTACTTTTGACGAAATATCAATGTGTGGTAGTGAAGCTTCACATCAAATCTCCTCTACTACCTCTAGCTAGTTGTCCATTTGTTTTGAACACAGTTTGTAAGACCTAATACTGTTTCTGTGTTGAAATTATTTTGCTCAATAACTTGAAGAGTTTAGAAAATCTGATTCTGCAGTGCTAAAAACCTATCATATGCCTTTAAACGGCTAATCAACACTAACTTAATTTTGTACACCGGATACATCAAAAACTAGTTATAGTTTTTTTTCCTGCTAAGTATGTTATGATATATGATATTTTGGGTTTTTAGCACATCGGCAAAATTTAGGCCATGTCGCGCCTATAATCCCTCAAGGGTCATTCCCCCTTCATATCCTAAGAGCTAAATTCTATACAGTCAAGTCAAATTGTATGAATTCAATACAAATCTGTTGTAAATATTATATATTATATCTTTCTTTCCCTATAACAAATAAAACCCTGGAAAATCTCCAATCAGAAACAAAAAGATCTATCAACAATAAATGCTAAGTAAAATTATGTAAAAATTCGATGCAGTTGAAATATCCATTTTTCTTTTCTTTCGAACTCTCTGTCGGCCTCTTATTGGCATTGGGTCCAAGTGCATTGAGCCTTTTATAGCGATGGTTGCTAGGCCACTAGATGTACATTGGCCAATATTGACTAATACTATAGTTAAAAGTTTATTATTTTACTTTCTATGTTACGAAAGAAAGAAAAAAAAAGCCAACTTACCTTCAGTGAATAAATGATGGAACAAAACTGTTTTCTTTAAAAAAAAAAAACGCTCACGTTATTAGCGGCAAAGGAAAAAAAAAGAAAAAAAATCGAGCTTCTGTAAAACGGATAATACATCGATTTCTAACGCGATCAGTACATTTTTTTTCACACAATTTTTTAAAAATGTTTTTCCTACTACATCACTTTCCGGGGAGGATTTTTTTCAAATGGCAGGAACATTGGTCGCTATACACTTTCACTTATCCAAAGAAACTCCCTTCCCTAGGAAAGGCGCAACAGAGAACAAAAGAAAAGAGAACACTATTAGATTCCACCATTACAAAGGTTGAAACTGGGTCTGCTTAGTCATGTGAAGTACAGCACAGATCTTTAATCTTTCATTCCAAGACTATACAATACTAGCAGTATGCACCCGCCACTTTTGTTTATTTGTTCTAAGGCCTTTTAGCGGCCCCCTAAAGGGGAAAAGACGCTATTAGTTTTGTGTGGAATGTCTGTCCGTCCGTCAGCCCGTCAGTCCGTTCCGTTTAGATCTCGTAAACTAGAAAAGATAGGGAAAATCTGACATCATAATATTTTTAGACCATTCAAAGTTCTGATGCAACGGCTACTTTTTTCTTTTCTGAGAGCGAAAAATCTAATTTTTTAAATCACTTATGCAAGCATTTTTTTCATAAAAATACACCACTTTCACAACTATTCACTATTAATAGTAATTTTTTTTTTCAAAATTTTTTTTTACATTTGTATTGTAAAGTTAGATAGATAAGTTATGTCATACTTACTACAATATTTAAAGGGAAAAAAACTCTATTTAGTATACATATAAGTTGGACATAATTTAAAACAACAATTAATATGTAGTTTTTCATATTATCGTCTGAAATGCAACAACCGTATAGCAGCATTGAACACTAAACTAAAGGAATTTTTTTTAAGGATTTCAATAAGAGATTAACCCTTTACAAAACAATTACATCAATTAGATATTCATTATAAGACATCAGTTAGGCCAGGTTCACATCCAACTTCACATTCACTTTCAGCAATCCTTTGGTCTGCTGTCATTCTCTTCTCTGTCATTTGTCTTTGATAGAATTTCATTCTGATATTCCTTTTGAATATATTGAAACGTGCCCTTTTACCTGCCTGGGTGGACCACTTTAGGGGCTGATTTTGAGTTTGTTTCCACACAAGCTGTCTTTGTAACCTTGTTATTGTTTCTTATGGCGGAACACTCCCTTTTTTAAATAAACAAGCCACATTTTACATTTTAAGCCCGAAAAGCTTTTAAAATAAAGTTTCACGCCGCCCTCTCCTTCTCTCTCTCTCTCTCTCTCTTAGCTCTTTGAAACCCCCATTTTGTTTTTTTTGTTTTGTTTAACCTGCGCATAGTAATTTCTCCAGCATAGGCTTTTAACTTAATTGGATAGACTCACTTTATAGTACGCCCCTGACACACGCTGATAGTTTGGGCCCGTTAATTTTAGTAGCACATTTACTTATACCTCCCTCCACCACTTTAAGAGGGAGAGAGAGCGAGAGAGAGAGAGAGAGAGAGAGCAAGTAATGGTCTAAAAAAACCTTCAATAATAGCATTGAAAAGACCATTGTAAATGCAATGAAACAACAACAAAACAACAACAACAACAAAACAACAACAACAAAACAACAACAACAAAACAACAACAACAACAACAACAACAAAACAACAACAACAAAACAACAACAACAACAACAAAACAACAAAACAACAAAACAACAACAAAACAACAACAACAACAACAACAACAAAACAACAACAAGAACAACAAAACAACAACAACAAAACAACAACAACAACAAAATAACAACAACAAAACTTTGTTATCATCCCCCCTACCGTCCAAAAAAATGTCATTTAGACATTTTTGTGAATACATTTCTTGTTGAAAGTAGTGTTTTACTGAAAGTAGTTTTTTTACTTACTTTGTGTAGTGTAAGATGTTTCTCCATGCAGAGATCTTCCAGATGAGTGTCTGGTCATTGCGGACGATGTTGCAACTGAAGTCACAATAGCGCTCATGTCATCGACTTTGGTCGACTTCGATTTTCTTGCTGCAGTTGTTTGATGTGTGGAGTTTAAGAACTCGGAACTTTTGTAATTCACTGTAGGAATAAATGTTTCTGTGCTAGTTTCTGAGGACTTACCATAAAAAGTGAAATTTATAGAATTTGTTGATTCTAAATCAATCCAGTTGGTTGATTTTTCATTTGAAATTGTATCAATCACTGTGGTGGTAGAAAACTTGTTTGAATCTGATTCACTCTTTGTGGGGGTAGAAAGGTTTGAATCTGACTCACTCTTTGTGGTGGTAGAAAGGTTTGAATATGATTCACTCTTTGTGGTGTTAGAAAACTTGTTTGAATCTGATTCATTCTTTGTGGGGGTAGAAAGGTTTGAATCTGAAACAATCGTTGTGGTGGAAGACTTCTTGATTGGTTTTGAATATTCTACTTTGGTGGTAGACATCTTTGTTGAATCTGAATCATTCGTTGATTTGGTAGACATCTCAATTGAATCTGGATTATTCGCTGTTGTGATAGATATTTTGATTGAATCTAAATCATTTGCTGATGTGGTAGACATATTTATTAAATCTGAATTCTTTGATGTTGAATCTGAATCAATCACTGTGGTTGGCTCTGAAGTTTTTAAACTGTTCAGGATTGTGTTAGGTTGTGACTCTGGTGTTTGTGTTGTTATAGGCCCACCATTTTGTATTACGCCATCATCATCGCCACTACCTGATTATACAAAGGAAAGCAAAAAGCAACACAATAATAAAACGGCCCCAATGAATTGACTTTTCTTCGCTTTTCCTTGTAACTACACTTATCTATCTATCTATCTATCTATCTATCTATCTATCTATCTATCTATCTATCTATCTATCTATCTATCTATCTATCTATTTATCTATCTATCTATCTATCTATCTATCTATCTATCTATCTATCTATCTATCTATCTAGGCTTTTAACTTAATTGGAAAGACTCACTTCATGGTACGTCCCTGACACGCGCTGATAGTTTGGGCCCGTTAATTTTAGTAGCACATTTACTTATACCTCCCTCCACCACTTTAAGAAGGAGAGAGAGCGAGAGAGAGAGAGAGAGAGAGAGAGCAAGTAATGGTCTAAAAAAACCTTCAATTATAGCATTGAAAAGACCATTGTAAATGCAATGGAACATTTTTTTAAATAGAGCTATTGCAAAACAACAATAACAAAACAACGACAACAAAACAACAACAACAACAACAACAACAAAACAACAACAACAAAACAACAACAACAAAACAACAACAACAAAACTTTATGTTATCATGCCCCCTCCCGTCCAAAAAAATGTCATTTAGAAATTTTTGTGAATACATTTCTTGTTGAAAGTAGTGTTTTACTGAAAGTAGTGTTTTACTGAAAGTAGTGTTTTACTTACTTTGTGTAGTGTAAGATGTTTCTCCATGCAGATATCTTCCAGATGAGTGTCTGGTCATTGCGGACGATGTTGCAACTGAAGTCACAATAGCGCTCATGTCATCGACTTTGGTCGACTTCGATTTTCTTGCTGCAGTTGTTTGATGTGTGGAGTTTAAGAACTCGGAACTTTTGTAATTCACTGTAGGAATAAATGTTTCTGTGCTAGTTTCTGAGGACTTACCATAAAAAGTGAAATTTATAGAATTTGTTGATTCTAAATCAATCCAGTTGGTTGATTTTTCATTTGAAATTGTATCAATCACTGTGGTGGTAGAAAACTTGTTTAAATCTGATTCACTCTTTGTGGGGGTAGAAAGGTTTGAATCTGACTCACTCTTTGTGGTGGTAGAAAGGTTTGAATATGATTCACTCTTTGTGGTGGTAGAAAACTTGTTTGAATCTGATTCACTCTTTGTGGTGTTAGAAAACTTGTTTGAATCTGATTCATTCTTTGTGGGGGTAGAAAGGTTTGAATCTGAAACAATCGTTGTGGTGGAAGACATCTTGATTGGTTTTGAATATTCTACTTTGGTGGTAGACATCTTTGTTGAATCTGAATCATTCGTTGATTTGGTAGACATCTCAATTGAATCTGGATTATTCGCTGTTGTGATAGATATTTTGATTGAATCTAAATCATTTGCTGATGTGGTAGACATATTTATTAAATCTGAATTCTTTGATGTTGAATCTGAATCAATCACTGTGGTTGGCTCTGAAGTTTTTAAACTGTTCAGGATTGTGTTAGGTTGTGACTCTGGTGTTTGTGTTGTTATAGGCCCACCATTTTGTATTACGCCATCATCATCGCCACTACCTGATTATACAAAGGAAAGCAAAAAGCAACACAATAATAAAACGGCCCCAATGAATTGACTTTTCTTCGCTTTTCCTTGTAACTACACTTATCTATCTATCTATCTATCTATGGAGGCTATCTATCTATCTATGCAGGCTATCTATCTATCGATCGATCTATCTATCTATCTATCTATCTAGGCTTTTAACTTAATTGGAAAGACTCACTTCATAGTACGTCCCTGACACGCGCTGATAGTTTGGGCCCGTTAATTTTAGTAGCACATTTACTTATACCTCCCTCCACCACTTTAAGAGGGAGAGAGAGCGAGAGAGAGAGAGAGCAAGTAATGGTCTAAAAAAACCTTCAATAATAGCATTGAAAAGACCATTGTAAATGCAATGGAACATTTTTTTAAATAGAGCCATTGCAAAACAACAACAAAACAACAACAACAAAACAACAACAACAACAAAACAACAACAACAACAACAAAACAACAACAATAAAACAACAACAACAACAAAACAACAACAACAACAACAACAACAAAACAACAACAACAACAACAAAACAACAACAACAACAAAACAACAACAATAACAAAACAACAACAAAACAACAACAACAACAAGAAAACAACAAGAAAACAACAACAACAAAACAACAACAACAAAATAACAACAACAACAACAACAACAACAAAACAACAAAACAACAACAACAAAACAACAACAACAAAACAACAAAACAACAACAACAACAACAAAACAACAACAACAAAACAACAACAACAAAACAACAAAACAACAACAACAAAACAACAACAACAAAACAACAAAACAACAACAACAAAACAACAACAACAACAACAAAACAACAACAACAAAACAACAAAACAACAACAACAACAAAACAACAACAACAAAACAACAAAACAACAACAACAAAACAACAACAACAACAACAAAACAACAAAACAACAACAACAAAACAACAACAACAACAACAAAACAACAAAACAACAACAACAACAACAAAACAACATCTATCTATCTATCTATCTATCTATATTTCTATTTATCTATCTATATTTCTATTTATCTATCTATGTAGACTATCTATCTATCTATTCTATTCTATTCTATTCTATCTATCTATCTATCTATCTAATATGTATGTATATATTTATGTATGTATGTATTATGATTTTTCAAAATATAAATATTTAAAAAATACATTTGTTTTGCGTCTTTTCATTTGTGGGTCATTCACACAAGTATTTATTTAAGAATAAAGAAATGGCCCTCAGGAACATTCGTATTATCGTATGTAGAATTTAATAGCTGGGCTGATAGAATTATTGGTAACAATATTTATATGTTGAGAATACTAATTAAAATGTAGTCATGTATTAATACACACTATCAGTCCAGCATTATTGTCTAGACTAATGTCTTTTATTGTTTTATTAATTTTGTGTGTGTCTGGATCTATAAATCTATCATCAACTATAATTTGCTATACTCTGAGCATATTTCTACGTGGGTGTGACCATTACTTTTTTTTTTTTCACGGGAAGGGGAAATAGTGGCAGGTTAAATTTTTAAACATCTATCAATCATTAGAGAAGAGCAAACTAATGGGTTTTAAAAACAGTCAATAGCTTCAAAAAGGAGTACTAGTCTTTAAAACAACAACTTTTTTAAGTTACTAATTAAATTTCTGAACTCTACTGTTAAAAGATAAACTATTAGAAGACAATTATTTGAAGTAACAAATGTTACAATACAAGATGTTACTAGAGAATGTGTTACAACAGAAAATAACACAAGACTTAAAAATGTTCCTCGAGACATGATGCAACAAGACTTAAAAAGGTTCCTCGAGATATGCAACAAGACTTAAAAAGGTTCCTCAAGATATGCAACAAGAGTTAAAAAGGTTCCTCGAGATATGATGCAACAAGAATTAAAAAGGTTCCTCGAGATATGATGCAACAAGACTTAAAAAGGTTCCTCGAGATATGCAACAAGACTTAAAAAGGTTCCTCGAGATATGATGCAACAAGACTTTAAAAGGTTCCTCGAGATATGATGCAACAAGACTTTAAAAGGTTCCTCGAGATATGATGCAACAAAACTTAAAAAGGTTCCTCGAGATATGAAACAAGACTTAAAAAGGTTCCTCGAGATATGCAACAAGAGTTAAAAAGGTTCCTCGAGATATGCAACAAGACTTAAAAAGGTTCCTTGAGATATGCAAAAAAGACTTAAAAAGGTTCCTCGAGATATGCAACAAGAGTTAAAAAGGTTCCTCGAGATATGCAAAAAAGACTTAAAAAGGTTCCTCGAGATATGCAACAAGACTTAAAAAGGTTCCTCGAGATATGCAAAAGACTTAAAAAGGTTCCTCGAGATATGCAACAAGACTTAAAAAGGTTCCTCGAGATATGCAACAAGACTTAAAAAGGTTCCTTGAGATATGCAACAAGACTTAAAAAGGTTCCTCGAGATATGATGCAACAAGATTTAAAAAGGTTCCTCGAGATATGCAACAAGACTTAAAAAGGTTCCTCGAGATATGCAACAAGTCTTAAAAAGGTTCCTCGAGATATGATGCAACAAGACTCAAAAAGGTTCCTTGAGATATGCAACAAGACTTAAAAAGGTTCGTCGAGTTATGCAACAAGAGTTAAAAAGGTTCCTCGAGATATGCAACAATACTTAAAAAGGTTCCTCGAGATATGATGCAACAAGACTTAAAAAGGTTCCTCGAGATATGCAACAAGTCTTAAAAAGGTTTCTCGAGATATGATGCAACAAGACTTAAAAAAGGTTCCTTGAGATATGCAACAAGACTTAAAAAGGTTCCTCGAGATATGCAACAAGAATTAAAAAGGTTCCTCGAGATATGCAACAAGACTTAAAAAGGTTCCTCGAGATATGCAACAATACTTAAAAAGGTTCCTCGAGATATGATGCAACAAGACTTAAAAAGGTTCCTCGAGATATGCAACAAGTCTTAAAAAGGTTTCTCGAGATATGATGCAACAAGACTTAAAAAAGGTTCCTTGAGATATGCAACAAGACTTAAAAAGGTTCCTCGAGATATGCAACAAGAATTAAAAAGGTTCCTCGAGATATGCAACAAGACTTAAAAAGGTTCCTCGAGATATGATGCAACAAGACTTTAAAAGGTTCCTCGAGATATGATGCAACAAAACTTAAAAAGGTTCCTCGAGATATGCAACAAGACTTAAAAAGGTTCCTCGAGATATGCAACAAGACTTAAAATGGTTCCTCGAGATATGATGCAACAAGACTTAAAAAGGTTCCTTGAGATAAGCAACAAGACTTAAAAAGGTTCCTCGAGATATGATGCAACAAGATTTAAAAAGGTTCCTCGAGATATGCAACAAGACTCAAATAGGTTCCTTGAGATATGCAACAAGTCTTAAAAAGGTTCCTCGAGATATGATGCAACAAGACTCAAAAAGGTTCCTTGAGATATGCAACAAGACTTAAAAAGGTTCGTCGAGTTATGCAACAAGAGTTAAAAAGGTTCCTCGAGATATGCAACAATACTTAAAAAGGTTCCTCGAGATATGATGCAACAAGACTTAAAAAGGTTCCTCGAGATATGCAACAAGTCTTAAAAAGGTTTCTCGAGATATGATGCAACAAGACTTAAAAAAGGTTCCTTGAGATATGCAACAAGACTTAAAAAGGTTCCTCGAGATATGCAACAAGAATTAAAAAGGTTCCTCGAGATATGCAACAAGACTTAAAAAGGTTCCTCGAGATATGCAACAAGACTTTAAAAGGTTCCTCGAGATATGATGCAACAAGAATTAAAAAGGTTCCTCGAGATATGCAACAAGTCTTAAAAAGGTTCCTCGAGATATGATGCAACAAGACTTAAAAAGGTTCCTTGAGATATGCAACAAGAGTTAAAAAGGTTCCTCGAGATATGCAACAAGACTTAAAAAGGTTCCTCGAGATATGATGCAACAAGACTTAAAAAGGTTCCTCGAGATATGATGCAACAAAACTTAAAAAGGTTCCTCGAGATATGAAACAAGACTTAAAAAGGTTCCTCGAGATATGCAACAAGAGTTAAAAAGGTTCCTCGAGATATGCAACAAGACTTAAAAAGGTTCCTTGAGATATGCAACAAGACTTAAAAAGTTTCCTCGAGATATGCAACAAGAGTTAAAAAGGTTCCTCGAGATATGCAAAAAAGACTTAAAAAGGTTCCTCGAGATATGCAACAAGACTTAAAAAGGTTCCTCGAGATATGCAAAAGACTTAAAAAGGTTCCTCGAGATATGCAACAAGACTTAAAAAGGTTCCTCGAGATATGCAACAAGTCTTAAAAAGGTTTCTCGAGATATGATGCAACAAGACTTAAAAAAGGTTCCTTGAGATATGCAACAAGACTTAAAAAGGTTCCTCGAGATATGCAACAAGAATTAAAAAGGTTCCTCGAGATATGCAACAAGACTTAAAAAGGTTCCTCGAGATATGCAACAAGACTTAAAATGGTTCCTCGAGATATGATGCAACAAGACTTAAAAAGGTTCCTTGAGATAAGCAACAAGACTTAAAAAGGTTCCTCGAGATATGATGCAACAAGATTTAAAAAGGTTCCTCGAGATATGCAACAAGACTTAAAAAGGTTCCTCGAGATATGCAACAAGTCTTAAAAAGGTTCCTCGAGATATGATGCAACAAGACTCAAAAAGGTTCCTTGAGATATGCAACAAGACTTAAAAAGGTTCGTCGAGTTATGCAACAAGAGTTAAAAAATTTCCTCGAGATATGCAACAAGAGTTAAAAAGGTTCCTCGAGATATGCAAAAAAGACTTAAAAAGGTTCCTCGAGATATGCAACAAGACTTAAAAAGGTTCCTCGAGATATGCAACAAGACTTAAAAAGGTTCCTCGAGATATGATGCAACAAGAATTAAAAAGGTTCCTCGAGATATGATGCAACAAGACTTAAAAAGGTTCCTCGAGATATGCAACAAGACTTAAAAAGGTTCCTCGAGATATGATGCAACAAGACTTTAAAAGGTTCCTCGAGATATGATGCAACAAGACTTTAAAAGGTTCCTCGAGATATGATGCAACAAAACTTAAAAAGGTTCCTCGAGATATGAAACAAGACTTAAAAAGGTTCCTCGAGATATGCAACAAGAGTTAAAAAGGTTCCTCGAGATATGCAACAAGACTTAAAAAGGTTCCTTGAGATATGCAAAAAAGACTTAAAAAGGTTCCTCGAGATATGCAACAAGAGTTAAAAAGGTTCCTCGAGATATGCAAAAAAGACTTAAAAAGGTTCCTCGAGATATGCAACAAGACTTAAAAAGGTTCCTCGAGATATGCAAAAGACTTAAAAAGGTTCCTCGAGATATGCAACAAGACTTAAAAAGGTTCCTCGAGATATGCAACAAGACTTAAAAAGGTTCCTTGAGATATGCAACAAGACTTAAAAAGGTTCCTCGAGATATGATGCAACAAGATTTAAAAAGGTTCCTCGAGATATGCAACAAGACTTAAAAAGGTTCCTCGAGATATGCAACAAGTCTTAAAAAGGTTCCTCGAGATATGATGCAACAAGACTCAAAAAGGTTCCTTGAGATATGCAACAAGACTTAAAAAGGTTCGTCGAGTTATGCAACAAGAGTTAAAAAGGTTCCTTGAGATATGCAACAAGACTTAAAAAGGTTCCTCGAGATATGATGCAACAAGATTTAAAAAGGTTCCTCGAGATATGCAACAAGACTTAAAAAGGTTCCTCGAGATATGCAACAAGTCTTAAAAAGGTTTCTCGAGATATGCAACAAGACTTAAAAAGGTTCCTCGAGATATGCAACAAGACTTAAAATGGTTCCTCGAGATATGCAACAAGAATTAAAAAGGTTCCTCGAGATATGCAACAAGACTTAAAAAGGTTCCTCGAGATATGCAACAATACTTAAAAAGGTTCCTCGAGATATGATGCAACAAGACTTAAAAAGGTTCCTCGAGATATGCAACAAGTCTTAAAAAGGTTTCTCGAGATATGATGCAACAAGACTTAAAAAAGGTTCCTTGAGATATGCAACAAGACTTAAAAAGGTTCCTCGAGATATGCAACAAGAATTAAAAAGGTTCCTCGAGATATGCAACAAGACTTAAAAAGGTTCCTCGAGATATGATGCAACAAGACTTAAAAAGGTTCCTCGAGATATGATGCAACAAAACTTAAAAAGGTTTCTCGAGATATGCAACAAGACTTAAAAAGGTTCCTCGAGATATGCAACAAGACTTAAAATGGTTCCTCGAGATATGATGCAACAAGACTTAAAAAGGTTCCTTGAGATAAGCAACAAGACTTAAAAAGGTTCCTCGAGATATGATGCAACAAGATTTAAAAAGGTTCCTCGAGATATGCAACAAGACTTAAAATGGTTCCTCGAGATATGCAACAAGTCTTAAAAAGGTTCCTCGAGATATGATGCAACAAGACTCAAATAGGTTCCTTGAGATATGCAACAAGACTTAAAAAGGTTCGTCGAGTTATGCAACAAGAGTTAAAAAGGTTCCTCGAGATATGCAACAATACTTAAAAAGGTTCCTCGAGATATGATGCAACAAGACTTAAAAAGGTTCCTCGAGATATGCAACAAGTCTTAAAAAGGTTTCTCGAGATATGATGCAACAAGACTTAAAAAAGGTTCCTTGAGATATGCAACAAGACTTAAAAAGGTTCCTCGAGATATGCAACAAGAATTAAAAAGGTTCCTCGAGATATGCAACAAGACTTAAAAAGGTTCCTCGAGATATGCAACAAGACTTTAAAAGGTTCCTCGAGATATGATGCAACAAGAATTAAAAAGGTTCCTCGAGATATGCAACAAGACTTAAAAAGGTTCCTCGAGATATGCAACAAGTCTTAAAAAGGTTCCTCGAGATATGATGCAACAAGACTTAAAAAGGTTCCTTGAGATATGCAACAAGACTTAAAAAGGTTCCTTGAGATATGCAACAAGACTTAAAAAGGTTCCTCGAGATATGCAACAAGACTTAAAAAGGTTCCTCGAGATATGATGCAACAAGACTTAAAAAGGTTCCTCGAGATATGCAACAAGTCTTAAAAAGGTTCCTCGAGATATGATGCAACAAGACTTAAAAAGGTTCCTTGAGATATGCAACAAGAGTTAAAAAGGTTCCTCGAGATATGCAACAAGACTTAAAAAGGTTCCTCGAGATATGATGCAACAAGACTTTAAAAGGTTTCTCGAGATATGATGCAACAAGACTTTAAAAGGTTCCTCGAGATATGATGCAACAAAACTTAAAAAGGTTCCTCGAGATATGAAACAAGACTTAAAAAGGTTCCTCGAGATATGCAACAAGAGTTAAAAAGGTTCCTCGAGATATGCAACAAGACTTAAAAAGGTTCCTTGAGATATGCAACAAGACTTAAAAAGTTTCCTCGAGATATGCAACAAGAGTTAAAAAGGTTCCTCGAGATATGCAAAAAAGACTTAAAAAGGTTCCTCGAGATATGCAACAAGACTTAAAAAGGTTCCTCGAGATATGCAAAAGACTTAAAAAGGTTCCTCGAGATATGCAACAAGTCTTAAAAAGGTTCCTCGAGATATGATGCAACAAGACTCAAAAAGGTTCCTTGAGATATGCAACAAGACTTAAAAAGGTTCGTCGAGTTATGCAACAAGAGTTAAAAAGGTTCCTCGAGATATGCAACAATACTTAAAAAGGTTCCTCGAGATATGATGCAACAAGACTTAAAAAGGTTCCTCGAGATATGCAACAAGTCTTAAAAAGGTTTCTCGAGATATGATGCAACAAGACTTAAAAAAGGTTCCTTGAGATATGCAACAAGACTTAAAAAGGTTCCTCGAGATATGCAACAAGAATTAAAAAGGTTCCTCGAGATATGCAACAAGACTTAAAAAGGTTCCTCGAGATATGATGCAACAAGACTTTAAAAGGTTCCTCGAGATATGATGCAACAAAACTTAAAAAGGTTCCTCGAGATATGCAACAAGACTTAAAAAGGTTCCTCGAGATATGCAACAAGACTTAAAATGGTTCCTCGAGATATGATGCAACAAGACTTAAAAAGGTTCCATGAGATAAGCAACAAGACTTAAAAAGGTTCCTCGAGATATGATGCAACAAGACTTAAAAAGGTTCCTTGAGATATGCAACAAGACTTAAAAAATTTCCTCGAGATATGCAACAAGAGTTAAAAAGGTTCCTCGAGATATGCAAAAAAGACTTAAAAAGGTTCCTCGAGATATGCAACAAGACTTAAAAAGGTTCCTCGAGATATGCAACAAGACTCAAAAAGGTTCCTTGAGATATGCAACAAGACTTAAAAAGGTTCGTCGAGTTATGCAACAAGAGTTAAAAAGGTTTCTCGAGATATGATGCAACAAGACTTAAAAAAGGTTCCTTGAGATATGCAACAAGACTTAAAAAGGTTCCTCGAGATATGCAACAAGAATTAAAAAGGTTCCTCGAGATATGCAACAAGACTTAAAAAGGTTCCTCGAGATATGATGCAACAAGACTTTAAAAGGTTCCTCGAGATATGATGCAACAAAACTTAAAAAGGTTCCTCGAGATATGCAACAAGACTTAAAAAGGTTCCTCGAGATATGCAACAAGACTTAAAATGGTTCCTCGAGATATGATGCAACAAGACTTAAAAAGGTTCCTTGAGATAAGCAACAAGACTTAAAAAGGTTCCTCGAGATATGATGCAACAAGACTTAAAAAGGTTCCTTGAGATATGCAACAAGACTTAAAAAATTTCCTCGAGATATGCAACAAGAGTTAAAAAGGCTCCTCGAGATATGCAAAAAAGACTTAAAAAGGTTCCTCGAGATATGCAAAAAAGACTTAAAAAGGTTCCTCGAGATATGCAACAAGACTTAAAAAGGTTCCTCGAGATATGCAACAAGACTTAAAAAGGTTCCTCGAGATATGCAACAAGACTTTAAAAGGTTCCTCGAGATATGATGCAACAAGACTTAAAAAGGTTACTCGAGATATGCAACAAGACTTAAAAAGGTTCCTCGAGATATGCAAAAGACTTAAAAAGGTTCCTCGAGATATGCAACAAGACTTAAAAAGGTTCCTCGAGATATGCAACAAGACTTAAAAAGGTTCCTCGAGATATGATGCAACAAGACTTAATGTCACAGACCCAATTCAGAATACATATCGATTGGAGAATCAATCCTGAGAAAATTGTGAAATTGACTAAGACATGAAACGGATTAATCTACTGAAACCTAGATTTGAAAAGTCTTAACTCAAATTTGGGTATGGACGCTTCTAACGCAAAACAGGATTATGCTGCACGTCACTCCAGTACGTGGAAAGTGTCAATGACAGAGTAGGCACTTGGAACTGTGCTTCAGTCGGAATGAAGTTGTCACAGTATCTTGGTCTCATGCTATCTTTCTAGGGAATTTCCCATAACACCTAAAGTCACGTGAACATTTTGAGAAGATGATGGGAAGGTAAAAAACCAGTAAAAATCTTTTTTTTAATTTGGGTAGAAATGGTAGCTTGGGTTTTGGAATTAATGGACAATGGACATGAAAGTAATTTCTCGAAGTGACTCGTTTGAGATTAGTATCTTTCTTCTTGTGGATATTGCTTATTATGAGACTGATTATTTTAAACATCGTATGTATTCCAGTTGATCCAGCGATGGGTTATTGGATACTTAGCACTCACAAGTGTGATATTATTTTATTATATTGTTACTCATTTCTGATATTCTGGCTAAATGTACTAGTAGGCACACAAATAAAAACACTGCAAAGAACTTGACGAATCAACTTTCAGCTTTATATAACTTTATTGAATATTAACTCTAGCTATTCGTCACTGTAACATGTAGCGTATACGTCTTACATCGACTGTATCGGCTGAAGTCCACTATAGTTTGTTATAAAGACTTTAACGACTGTAGTCCACTCTCTTCTACTGTCTCGCACAGTAGACAACAGTAACGACGACTGTACTGACTCTTTTCACATTAACTCTCTGGTTTATATAGAGTCCCTAATCGCTCGTCCAATATTGCAAAAACACTGCTAGTATCTTCTGGAACAACACGGGAGGAAACGTCACATCCTGTCGTTGTTTATACATGTCGATTCCAGAGAACACTCGCTGAAGTGTCATCTCGCCGGGGTCACACGTAGTGACCTCTACCTGTCACTGTTCATTCGTAACACTCCCCCCTTCTTAGATCTGTTTGTCCCCTGGAACAACACGTGAGGACACTCACATCCTGTCTTTGTTTACACGCATAGATTCCAAAGAACACTCGGTGCTGTGTCATCTCGCCGGGGTCACACATAGTGACTTCTATCTGTCACTGTTCATTCGTAACAATATGTTATTCATTTAATAAATCTGCTGATATTTGACTTGGTCAGTGTGTTGTAGACATAGTTACTTAAGGTACTTTCAGAGACTTCACCACATGTACCGAGCCCAAGCGCGGCAATATACACATACTGAACAGCTACGCACGCAAGCTGATGACAGGCTACAAAATATTTTTAAATGTATTATCCTTAAAACTTCATAGATAATTATTCATGAATCTATAGAGCTGTAATCAATCACTTTTTAAGCGCTATAAATAAATGAGTACCTACTTTCGGTGATACTATCCACTGCAAAGCCGTAAACACTCACACACATATAGGTCAGTATCAAACAGCCGAACATTGTTTTGATGAACAGCTTCTGAAATGTATGAAAATCTAAAAAAAAAATATACGTCTAAAGAACTAGAAACACAGAACAATAAGGAAACAAAATTGTGTAATAAAACTAGTATACCAGTAAAAATCCTCATTTCAGACCTTGCGATCTTTTATGATCTATTTACTACGTAAGTGTACGTAAGTATATTTGATTTAATATTAATTGAAAATATACAGCAAACAAACTTTTCGATCGAGGATGTCATTTTATAATGAGTTTTTGAGAGAGAAAAAAAAGAGCTAATTTCGATATTGAGTGAAAAGGTCAGAGACCAGCTGCCTTTAATCTGTTTACAAAAAAAGTAACTTATTCAAAACACTAACTTCCTAAAATCCATTCTCAGAAAATATATCCTGTAGGGATTTGAAAAAACAACAACAATTAAGCGCTCTGGTGGCGCGCTTACTGAACGTGACAAGAATCGAATAGATTGGCTGGAGTAACATACATTTGTTAGCTTATTCGTACCACCAAGAGATATAGTTACTCGTATTTAGTACTGCCATATTTGTATTATTTCACATCAAAATACATTTTTTCGTATTCTTGTCAAATCGAATCCAAAGACAATAACGTAAACTATATATTTCATTTTAGAACTTTGTCAAAAGGCTATTGCGGCGCTTACCGTCAATGCACCTCCAAGATAGAAGAGTTCCCATATGGGAGTAAATGTCAGTGCATTGCAAAAGAAAATTCTAATGAAGTTCTATGTTACTAGCTCGCCCGTTAAAGCTTTAAGTTGATTATAACAATGACAACAAATGAAACAATTTATAATTATTTGGTGAAACACGCAGAGCGTTTAAAGAATAGGTGCTTCTTTTACGGCATCTACAGAAACAACAAGATCTACAAATATATAATTGAAGGTGACCTGTCATTTTAGCCCTGGTCACTTCATCCCCCGGTCACTTCATCCCCTGTCATTTAATCCCCAATGGAAATGAAATGACCTGAAACCTAGCTTAAGTCATTTCTAAAGCTTTAAAAAAATTAGGAATAAATAGATTCTTTAAATATAAATACTTTCTTTATATAAACTTTTGAAAGGCAGAATTCTACCTAATAAAGTTTTGATAGACACTGTCTAGCCAGCTGGAGGACTGGTACAAAGCCTGAATACAATCTTATAACATTTTGCAAGAAGGGAAACATTGGCATGTTTAACAAATATCGTTTTTATAAAGAGCTAAATTCGAGCACAAATGTATTCAAGAGGACGAAAAACAGGAAAAACATAGAAAATACATTTTAAACAATACAATACTACCATTAAGCCACTTAAAATTAAATATATTAATAAAAAACTAATAAAAAATGTTTGCGCTCTAACTGGGAATCGATCTCGTAATTTTGACTGCAGCAATCCCTTATACTAATGATATTACCGATTAGGCCATCGGGCATTGCACATTTGAGTAGTCATTTATTGTACCAACCATTATATAGTCAACTAGCACTATACATACATTTCTGATTTACAATTCTTAAGATCTAGTTTAAATCTAGGTCTACTCCTAGGCCTATATCTAGAATCTAGATGCAAACTTCATTAGATTTACTTAAAAATATAATGCAACCTTAGATAATCTATCAATTAACTTTAAGCAACTTTATCAGTACACTACGGCTACATTAGGGCCTACACCAATTTATAGTCAAATTAAAATTTCTTTTTTTTTTTTTCTTTCAAATATTATAACGGTCAAACTAGAATTTTCACTGTGTGACCAACAATCTAGTGATATACATCAACTGTTTAATTTCTAGAAAAATCTTCGAGCCGTTTTTTAGATCAGTGTTCAGGTTGCGTCCACACACCATCCATGAAGTGCTGACTTAACAGAGGTCTTGTAACAAAAGAATCGCCTTATGAACGTAGAAAAAACCATTGAAAGTGGAATTCTCCCACAAATGTAGAGGCTCAAAGCTTAGAGAAGAAATGAGCGAAATGTTTACGAAAATTTCGAATAAGCTAATAAAGGTTCGTCTTTTTCCTGGAATTAATAGTTTTGTAACTAGATCACTACGCACCCAAGTTATCTTGTCAAAAGTGAAATTTATACGCCGGAACTCGATTATAATAATAACATCAATTTGGTTTGAACGTGTCTATCGAAGTGTCGTCTGCAATTTATATTATTTCTACATTTTTTATGGTTCGTTTTTTTTAAGTTCCTGCTTGAGCAAAGCTGTTCCAGAAATATGGCATCATATAACGGAAACGGATATTAACAATTTGATTTTTTTTTTTAAAGACCAACATTTCTTTGTTTCCTAGTTCTTGTAAGTAGAGACTTCCTTCCTTCAATGTTTCACTCAGTTTTCATTGTTTTCTACATAAGCAAATAACCCCCAATAATCAGTGGCGGATCTAAGTGTGGGCCAAATGAGACTCAGTCACTAAAAAAAACAACAGCATATCAGTAAGTATTTAAAAATAAAAATTAAAAATTTATACCAGGGGTTCACAAACCGTGGTTTGCGTAAATGACGACTATTTCAATTATCAGGACTTTATGCAGCTAAAAATGTACGTATAAATTTTTCTGTGGTAAAATACAAATAGTTGAGTCACGTTTTCAGTTCATCTGGTTAGCGACTTGCTCTCCATTGAGCTCAGACAAACCACTTTTTTTTGTAGTATTAAGTGCTACAAAAAACAACAACAACAACAACAAACTACAACAACCAAACAAATGTAACTACAACAAACTACAACAACCAAACAAATGTAACTACAACAAACTACAACAACCAAACAAATGTAACTACAACAAACTACAACAACCAAACAAATGTAACTACAACAAACTACAACAACCAAACCAATGTAACTACAACAAACTACAACAAACTACAACAACCAAACAAATGTAACTACAACAAACAACAACCAAACAAATGTAACTACAACAAACTACAACAACCAAACAAATGTAACTACAACAGACTACAACAACCAAACAAATGTAACTACAACAAACTACAACAACCTAACCAATGTAACTACAACAAACTACAACAAACTACAACAACCAAACAAATGTAACTACAACAAACTACAACAAACTACAACAACCAAACAAATGTAACTACAACAAACAACAACCAAACAAATGTAACTACAACAAACTACAACAACCAAACAAATGTAACTACAACAAACTACAACAACCAAACAAATGTAACTACAACAAACTACAACAACCAAACCAATGTAACTACAACAAACTACAACAAACTACAACAACCAAACAAATGTAACTACAACAAACTACAACAAACTACAACAACCAAACAAATGTAACTACAACAAACAACAACCAAACAAATGTAACTACAACAAACTACAACAACCAAACAAATGTAACTACAACAAACTACAACAACCAAACAAATGTAACTACAACAAACTACAACAACCAAACCAATGTAACTACAACAAACTACAACAAACTACAACAACCAAACAAATGTAACTACAACAAACTACAACAAACTACAACAACCAAACAAATGTAACTACAACTAACTACAACAACCAAACGAATGTAACTACAACAAACTACAACAACCAAACAAATGTAACTACAACAAACTACAACAAACTACAACAACCAAACAAATGTAACTACAACAAACTACAACAAACTACAACAACCAAACAAATGTAACTACAACTAACTACAACAACCAAACGAATGTAACTACAACAAACTACAACAACCAAACCAATGTAACTACAACAAACTATAACAAACTACAACAACCAAACAAATGTAACTACAACAAACTACAACAAACTACAACAACCAAACAAATGTAACTACAACAAACTACAACTAACTACAACAACCAAACAAATGGAACTACAACAAACTACAACAACCAAACAAATGTAACTACAACAAACTATAACAAACTACAACAACCAAACAAATGTAACTACAACAAACTACAACAAACTACATCAACCAAACAAATGTAACTACAACAAACTACAACAAACTACAACAACCAAACAAATGTAACTACAACAAACTACAACTAACTACAACAACCAAACAAATGTAACTACAACAAACTACAACAACCAAACAAATGTAACTACAACAAACTACAACAACCAAACAAATGTAACTACAACAAACTACAACAACCAAACAAATGTAACTACAACAAACTACAACAAACAAACAAAAAAAAGCTGTTGATATATCGGGATAGATATCTGTTTTGATTTGATTGATCCTCTAACATGATGTGGACAGTGGCGTAGCTAGAGTGATAGGTGCCCGGTGTGGCCCTCCTTTTGTGTTCAAAATAATGTGTATTCATTGTTAAAGTATTACTTATTCGCAAAAAAAATCAATTTTGCAACAAATTTCTACAAATCAATCTTACATGCTTTTTTTGCTGACAATACTATCAATAGTTTGTCGAAATTACATTTACACTAATTTATTTCATTGAACAGCATGTACAGATTGGTTAGTCGTAAATTTGTCGCTGATCACAAGTAATTCTTCTTCAACTTTAGTTTAGAAAAGCTTCGCTTGCATGCACTAACAATTATCGCAATTGTTAGAAATATGCGAATTTAGAAAACTATATTCAAAACTTAATTTTCTAGCCAATATTTTTTTAAATTCATAAAAGACAAAATTCTAAAAAGATATAGACGCTAGAAGCACTATCGATAGTGTTTAATAGTTCGAATGTATCTGTCACATCATGAAGATGAAGCCAGTATTGTACAGAATAAAATAATTAAAAAAAACCCACTTCACTTTGTCCGTCATTAAAAAACCAGCGTGTTGAACAACGAAGTAACAACATGTACCACGTGGATAGGAAGTATGTAGACACGTAAAGGTGCTTTGCCTTTAGAGATTTAATCAAGTCTTGTACATTTTATTCAAACAAGTTTACTTCCTACACTTAATTTGAATATAATATAGCGAAATAAATACATTTTTAGTTTACTTTTCAAATACATTAGTTTGTTTATGTTTGTCTAATGTGATGTTTTTACTGAAAAGTTCAGGGGAATAAAAACTTAATACGTACTGGGGGGGGGGGGGAAGTTTGATGTCCTTCACCACTTGATGCTTAGTGTGAATCGCACCACCCGGCACATTGTCAAGTATGCTTCTGGACTGAAAGTGCTATGTAAGAAACATAATATAAACATAGGGGTTGCATTGGCAAAATAACCTAAATAAGTTTTGATCATTTTGAAGGATCCCCCAGCAGAACATCCATCTATCCATCCATCCATCCATCCCAGTGGTGCTACAGAAAATAAAGGGCTCTGGCCTGTTTCAACACATCCCTCCATTCAGATCTCTCCTGGACCTTTCGTCTCCATGCCCTAATCCCTAGCTGTTGTAGATCTGCCTCCACATCATCAATCTATCGCAATCGGGGTCTGCCTTTGGGTCGCCTGCCTTTTGGTTTTGCCTGTATACCCAGCAGATCGTAGCAAAACCTATTACTGTACATAATGGAGAGCGCCATGGTTCAAAACTTTTTTTTTGTGGACACGCAGCGGTATATGAGAGAATATGTCTTTTGGCAGAAAACGAAATTGCAAGCATGAGTTAGATTCCTTTACTTCTTGTTCCCACGCACAAGTCGTTCAGTTTCCTCATAAATGCTGACAAGTCTTTCTACAAAATTAGTTAGGACAGATGATGGTTAAGGTCATCTGTTTCTTTGGCCAAAGGTTAAAGACTGCATCAGAAACGAAGAGATTAGAGACAGGATTACTACAGCGATTGGACCACACGACGAACTGCTAACTATTGCAAAAAAAAACAAAAAAAACGCAAACTAAAACTCTATCGCCATATGACAAGGTCTTCAGGGGCTCGTAAAGACCTTCCTTCAAGGAACAGTACCAGGAAAAAGAAGAATAGGCAGACAGAGAAAGCGATGGGAATAATAATAATAATAATAATAATAATCTTTATTGTCCGTGTGGAAATTTGTCTTACAATTTGTGCATTACACCAAAACAAAAAACATTATAACTATAAGAAACCAAAGTGTATATTCACACCAGACTCACTCATAATGTACATGTGACAAAGTTTATACCAGATTGTTCCTATTTAATGATTTGATTGCCAGGAGAACAAAAGAGAGTTTGTGTCTGTTTGTCTTTGCTATCGGTGTCTTGTATCTTTTTTGTGATGGTAAAATCACAAACTCCTGACACAAAGGGTGATTCTTTATTTCGAGGATCTTGTTAGCTATTTTATAGATGTTTGTCTCAAACAATTGCCCAAATGGGGTTTGTTTTTTTGCCAATGATTTTACCAGCAGCATTTAGGATTCTATAAAGTTTATTTTTATTTTTAATGCTTAGATTGCCATACTAGGCAGTGATATTGAAACTTAAAATATTGCAGATGTGAGCGTGATAAAACATAGCCAAGGCCTTTTCACTAACATTAAACGAGGACAGTAATCGTAATCTTTGCTGCCCTTTTTGCTGATATAATCAGTATTTGTAGTAAAATTTAGTTTATTGTCTAGGGAAGACAACATAAAAGAATGAACGGGCCTACCATTGAAAGTGGTTCTATCCAAAGCAAAAGACAAAGAGGATTGGAGAAAGTCGGTAGAAAAATCTTGCGTGGTGCCCCAACGGTCCAACAGACTCAGTTATATGAGATGGTGAAGGTGAAAGTAACGAGCAGGGTGTCATGTGACCAGTACAATGACCAAGCCCATTTACTTTCCTCAACTAAAGTCAGGTACCCTTTAGAGTTTGATGGTCTCAGTGGCACCCTAAAAATCAAAAAATTTAAAATCTTAGTCTTCACTTAGATGCGAACCCAGAACCCCATGTTTAAAAGCCAAGCGTTTAACCACTCAGCCACTGCGCTCCCATTCTACAAAATTACGCATGAGTACAACAGATAAAGACATCCTATGTAATGAGTTTCCTTGTAGAATTAAAATGAAGTTGTTTTTTTTTTAGGGAGAGATAGAGAGAGGGGGTGTACAGAGGAAAACGATTTAGACAGAGGAAATGTATTACTTAAAACACTTGAAATTGTCATAGTTAAATTAAAATATCTTCTTTTAAAAAATTGGGTGTATAACATTTTGTGGTATTATTGCTAAACTAATTTTAGGACTTACTTCGTGACTTAAATACAAAAGACGAGGACCACTGGACTGAGTGATTAATTCGGGGGAGGGGGGGGGGGGAAAGTCACGTTAATTTTGTCCTATCTTTATGCCATTTTTGGGTCATGTATTTCTCATGTTTATTTCTCATGTTTATTTGTCATGTTTTTGTGTAATTACTTTCTGTCGTGACCTTTTTTTTTCATCTCTCTTGTCATAATGTGTAATGACTTTTTGTCATGTCATATGTTATATTTCTGTCATGTCTTTTTGTCATCTGTTTTGTCATGTTATTGAACTACGTGCTCAATGTTTACAGTTGATAATCCGAAACAAGCCAAAATATTATTATTCTTAATCTGTGTATGTTCATGTAAAGTCAAGTAAAGTTCCTTTGTCAGACCTTGTGGTCTAAATGACAGATGATGTGAAGGTCATCTGTTTCTGTGGCCTACGGTTAACGAGGGTGTCATGTGGCCAGCACAACGACCAACCGCCTTTACTTTTCCCCAAACTAATGTCAGGTACCCATTAGAGCTGGGTGAACTCAGAGGCGCCCGAAGATCCCGAAATTTAAAATCCCGGTCTTCAACAGGGTTCGAACCCCGGATCTCGGTTCAAGAGCTAAGCGCTTTCGCCTCCGTATGTTGAAGTATTGTAGAAAAAAAAAAGATTTTTAATTTGATTTTAATATTGTAATTGTAACTAATTTTGGCAAAGTAATTTAAACCACGTTTAGGTTGCATATTGTATGATGAAATGTAGTTTAGTTTGTTTTTTCATGTAGATGATTGTGCGTGAAGCAAATGCTGAAAATTCTCAGAACATTCTAATGAGATATAAGTCGTGTTACAGTATACAATCACCAACTAACTAACGAATATTCAGATAACAGAAAACAATCACTACTTCAGATGAACGCATTTTATTTCCTCTGTTAAACCAAAACTAATAGAATGTAACTCCAAAAAAGTTGTTGTTTTAATTTCTATTTTATATTTTTTCACCGCGACTAAAAATTGTACATAAATTATTTATAGGATTTTCAAAGAAAAATATATATATAGACAATCCGATGCTACTGATTGGAATGTTGTAACCTGCAAAAATATTTAAAGTTTTATTTTTTAGCATTTTGAATAGTTATATTTTATCGTCATGGCTTCAAGTTTGTAACTTAGAAGGGAAGCAAAGAAAATAAATTAAAATCATTTGTGGTTGTAAAAAAATGTAAAGATTTAAATTTCTTGTTGTGACGATAAAAGCAAAAAATCTAAACAAAATATGCAAACTATAATAACAATAGCGCTATGATTTGCATAGAAGTTATTAGTTATACACTAGAAATTTATAACAATTTCAAGTATTTACCTAATCAGATTTAAAAATGCCTTTGAGAAACCTTTTCTATTACATAAGTAGAAACAATAAACGATATACAATAGTTACATATTTAAAGACAGCAATTATAATGTATTTTCGTATATTAAAAATAGTTTTAGTACTTCAAAGGACAGTGCAATTCAGTGCAAAATAATAAATTAGGAAATTATAGCACAAGCATTTCTCAAAGACAGAAATTTTCATATTTTAAATATATTTTAGTATATCAAAGGTCAGTGCAATTAAAATATATATATATTGATATATATATGTGAAACAGTCATAACAGTCAACATTACAATAAATAAAATTCATTTAGAAGTTAACCAAAAAAAATAACACCCAAAGGGAAAAGCGATCAAAGATGAAGGACAACTCCACTCACGGTACACAGTACACGCACCTCTTGACATTACCGTATTAGCGACTGTGCTTTTGTTACGATTTAAGGTAATAATACTTTCATAATGAAAATCCTCCAACCCTATGAATACCGTTACCTTTATCATCACTCAATCAATTCAATCAACTCCTCGACAAAGTGAAGAAGATATAGAATAATCAAAGCTCGTTTAGGATTATGTCAAGATGGTCCGTTGTGGTCGCTATGGTTACAGAAAGCAAGAAAGAATTAAAACACACACACACACACAAAACCACCTTAAAAGAATATTCTAAGCAATAAACATAACAACTTTCATACATACAGAAAGAGAAAGGTGGCTTAGCGCTTGGCTTCGAGATTTTTTAGGGCGCCTTTGTCACATGACACCCTCGTAAACAGTGGGCCATAGAAACACATGAACTTTAGCCTATAATTGCAAGGTTGATATCTCTCTCTATATATATAATGACAAAAGTTAAAGTATTTTTTAATAGCTGTTAAACATTTATAAAATAAAAAAAAAATAAAAAAATAAAAGCTTTGCTACATCCGAAATGTTCAGCATTTGGTATGGTTTTATATGTACAGCAAACTAACCTATGTAAGCAATATTTAGATCCTCAGAGTTCGAAATTTATATAGATATAGATCTAGGTGTTTTATACAAGTATAAAAATATAGAAACAAAAATAATTTTATAACATCAACAATGCAACAACATTGTCCATTACAATCAGATACATAAAATAAAACAAAATATACTTTCAGACGCATATCCTAAGGCAATGTCATTATATTCATTCATACAAATAATACAGACCATATGTAAATTATTAATGCCATTCTTAATCAGAACTATTCATTATATAAAATGAACACATGTTTCAATTTTTGGAAATCCTTATACCAATCATGGCTTATCAATCAAAACGCTGTTCTTAGAGTAGCCAGCACAGTTAAAAAAAAAAATAGAGAGTTTAAAAGGGAGATAACTTTGTTTTGCTTTGTCTCTCTCTCTCTCTTGTCCCCCCCCCCCCCACCCCTTCCTGAAAGTATACCCTGAAAATGACCCGACTGTGCACTCTAAAAATGAGATAAACATCTGTCCCTTGATCTAAATACCTGATTTTATGTTTTCAAGTATCTGCCTTATAATGTTGAGAGATAAACATCAAGAATGATGGAAGTAAGTAGTCTATTAATAGGCATATCAAAGGGAAGCAATTAGTTACTTGCAATATTGACAAAACAGAAGTGCCCAATCAATACCACCGTCAAACAGGCAATGAATTTATTAGGGATATTCATCTATGACAGAAAAACAACAAAAAAAAAACCAAAAAAAAACACAAATAGAAAGAACTGCTGACAAGCTATGTTTGTTTTAAAAAGGTTTTGTAATAACTATTGTGCACCTTTTAGCACCGCAAAATTATATTTGGTTAGCTCTTCCGTCGTTAAGTTTTTGAAATTTAGCAGTATTCATATGATTTATCTTTGGCGTTTCTTGGGCTTGTTTACCTTATCGAGAAAATCTCCAATACAATCAACATTGAAGAGTATTTTTGAATTATCAGGCTAGTGTACTTTATAAGACTACTTTCGATTGAATATCGGAACTTTGAGGACATGATAACTAGAAACTTTGGCACAACACCGCTAGACATTCAGTGTCGTCTCCACGTATTCGGTAATTATGTTCATTTGATCGTCTTCCTCTTTCTGCTGCTTCATCCTCTGGTGTTTCGCCCAGCGCCACGTTAAGACGCCTATGACTACGGCGCCGACAACTACAGCTGAGACGACGCCTATGATCAGTGGCAACAGCTCCTTCATGCCAGAGCCCTCGTCTCCTCCGTGGACCTTTCCGGCGGAGGCGTTGCTCCCTGATGGTTCAGTCGTCGACGTCTTTTCATCGTCGTCATGGTCGTCGTCGGCGTCCGACGTTTCGTTGTCTAGCATGTCAACCAGTTGAGAAGTGGTCCTTTCAACTTCCTCTTCGTCTCCTTCATCATCGCCGTTCTGGCTCGGTTTTAGCCCGTTCATATCGGTGTAATCCTTTTCGGTTTCGTCAGCTTCTCCAGCATCCGTGGTGTTCGGAGTCACGGAGTCCCCTGGGACATCAGGGGTCAGATTGTTCTCTGTCTCTGGAGTAAACTCGCCTGAAGGTGACACTGTCCTTGGCCCTGATGTCTCAGCCGTTTTGGGTGAAGCAGCTTCCGATGTTATTTCTGATTTCTTTTCACTTGTGACTTCAGCCGTGGATATCGAAGCTGTTGTTGTTATTGAGGTGGACATTGTGGTAGTTCTTGGCGTACTAGAAGACGTTGTGATGGTTTTTAAGGTGGTCGACATTGTTTTGGGTGCTAAAGTAGATACAGTGGTTCTCACTGTGGTTGAAAGTGTCATTGGGGTAGAAGACTTGGTGCTCAAAGTGGTGGGCCTAGTTGTGCTAATGAAAGCTTTTGTCGTTGCTGTGGATGGCTTGGTAGTAGACATAGTTGTCTGCCTTGTAGACCTGGTGCCCTTAGGAGTTGTTCTTATTGGTTTAGTTACTGCTTGAGTCAATGCTGATGTAACAGCTGTGCGTCTTGGCGAGCTTTTCGCATAGACAGTTGTAAATGAATCATTGAGAATAACATGGTCAGTACTGTTGGAAACCTTGCCTGAAGAATGCAAGATTGGGAAAGAAAAAGAAAGAGTCTATCTATCTATCTATCTATCTATCTATCTATCTATCTATCTATCTATCTATCTATCTATCTATCTATCTATCTATCTAATCTATCTAATCTATCTGTCTATCTGTCTATCTATCTATCTATCTAATCTATCTAATCTATCTGTCTATCTAATCTATCTAATCTATCTGTCTATCTATCTATCTATCTATCTATCTATCTATCTATCTATCTATCTATCTATCTATGCGTAATTATTAAAAAAGTCACCTACTTCTACAGTCTGTTACCACAATATCGTCTATTGCGATATCACTTAGCCAACTCTTTTTCATTGTCGCTTGAAAAACAAACTGTGGAATATTTAAAGTAAGCGCTTGCTTTTAACATAGTCAAAAAAACAACAATTATTAACAACAACAACGGTTTGTTTACATTGATGATCTTACTTGCAACTCATTCTGACCCTTCCTACGATAGAATTAATTACATTTTGGGTCGATGCCACGGGTGACTGAATGAGGCAGAAGCTCTTCTTGAAAGCTAAAGTTTAAATCTTGGATTTTAAAATATAATGCAAAAATAAAGGAAAAAAATAAATAAAAATAAAAAAGATTTGATTTGAACGATACTGTCTTGAATTAATTTGGCGTCTGGACTACCAGGCAATAACAGGTGGGTGAGT
The DNA here is from genome assembly GCA_030265305.1 of Biomphalaria pfeifferi. Lineage (NCBI taxonomy): Eukaryota > Metazoa > Mollusca > Gastropoda > Planorbidae > Biomphalaria > Biomphalaria pfeifferi. The sequence goes on along the minus strand of JASAOG010000086.1, from coordinate 1,392,311 downwards.
GCGTAAATATCTATCAAAAATACAGGACAAATAACAAAAAATAGTTAAAAAAGAACAAAACCTGTCTATAAGTAAAGAGCTCAAGATGTACGGTTATATATATCTTAACAGTGTACGATTGATTACCCTTTACGCTATCAATAAGAATATTAATATCCACTATTTACTTAACTAATTGGGTATTTTTTTCCTTGATTAATGTGATGTCATCGACAATAAATAATTGAGCAAAGTTTCAACTTTATCCGAAAATGGGAAGATGGAGAAATTACATTATACAATTGATACAAGACACATTTACTATGGTACACATCCAGCGATCGATGTAGGTTTAGTCAAGAAGTTAAAAGTAATGTATAAAAAATCATTTCGATTTTAAATGGATGATTCTCCTGTTGGTCACTCAAAACAATTCATGCACATTTAATGTCTGTTATGACTCTGTATAACTATAGATAATAAGGCAACTGGATAATTTTATAGACTTAACAAGATGACATTACCTGGACTGGTTCGGTGACTTGCGGCACGATGACGTCAGCTTTTATCCAGCTATCTCTCTGGTTCCCAGTTTTGTAAAATATTTGATGGTCAGTGTCTAGCGCAATAGTAGGTATTTTCTGTGGCCTTACATATACTTCCAAACTGCCAACATCTGTAAAATAGAAATATTTACATACACAATTAGATTTTTTAAAGTTTCACCAGACTTCGACATTTGTCAACACTGGCAAAGGCACGAATCTGGCGCCTAAAAAAGAAAGCTTTAAGCAGAAAAGCTCGTTAACCTCGAAAAGAAAAATTCTGAATTTAAACCTCAGTTTGCGGCTAAACCCGTACATGGAAAAAGCTTTCAAAGTCAACTTTGTGGGAAAATTGTGGAGACGGTAACCCTTAGGGAGAACGCCGAAAACTGCTAGACTCAACAGATCCTAGGACGCTGCTTGATGTCAAACTGTGTTGGCTATTGCCGTTCCTTTGAACCCAACAGTGGCGTGGCGAAGGGGGTGCTGTATGGGTGACCCCCCGGCATCTTGGTTTCCACGAGTTGAGCTAAAGGTCGTCCTATGACTGAAGGAGGTCAATAAATATTCACAATACAGGGCCGGCCTTAGGCCACTGCAACTTATGCGGCCGCAGTGGGCCCCGCACTTTCATAGGCCCCGCGCAAATTCTAGGCATAAATTATTAAATTAAGCCATGATAACTTATAACAGGGTTCTTCCGCCTCTTGATTTTCCAGGAGCTTCTGGTAATCTCCTGAAATTATTAATATCTGAAAACTCTTAAAAATGTCCTTAAAAAAATGGACAAAATTGTCATTTTGGGGTGTCATTCAATAAACGCCAATACTACACGCGATAAAAAGATAACGGCTTTGTGTCAGCTTTCATTTAATAAAAATGTAATGCAAAGACGAATTTACTTTTTAATACAAAATCGTAATTTTTACTTATTATCTTTCCATGACTAGGTCGCTCGCAATCCATTTCGCATAGGACCCCAAAATTGTTAAGGCGGCCCTGACCTGGAACCCTCACCAACATGCAAGATTTAATGAATTATGATCAACTCATCACGGGATGTCACTAATATACAAAAGAATACAAAAGAACTATTTAAAATGTAATTCAATCCTCTGTAGTGTACTATGCAAGGAGACAGGTTCTGATTATTCCTTATTTTTCGTGTCAAAGTTCACACTGTTTAATTTGCTTAATAAATATATATTTTTTTATATTTCAAATAAAAATAATTACTACAGACGTATCTTAGAAATTAAGAACGTTTCGTCCCATATGTATAAATGCATTCACCTAGATTTAACCTTATAAATCTATTTCATATATGAATTAGAAGCATTAAAGAACACACCCAACGTATACATATAATAGAGATTAGCCTTCTTTTTTATAAAGCGTTCATGAGTGCAACGCATGGTTGTGAACAGTCCAAGAGAGCTTATCATCTTTTGTTTAAGCAACATGTTAAAATCAAGATTACCTCGCCTACATATAAAAAGCCAACATCGGCTCAGTACATAAACGGAAACATAATATCCATTAATTACGTCATCAAAAATTAAGCTCGTTATATTGAAAGGTTAACTCCCTCTAAACTTACTGTTCTCTCCCTCCTCCCCATACATGTGATAGTAGAACTCTAGACATTTGTTTTGCAGAGACTCCACGTTGTAGAACGGAGAGAGGAACCTCGCCTTGTGACCAGTGGTCTGTGGCGCTGAAGACTCGACAAAAAGGTAATGACCTGCGTGGGTAAGACAAATAAAGGTAATTTTAATCCTTATTTCTAGGCTAGATACAAAGGTCATTTAATCCTTATTTCTAAGGTAGACATAAATGGTTATTTAAGTCTTATTTCTATGCTAGACAAAAAATGTTATGATAAATAACATTTGGAATAGGGCCAACTGTTTAAGGATACATCCATTCAAAAATAGTGTTTAACGTTTCAAAGGTTGTCACGACCAGGGGGTGGCAACGGGGATAAGTTCTGACTTTCTATAAAACACTTTTTAAATGCATGCGTCTATGATAGCTTCTAACCTGACATGCTCTTGTGGCTGAGATACTTATCCAGGCGAAACGACTCTTACTAACTTGTGAAATGTGAAAGTGGATACCGTTCACCTTAAGACCTAGAGGTAATTGAACCTTACCCCCCCCCCCCCCCCAATCCCCGATGCATTGCTTTATTAAAGTTTCAACGACAACCTGGAGTAGATCCCCTTAGGCAACGCGAACATCAACCATGATACTCTCTTCGGCAGCTTCTGCAACTTGGGTGATGCCAAATGTCATGCGAAGCTTTCCTTTTGAATCACACCATCAAGGTCGAGTGAGAGACCATGAAGGGACCATGGTTACCTTTTAAAAGGCCCAAAATGTTTTAAGTCTAATACGCGTTTAGTGTTGTTTTTTTTGGTACTTGGTACAGAAAGTTATAGTTATAGCGAAGAGGACTATCATTCACAACTACCATTGCATTTGACGCGGTGAATATTTTAAACAAAGTATTTATGATGTCTATATATGAACTCACCGCTGGAATCATTTTTAGTATGGTCTACCATCGGTCCCGTTTTAGCTGTAGGAGTTTCTCCTTGGTTGATCACCCAGTTAAAGTCGTCTGTAAGATCATGGCTCCACCCACAGAGCCCATCTTCAAAATCACAACCATTACTTGTACCGGCTGGAATAACAATAAAAGGTTTTATTTATAGATAATAGTTTGAATCAAAATAATCAAAGGTGATTAATAGTTTTAAACAAGACAGTAAGAAGATTTAATGCAGTCGTCTCCCTTGCACAAATAAATATCTTTGTTTTGTTTTAAAAGTCTTGTTTGTCTTTTCAGTCTAGAATTACGTCCCTTAGATAAAGCCTCATGCAGGGCTGCAAAGATGGCGATGGTTAGGATTCGAGTAAATGACCATCGGTGTAACAGTTCGTAGCGCATACCAAACGACCAGGGAGCCATACAGAGGATTTGCTATCGTCATGAAAAGAACTGGACAGTGGTGAGATGACTGCAGTGTCACCGTATTCATTTATATGAGTTCAGTAAACTTTTTCAAGCTGAATACATGTCATGATATTACAACTAGGTTCAGTAAAATTTTAAAGCTGGGATACAGGTCATGTTATTACAACTAGGTTCAGGAAACTTTTTAAAACTGGGATACAAGGTCATGATATTACAACTAGGTTCAATAAAATTTTAAAGCTAGGATACAGGTTATGCTATTACAACTAGGTTCAGGAAACTTTTAAAGCTGGGATACAGTACATGTTATTACAACTAGGTTCAGGAAGCTTTTTAAAACTGGGATACAAGGTCATGATATTTCAACTAGGTTCAGTAAACTTTTTAAAACTGGGATACAAGGTCATGATATTAGAACTAGGTTCAGTAAACTTTTAAAGCTGGGTTACAGGTCATGATATTACGTCTAGGTTCAGTAGACTTTTAAAGCTGGGTGATCATGATATTACAACTATTTTCAGTAAACTTTTAAAGCTGGGTTACAGGTCATGATATTACAACTAGGTTCAGGAAACTCTTAAAGCTGGGTTACAGGTCATGATATTAGAACTATATCAATTGTCATCCCTAAGCATGGAGTCAATTTCATAAAAAAATATCTTCTTTTCAAGCTGGTAGAGAATTGTCTGTAAAAGCAACACCTTGATTAGGCTTAATATGATCTTTGGTAATTAAATTCTCTATTACCACTCATGAAATAAAATCATCTGGGAATATTTTCTATATGTCTAAATATGTTATGACTTGTTTACATATTCTATACATTAAAGAAATTGCATTAAACTTTCGTAATGCGAAGTTTTTTTTCGCATACGATTTTTATAGTATTGTTACGAATCTCACTATGCTGGCTCTCTGCAAACTGCACCATACACCACCAACGTAAAGAACTTGACAACTCAGGGCTCCAGAGTAACGTAACACTTTAATAGTTGAATAAATAACAGCCAATACTGTACAATTGGCAACACGTACACTGTACAAATATCTCTCCGATAACACCGTACCGCCGTATCAACTCTTGCACTGGCCTCTCCGTCTCGTTCCGGGCTTGCACTGGGTTCAACAGTTCAGGACTGATTTCACACACTGGGCTCGTTGTGTCGGACTCGATCACAGACCAAGATCAAGACGCCAGTCGTCTCACTTGTACTTTACAGTACTCCACACTGAACAGTCGTAATGCTCCGTACAGAACCACACTGTTGAACTGTGCTGTAGTCGACCGTGTTCTGAACCCCTGCCGTGAACCTTCTGTCGTGAACCGTCTTGACTGGACACCTTCGCTCTTATATAGGGTCCCTACTGGCCTTCTAGAACCGGACGGAACATTGCTCGACGTTTCTAGCTTCGTCACATGACTACATCCCACGTGACGCTCCTGAGCTCTGTTCACGACGCCGATCCTTCCCGAACCGTCCTAATGACAATCGACTCGGCTGACGTCGTAACTCGTCACGGTTGACCGCTCGTCTAGCGCTGGCCTGGGGCGATTTGCGTCGGCTGACTACACTCACACCACTACCCCCATCTGTGCCACCACCAGGTTTTTAACACACTTTACAAAATTAAAACCGGAAGTCAATCGAAGGAACAAAGTGATGGCTTGACCTAGACGTCATGATGTCTGACATTTATAGAACACTTCATATCAGCTACAATCCTAATGATGTATTGTCACATTTTGAATAGTTTTTATGATCAGATTGACAGATTAATGGCGTTTTTTTGGGGTTCTGGAAATTTAATTTAATTTAACTCATAAAAACTATGATATATGTAAATTATATGTATACGTTTACCGACCAAAATAGCGATCGTAGATGACAAAATAGCGCCTACTAAATAGCGATGACAAAATAGCGCCGAATATAGAATAGCGCCTAATAAAGAAAGCTCATATCTATCCTTATTTTTAATTCAATTTCTGTAAATACTCTCGAAAAATATAGTAAAATTGTAAATAAATTGTCAATGAACTAAATGAAAATCTTCATTATATATATTTATAGTTCAAAATGCATTTGATTATATTAAAACACACGTACACACATATTAACACGGCCTCAACCTGTGCGCAGTAGCGCACATTTATAAGAAACATTATTTATAACCAAATATGAAATACAACAAAATAAAGAAAAAGAATAAAATTTTAAATACTTTCATTCTTTACAAATATGATTCACTTTTAAATAGATTAATATTAATCTTGAAGAATGTAGCGGTCTCCACAAAACAAAACATGCCCATGGCCTTTATTTATTACATTTTAGTAACAATCATATTTAACAAATAAGTCTGGCAATATGGCGCTATTATTTCGGTGTTGTTTTGTCGAAGTTAGTCTGTCGGTGCTATTTTGTCGGAGTTAGTCTGTCGGTGCTACTTTGTCGGAGTTAGTCTGTCGGTGCTATTTAGTCGGAGTTAGTCATTCGATGCTATTTAGTCGGAATTAGTCTGTCGGTGCTATTTAGTCAAAGTTAGTCATTCGATGCTATTAAGTCGGAATTAGTCTGTCGGTGTTTTTTTTAGTTCGCACGGCTGATATGGTACAGAGAAGGAATATGGGGAAGTTGCATGTGTTTTCATCGCATTCGGCTTCTCAGTACCATGAGATATGAGCCAACAGTAATAGGGATGTAATAAAGATCTGCTTCGATCCCTCCCAGACAGAACAGTTTGTTCAGACATCACATGCAGATGCAGAGTAGCTTCAATGACCTAAAAGGTTCAAAAAGTCTTGGAAAGTCTTAAAACGATGACAGAGACATCTGTGTAGAGAAGCTGCAAGAGAAAAGAACCTTTGAACCTATTCTAGATGTGGCCGAGTCGAACCCATTCCAGGATGTCACTTGTTTGTATGTGTGTGTTTCCATCATGCTATCACCATTTTCACTGTGCACATCACTCACAGGGATTGCCTTTCGTTGAATGACTTGCGTCGATTTACGGCAAGAGCGGAGATTTTCACACATGGCGGAAAAAAACAACTATAAATAGCTATCTTTTTGGTGTATCCGGTGTACAAAATAAAAGTGCTGATAAGCTATGATAGTCTTTGTGCACTTTTTTTTTAGCATTATATAATCACACGTCCTAAGCTCTTCTGTTTACAACACAAAATAATTTCAATATCAAGGAAGAATGAGATTGTCATTAGGACTGAACATTTATTGTAAGATATGCAAAGACCTATGAGGACTTACCCTTGCATGTTGGGGGATCATTGTTCCACTTAGTACCTATACAGTATATGTCTTCTGGACCTTCACGAATGTATCCAGAACGACAGAAAAAGTGAAGCCAACCTCCATTTGAATAATCCTCTACCACGACGTTTGCGTCCACTTTGGGTTTATCACAAGTAGAACCTAAAAGTACTATATCATTAGTAAATGCAACAAAGAAGCTGTTTAAAAAAAAAAAATAAAAAAACCAACCTACTTAATCAGACTTAATGACATTTGAGCGGCCCCAGAAAGAAGAGTAGCCGCTATTCGTTCTGGGTGGTCTGTGATCTCAGAAATGAGAAAATATATTGATAATCCAATATCATGATATTTTTGGACCTTGCCAATTTCTGATGCAACGGCTACATATTTCTTATCTGAAAGCGAAACGTTTAATTTTTAAAATCAAATATGCAAGCAGTTTTCTCATAAGAGTAGGCTACACCATTTTTACTATTCACTATTAATAGTAAAAAGGAGAAATCCTAATATTCGCACATGAGATACAGTAATAATACTACACAATTTTTGCAAAAGTTTTTATTACCTTCTAAAGTAATGTATTAAAAAATATTTGTATTACTAAATTAATGGTTTTCTGTTATAGAGACTACTTATATTTTAAATAAATAGTTTAATAATTTTTATTTAAAAAAAAAGAAAGAATAGAAATAGTTGCCGCGATTACTGTACAGTTCGTCTGACAGATGACATGATACCACAGGATTAATGTTACTATTACATTGGTAATATTCATATGTATTCACTGAACTGATTGATTGTTATGAAGAAATGGTTCATTGCCAACCTGGCCTAACTGATGTTATTCAATGATTATCTAATTGATGGGCTTGTAAAGGGCTAATCTCTCATTCAAGTCCTCAAGAAAAAAAAACTTTCCTTCTCTGGTCAAATTTAAATGACTTTGTGGTATCATACCTTTGCTACACGCCTATAATCTGAAACACTGCTTACTTATACAGACATATATGTGACGTGGCAACGAGCTATTGGTCTAAACTGCCTACAGGTTATGACGTTGCAGGTCGGTGTTTGGGCCCTCTACAACGATTGGTCTCGTTCTAGACATCGTTTAGTACAAAACATTTTTAAAAAATTAATTTTCGTAATTTCCTTCTGATAAATAAAGTATAACTCACTGACCTATACACTTTGGTACTGGTACGCTCCATTCTCCTTCCGTGCAGACAGCAACTTGGCTTCCCACTAGGGTCAATGTCGGGATGCAATTGAACGATGCGTATTTCTTGCCACTTCTGTAACGAACTCGGCCTCCAGGTAGAGACAATGTTGGACATTTCTTTTCTGCCTTTTCTGTTGGATGAAAAAAAAAATAAACAAATGAAATATGTTGAAAGTAATGTAACAAATAATTGTTTGGTTTTGTTTGTTTACTTTCTGTTTTTAGGCTAAAACCTTTAGAAGTAAAATCATTACATTTAGAGACTCTTCAAGACAGAAGACTTACAAGTAAAGTAGCACTTACACATAAAACACGAAACCATAATCTTCAAACACAAAAAACAAAATCTTATAAAATACTCCGAGAAAACACAAAGATAAAGCCAATTTCTTTTATTCCATACGCTAGGACAAATATGTAAAAATACTTCCTTAGTGCTTTTAGAACATGTAATGGGTTGTCTGAATAAGGAAAATCAACAACTTGGGAGAGTTTTATAGTCATTGATTAACATGCAGGAATTGGTTTTAAAAAGTGTATACTTTTGAGTCTGCGAAGGGTAAGACTCTAAATAGACGCTCTATCTTAAATCCTGAGATGTATTGCAAGCATGCTACAAGCGTACACTTTCTAATCACTTTTTTTCCAGCCGTAAAAATTAGAAAAAAAATGTTAAAAAAAGTTTTTGACCGGTTGAAATTCGGAAATATTTTTTCTCTCTTTTGTGGAGACCTCTTTCTTGTAAAATCCCTTGGCTGTGGTCCCAACCACCCTCCCTTAAATCCAGCCATGCGTATATGGTAGGTCAATACTGGAAGCACCAATCAACAAACACTGTATAATAATGTCCTGAAACAAGGTGTTAGTTTGTAAATAAGTCAAGTTTTTTTTTCTTCAACCTAACCTACATAACAAACAATATGCATAATATAAATTATTTTAAAACTATAATGTTATACAATGTTTACATCCCCTCAAACCAAGCATTTATTAAAAGAAATTTCTATAAATCAAATAAGAACATAAAACTAAAATGTTATTTAACCTTGTTTAGGCCAATAATAGAATATGCATCCACCGTTTGGGACCCCTCAACTCAAGAAAACATTAAGAAACTGGAACAGACACAAAATAGAGCAGTGAGATTCATAACAAACGAATATTCACATTTGACTAGAGTAACACCTTTTGTAAAAACACTATATTTAGAAAGCCTTCGGGATAGAAGACTTAAAAGTAAAGTAGCAATTATACATAAAACACTAAACCATAATCTTCAAATGGAAAAAAAAAAACAAAATTTAATAAAATACTCAGAAAGACACAAAGATAAGGGCACATTCCTAATTCCATATGCTAGGACAAATTTGAACAAATGCTCCTTCTTCCCTTGTGCTATTAGAGCATGCAATGGGTTACCTGAGCTAGCCAGGAAGACCAGTGACTTGGCAGAATTTAGATCATTGGTTAATATGCATGACTAAATGCATGACGCGGAGGACATAATTATTTTCTTTTTTGAAGTAACATCTGTATTATATAAGATAAGATGATTAAAATAAAAAGGCTTGAGATATAATATTGTCGAAACGGCGACATATGTTATCTCCATGGAAACTAAAAAAAAAGTTTTGTATCATATACTGTGATAAATAGCCTCTTCTATCTAGAATAACTTTTAAAATTAAAGATCATTACTTGAAACAGAATAGCGATTTCCAAAATTCATGGTGAATTCCCTTATAGCTTGAAAAAGAGTTACGTACATAACGATCTGAATCGAAATTTAGCTATATTTCCACGCAAACACACACAGATCGTTCTGGAAAAAGTGGGAAAATCTAAACTAAGTTTATCCTCGACTTCCATTACAACTGTGCACTCTCAAAGTTGAACAAAAGTTAGAAGTGAACGAAAAATGAGCTTACGTAGTCATTGAGGATTCTCACCGAAACTAATCGTCTTAGTAGGCCTGCCTGAACACTGAACACGTAGCAGTCTGTAATCAAAGGAGACAAATACTTTGCTATTGGTCTCTTCTACCCACAGGTTGGGACGTCGAAGGTCGGTGTTGAGGCCTGCTTTAAGCAAGGCGGCCCTAACAACTGCTGACCCCAATGCCAAACGGTTTGCGCGCGGCCCAGTCAGGGTACGGATAAGGGATTATAAATGGAAATCAAGCTTTTGTATTAGAAAATAAATTCCTCTTTGCATTTTATTGATTCTTTACTTAATACAAAATCACGACCAAATTAACTTTACTCTAATGACTAAATAGCAAGAATCGCCAAATCGTTAATCTATCTTCGTGAATTGCTGTCCACTTGAGGCGAGAGAAGCTTCTTTCGCCATATGCTACAGTAACGGGTTTTATATAATGCCGTTTTTTTAGCGGCCCTCGAAAGGGGAATAGACACTATTAGTTTTGTGTGGTCTGTCTGTCCTTTCAAAGTTGGTGCAACGGCTACTTTTTTCATTTCTAAAAGCGAAAAATTTAATTAAAAATCAGCAACAATGCAAGCAGTTTTTTCATCAAAATACATTTTTTACAACGATTCACTTTTAATAGTAACAAACGCGGAAAACTATTTAGTAAGGGAGAAGATTATTTACTATATTTTTAACACATTTATGAAAACAGTTATAGAATTTTTGTCAAAAATATTTTTTAACCTAATTAACTTAACTAATGGGATTTTTTTATAGGAATTGTTTTTTCTTTCTTTTCAGGCTTTGAATAAGAGATTGACCATTTACAAAACAATTAGATCAATTAGATATTCATTATATGATATCAGTTAGGCCAGTTATACCATCTTATGGCTTAAAGAAAGTGAAGTGGCAAAATAAACAAACAAACCTTTCAAAAAGCTTATATTAAGTGTAGAGAGACTGTCCTTATATTGGGATTGCCATGGGTGGAAGTAGAAACAGGTCTTTGTCTAGGGTTTGGATCTCTAGCGATCTACTGGAGTTTATACAATTCTAATGCTAGGCCTAGAGATCCAGACTTAAAATACATCGCGCAAAGTGTTCCTGAACGTATATTAATTTTTAAAACTGTTTATTGAATTAGGACAGAGACACACACACACACACACACACACACACACATATATATATATATATATTATATATATATATATATATATATATTATATCAAGACCGGAATAAAGCAAAAATTTCAAATCGTTAAATATGTATCACTTTTTGAAGCTGTAAGAGAATTCGCCACGAATCTTGGAACTCGCTCTTCTGTGTCAGAAATTAATTAATTTAATTTTCAAATTTTCGAATTCACGCAGTCTCCATTTCTTAGATTTTAAATACAAGAGGCAATCAATCTCATGACTATATATTCATGATGTATGATATACATTTTATTTCCTTTTAGTTTCCGTTACGACAATTCTCAATCATCTTAGGATTTTAGACTGCATAGTCAAATAAGACTTCACTTCTTTCTAGATCTAGTTTGCAATCGCACTCAGTTTTTTTCCCCATAAATTTGCAAGCTGAATAGAGGAGTTAAAAAAAAGTACCCCCTTCAGACGTTGGGTTGACCCAGAAGTTGTGATAGTAAATATATGTGTTTTGTGTGGCTGGTAGTGCAGTGTGTGTGCCTGTGTATGAAATGACCAGTGGACCTTGAGTGTGTATGGTTGACTGAACAGCGGTGCGTCAGGACTGTGTGTAAAAGGAAGTCAGTCTAGAGAACAAGTGGCTAGAGTGAAGAACATAAATAGAGACTAATAAAATCATTGTGTTTATTGAAGCTCATGTTGTTTTAGTCTAGTACAGAAGTGACCTAATAGCGAAATTAAAAATCCCAGCCTTCAATGAGATTGAAATCGGAGACCTCATCGTTTAGAGATTAAGAGTGCTACCTCTCAGTCACCACGAGACTTAGAAATATGTATAGACTTTTATGTTATAGACCAGGGGTGGACAAGCTTTTTTCATCGAGGGCCACATTAAAAACATTTTGGAATGGGGGGCCGCATATGAAATATGTAATTACAAATCAGAAAAATACGCTAGCTAACGGTGTACAATATCTTTTAATTCACATTTATACCGTGTTATACATTTACATTTTTTTTACACTTCCTCCCAATTGAGGAATTACAATAAGAGCCATTTCTGAAACTAATTTTACGAAAAACATTTTTTTTTAAATTTTGATTTGGTCTTTTTACATCACAACATCTCACCACAATGTTGTACTTAATGTGAAGTATTTAACTGTTGACACTCGTGCATAATGTTCCTGAGCTGTGGAGCTAGTTTACTAGTTGTTCTCCTCGTGTCTGCTTTAAAATTACAGTCTATCAGCATCGACCTGTGATTACACTTCTTTATTTTCAAACAAAAAAGATACTTGTTCACAGATGTTAGTGGACCCAAATAATGTGAAAGTTTGGCAGCAAAGTTTTTTATAATGTGGAAATACAGCTTCTGTGGAAACAACCCACTGCAATATTCCCGATGAAAAAAGTGAAGTTCTTCAATAAATATAATTTCTTCTTTGAGGTACCATATTCATCTCAATACCCTGTTTCCCGTGCTTGGCCTGCGGACACCACTGTGGTTCCTAACATAGGAATGTTAAGCTTGCAAATCATTATTTACTTTTAGGAACAACATGTGATTAAGTCCCTTAACTCTGAAAGGCTTGATCACTGATACAATTTGGCCAATAATATGTTCGATATCCAATGCAGCATTGCGAAAAAATTCCCGTTAAGAGTTTATGGTTGGGATATTGATCTATTTTTCTCAGTCAAAGCACGAGGTCCATCCGTTGTTACACATGCCATTTGTTCCAAGCCAACACTTTCAACACAGTTCTTCAGAACATTGAATTGATACTGGCTTGAGTTTGTGTCTTAGACTGAATGTTTTGAGATATTGCCAATAAGAATAATCTTTGTTTACTTTAAACTTTTTAGAATGACATGTATAGAGACATGTTTCTTTAGCATCTTTCTCATAAGTAATAAGAATCAGAACTTTCTAAAATTTATATTGATATTACTTATTTTACTTATTTACTTAATTACTTATTTTTGAAAATATTTGCATTTTTAATATGTATGACCTGAGGGAACATCTGATTTCTTTAGGTGTCCGCGGGCCGCATTAAAGACTCCAGCGGCCACATGTGGCCCGCGGGTGGTAATTTGCCCACCCCTGTTATAGACTTATTTTATTGAAGAACTTACTTTTGTTGTCTGGTGCACTGTCCACGAAGACAAAACAATATAATGTCAAAAGCCCGAGGTGTATCCATATAAGCCTCATTTTGATCGTCTGTTTGACGAATCACAGATATCAAATGATATGTGACGATGTTATGAACACAATGAAATAGATTAGGAACGTTATAGTTCACATATACTTTATATATTCATTTAGTATCTGACTTTGTATCCAGGTCAAATAAAAACTTAGATCTAGCTTATTTGTAGCCTTTTAACTACACAGAAATATCGAAGTGAAGAAATTGAAGTTCGCTACAGAGTAAACACACTTTTATGGTTCTATTTTTTTTTTAATTATTTGCCGAACAAATGTAATTAAACTTTTTTAGGGCGTATGTCAACTGATGTTATTCGAAGACATGTCGGTGTGAGCTCAAGCCCTTGAGTCTAATTGACTAAGTGAGTGGTCAGAGCTGACTGTGTCTTTTTGCAGTGGTCTTAAGCGCTGGAGAGTTATTACGAATGACTTACTGAGGGCTCCTCCCCCCCCCCCCCGCCCCTCTGTACTGTGTCCACCGATGGCCGAGATGAAAAAAAAAACAACACTTGGTCCAGTACTTGTGAAGGCTCTCACTCTTTCTCACATTGCTAGCTGGCTTGTCAACAAGACACGTCATTATACTGAGACACACGAGACACACAAGACACACATGTGTTTGGATGAGCCAACAATGTATTAGTGTAAACACACTTTTCATTCAACGTCTAGATCTAACACGATGGCTGCCTAGTCGTGTAGCATCTGCTTCGGTCTGTCACCCCGATATTTGTTTGTAAAAATTTTGACATTTTTCGGATGTTCCTTCAGAGTTGAAGATAATCTACAACTTAGTTCAAGTCTCACGAGTGGACGACGGGGAATCGCAGCGGGACCATCGTGACGGTGGGAAGAGGTTAGCGGTTGGTTGTGACTGATGCAAGATATGTGACATGTCGTCAGCGGTCTTAATTAGGAGAGACGACTCCAGATCGTGACACTGAAAGGATGTGTTACCGAAGTGACTTAGATTTAGTTGAAATATATTATTACTTAAATGTAGTGCATTTATTTGATCTCCTGTGACTTGCATCTGTCTAAATTACAAAAGTTACATTTAGTTTTGTTTTCAAAGAAGTCATTCACGTTATTTCAGGTTTTACAAGTTAAAATACATTACGCCTACAGCGGTTTAGTTGTCCACCAGCAGTTTGGTGCTACAAGTCAACGATCATCCACAACACCAGGCAGCCATCCTGATCCCAAGCACCCAACATCTGCCTTCATGCGGGAGGTTTTGTTTAAGACGTTAAAGTCTTTATTTCTGAAGAAACGTCAGAAATGTATAAATGAAATCAATTCTTTTGTATTTCACATTGTTGATTCTTACTAGAGTTAGATTAACGAGGGTGTCATGTGGTTAGCTCAACGACCGACCGCCATTACATTTCCCCAGATAGTAAGGTCTGAAAGAGGAGTTTTACTTTACTTATTATCATCTTTGGAGCATCCATTTAAAAATGTCAGCAAATTAATTTCTCAGTTATCTGTTCGTTTTAATGATCGGAAATTATATTTCGTCCCATTTTGTTCACCTGCGAATATATCTCTCTTTACCAGTTGCACTTTAAGATGTTGATACTGTCGTTTCTTTCCCTAAGCGTACTTCCGTTCTCTATTAGAATATAAAACACATTATCATAGACATACAAATATATATACTGGACAGCAAAAGAGTTTTATCAAGCGCAATTTGTAACTTGGAATTTTGTGTATTTCATTATACAGCAGTTATGAGCAGTATAAGAGGAAAAGTATTCATATTTCAGCCATAACCTAATACAATCTTTTCTCTATTATTTTAAATCTCTAACAGGGGCGTAGCCAAATTTTTACCATCATTTGGAGGCCCGGGGGCTTGACCACTTTGGGGGCCCCGGCGTTTTACGTAATATTTAATGTAAAAAAACACTGATTTGAGGGCCCCCTCAAGTGGGGGCGCGGGGTGATTTTCATTCTCATTCCTCCACCCTAGCTACGCCACTGATCTCTAAGCATGCACATATTTCGCTTTATTTATTCGTCTGCAAATGTTTCTTTACTTACCAGTTGCACTTTTAGATGTTGGTATATTTTTTTTTTCCCTAAGCGTACTTCCGTTCTCTATTACAATATAATATACAATAGTATTTGACACTATAAGTAGGCTAGGTTTACAGCTGACAACAACGACGCAAATCCATTCACACTCAAACACACATACGCTCTTGCCTGGACACACAGTTTGGATAGTACGGATTAGAAGACAGAGCAAAGTTACAGTAGAATTATTTGGCTCCTCCACTTCCATACCAGGGAAGAAATGCGTAGGGTATCATATTTTAGTACTTCAAATATCTTGATTATGAAACAACTAGAGGCGGCCTTAGCAGAACGTGGGGCCATGGGCGAGTATCATCTTAGAGCCACAAATATTTGTAAGATGTGCCGATGGTGACAATGGATTCTCTTTATCGCGGCCCCCCCTCCAAAGTTTCCCTACTCGCCACCCCTTAAAGCCGCCTCTGCTACAACCTTCTCCCTTCACCAATTATGTGTGTATGTGTGTTAGTTTGCGTATTAGTCTTAATAGTCCTGAACACTGACCTGTAACGTGGCAACATTACAGGTCATTACGTCAGTCAATAAAAAAAAAACACACACACTATCACGGGTTCCTTTATAAATCCAGAAATATTAGTGCTAAATATTTAATGCGGGCCCTAAGCTATAGCCTTATATTGCCTATAGGTAAACCCGATCCTGTGATCGACAATATAAAGAGCTTACTAAACAACCGAAAAAGCCATCATGCAGAATGTTGCTCATTAAAAATAAATTATCCTAACAAATATTATTGCATCTACATACATCTAAGAATAGTTAGACAACAAATAATTGAAGTCTTACAGTTATTTAACTATAGGCCTGTTTAACCAAATTCTGGAAGTTAGTATTTAACGGGACACCGGAAACACTTCTCTAAAGAGTAGAGTAAGATCAAGGGAAGATAATTGTGGTCAAGCAGAAGGCAGCTCTCAAGTGTTGGTGATGAAGTTACTTTCGTAGACGCTAATAGGCCTGCCTACGTGTAGGCGTAATGTCATACTCGCTACGCTCTGGGCGATGCATTAGTAACGACAGCTTAGAAATGTTTTAAACTAGTAAATGAACGTTACTTTCAACTAATTTAAGCAAGAGTACATCACACAATCGGGCAAGTAGTTCATAGGAAGGGTTAGCAAACTATGACACCCTGGTTTGTAAGCGGCTCGCTTTAGTATGAACACAGCATTCG
Source organism: Biomphalaria pfeifferi (assembly GCA_030265305.1). Lineage (NCBI taxonomy): Eukaryota > Metazoa > Mollusca > Gastropoda > Planorbidae > Biomphalaria > Biomphalaria pfeifferi. The sequence continues at coordinate 1,375,728 of JASAOG010000086.1, read as the reverse complement.
ATTTTTTTTTTTAAAGCGTGTTAATATTTGTTAAAAGTAATCCTTTAAAGTACATTGGAGGGAGCATGAAGAAAGGGTCCTAAGAAAAGCTGGCTGGATAATGTATAAGAATGGACTGGCCTCTCTCTTGATATCCTGCTAAGAACAGCTGCTGACCGGGAAAAGTGGAGGGATTTGGTTACGTAAACTGTCACAGCACCCTTACGATGAAAGTCAATGGACATTTGGAACATTTCTTAAATCGAATAGAGCGATATCTCCTGTCTCATGGCTTGTTCGACCGTTGGGGCACTACACATGATTCTGTCTCTCTCCATATCCTTTACAAAAGTATATGTATTCCAAATCTGAATGTGTGTTAGAAGAGCCAGAGAGGGAGAGTGAACCTTTCATCTCACTGGGATTTATCTTTTCTAGTAAGGCATAGCGGGTCAGTTATGTCCAAGGTACGGGTCTTCAAAACTTCTACCTATGCTGAAGTCCTAGATAATTTAGTTTGTTCCTTGTCGCGTCCCGTACACTGAGAATCTTTCTTTCAAGTAATTTAAGCAAGAGTTTTAGATAAGTTTAAAAAAAATCTATATTAGCCTGCAATAGAAATGTTAGAGTCGTGTGGAAATAAACAGACAGGGATCTGAGTAGAGCTCTGGGCACTAAGCGTTTCCATACATGTCGTGAATTCAGAAATTTAACTATTGTAGCGGGCCTGTTTTAATCACGCAAAATACGTCGGCAGAAATATGGTACGTCATTTTGGAGAATTTAGACCTGTCTGACTTAAGCAAGACAGGTAAACAGTGGCGTAGCTAGGGTGGGGGAAGAGGGGAGAGAATTTGAAAATCCCCCCGGGTACCCACTTGAGGGGGGCCCAAATGAGTGTTCGAAATTGTTTTGTACATTAAATATTAAATATTATGCAGGGGCTCCCAAAGTGGTTAAGCCCCCCCCCCCCCCGAGCTCCCAAATGATAGCTAATTCCTAGCTACTTCACTGCAGGTAAATGTATAGATTTTTTGAATTAGAGTATTTGAATCTACCTTCTTACAGACGCCTCTCCGGAAAACAGTATGAAAGGTCTTATTTAGAAAATTAAACGAAATCATTTAACTTTATTTTTTTTTTTTAAATCATTGGAAATAGCGTCATTTGATAATAATTAATCATTACCTATTAATTTATACCTACAAAGCGAATGAAGCAGATTTGTTTCTTTTTTTTGTCTTTAAAAGACCGCCTACATGCTCTCGTCTGCATTTTCCCTGCAAAAGGGAGGGGGGATAGGAGGCCCACAGTTTAATAAGCGCTGTCTTGCATAAGGCACACATCGTCGCGCATGGACTTTCCAATCTCCCCTTTCCCTTGTTCTCCTGGCCTGGGAATCTGGAGAAGTGGAATGGAGAAATTGGGGGCGGGGGGGGGGTCGAGATAGTCGAGATCAAACTGGTAACTAAAAATACACCTCATAGAAATCACTTCTAGGTAGTAACCATTGCAGGGTTGCTTCATGTTTGTTACTTTTTACACTAATATTTCCTGGCTACTGTTTGTTTTGAACTTTGTAATGAGGTCATAGCTTCTAATTCTAAGCAGATTTTAAAATGTAATTGTTAGTTACTGTGCGAAGCAATTATTTCTGTAGCTGTGTTCTGTTCAAATGAAAATATCTTTTTTTCTCTCTCTTTCTCACTCTTTATCAATTGCTCTCTCTCTCTCGTTTCCTCTTTCCCTCTCTCTCTAACATTCTCTCTCTTTCTCACATTAAAATATTGATTTACCTTTCTAAGACACGTTTTTTTTTTTTGTTTGTTTTTTTTGTTAAATGACACAAAGTATATTTTTTGTAAATTTAAATTTCAAAAAACCGTTTTTTTTCAAGAAGAATAAACAAAAGTGTTGTTTTTTTCTGTTTATATTATTACCATAACTTGCAAATGCATTCGTATTACGGTTTTTCATTAATAAGTATCACATTAAAACACAAATTTCAGTTTGCGACTTATACTTTCTCTAGCTATCATAGTAACCATGCCCAATTTACTCCCGGAAGCTGCCAGATAAGTTTTGCATTTTCCAGATCTTTTAAAAATAGTTTCTGGGAATTTCTCTTATACGCATCAGTTCCGTGTCACAAGACAATATAATATAATTAAACTGAAGTGTAAAACCATTTCATGCTTTTTTCTTTCATCTTCAGTTTCATTCTCTGACAATACATATAAACACAGGAAATCCTGCAGAGCGTTTTGGCGTTGTATTAAGAACACACACACATAAATAGTAAATCCAAAGTTGTTTTTATATTTCCAGCTTGTATCAGATGTTTATAACTATAACTGCAGAAAGAAAATAACGAGTTAATTTAAGTATTTAGTATTTTGTTTATTCGTACGTAACGAAGGCTTCGTGGCCTGAACTGATTTCGCTCTAATTTCGTCCAGTTTTAGTTTTGCATTTCTCTACACAGATTGTTTATTGCAATAGCCGTACATTCCCAAACATACTCAGTCAAAGACACAATTTCAGGCCAGTATTTATTCAATGCTATGGATAACTGTGTTAAAAGTGTTGGGTTGGTTTGGAAGAAAATGGCAAGTGTAACAACTGATGGAGCCCGTGTTTTATTGCTTGTACAAATGTTTTTTTTGTTCAATGTTTGGCATGCTTCGGATCTTCCTTCAGAGTTGAAGATAGTCTGCTTCTCGTTCCTAACCTCCTTCAGAGTTGAAGATAGTCTGCTTCTCGTTCCTAACCTCCTTCAGAGTTGAAGATAGTCTGCTTCTCGTTCCTATCCTTCTTCAGAGTTGAAGATAGTCTGCTTCTCGTTCCTAACCTCCTTCAGAGTTGAAGAAAATCTCCTTCTTGTTCCTAACCTCCCTCAGGACGACGAAGAATGGAAGTGGGAAGATTATGAACCCGGAACCATCGAGTCAACCAATCGACAGTCCAGCGAGCATACCGCACGACCAGGCAGATATCCTTATTGCGCAATTCAGTAACAATTAGGTGATCATGTGGTTAAGTTCACTTAACAACTTTTTTCCCCCTAACACAATGTGTTTGTGACTGGTAGATAGTGGTTCCGTACAGTCTGAAGTGTTGAATGGTGATTGCCATATCAAAAAGTTGTTTTTCTAATTAAAAAGACCTTCATTTTTGTCCCAATCTAATTATTTCATATGCTTAGCATTAAGCTGTGTAGACTTTAAGGGATTTTCATTGCGGGAAAACTATCGCTAGCTTTTTTGGTGAATCTGGTGTAAAAAAAAATATGGTGTTGATTATCTTTGTTTTTTAAAAAGGTATATTATAGTTTTTGTGCACTTTTTAGTACTGCAGACATAAATTTTCTAATTATTTCCGTTGATAGCACTAACTGATTCTTTTAGGTACATAGTAATAGACTTCCACTATGTGAATCCAAAACAAAATGAGCAACTAACACGTGGTAAGAAGGGGATTTAATGCGAATATTATAGTGATAATAATAAAATAATAAAAGGCATATCGTCAAGTCCGAAGATTAATGAGGAATGCAGCATTTCCCGTGGCTTAGCCCCAGCTTTGACCTATATTTTTAACCACATATAGAGCAGTCATAACCATTGTCCGCCGGTGGTCGATTTAGATTTTCGTCCCGCCGACTACAAAGATATACTTTCAGGAATTGACATATTGTGAAAATTAGATCTCAGTTCCTTTTTCTTAAATTGACAACGCGGAAGTTCAATTTAGTGTCATTGACATTGTTTAGTTTGTCGTGAAAATGTCCAATAACATCAGAGGATAGTTTTAATATCCCACTACCCTTATATCTGTGAGCTGGTAACAAAGTCATAATTTAAGCTTCTCTATTCACGTATAATTTTATCAAGGTGTCAATTCAATAAAGTTAAATTATTGTCTTAAAATGGGTCTTCTATAAAATTTTCTTATGTAGGGTTTTATCTTTGCCAATGTGTTTTTTTTAATTCAACAAAAGTATGTAATTCATTAATACCATCATTGTGACAGATCTTACTTGACCAAGGCGCAGAAAGCCTAATAAATATATGAAATGTTTAGTATTTCAAATTACCTTAATTACAACTCCTCTATTCAGCTTGCAAATTCTTGCTAAGAAAAAAGGTAGACACGGATCTCGATTTTTCCTGGAAACTTCACAGTTGAAGCGTATCTTTGGGAAATGGATTACTAGCACAGGATAAAACTCTATTTTGACAGTAATAATTTTGTGAAATATTATTACTCAAATTGAATTTGGTCTTAAAAATCTTTATCTTGAACAGATACGTAAGCTGTTTTTTCTGTGCATATAGGACCTATTCCATAAAGACTTAAATAAATAAATAGACATTCATGAACATTTGTCGCACCATCTTCAGAGTCTGGATCCATATGCCTTTCATTACAATTTATATACTCTGAGTAGATTTACACATACGCTAAATACGCTTAACCATGATTTTGTTTCCTGGGTAGGGGGGAGTAAGGACGGGGTAAAACGTTCCATTTTATTTGAATTAATAATCAGTCACTAGTTACTAAGAGCAAATTAATCGCTCTTTAATATGGCCATCAGGTTATAATGCGAAGTAATATATCAAACAAAAGATTAAGTTTCTGTTTGTTTATATTTAATTTTAGTGTACTAAAATTGGTTCGAATGGTAAAGAGGAGTGCAGTGTTTCCCTTGAATATGCAGATCTAGTCGGTACCTGCATATTTTGCCACATCTGAAACAAAGCAGGGGGGGGGGGGGGCTGACAGCAAAGTAAATATTGTCTGGCTGAGTCACTCAAATTGGCGCTTGGCTACCAATCAAAGAACTCGTGTTTGAATCCCCTCTCGAGCAGAATTTTTTCTGAGCGCTTAAAGTCAGCACGGCAACCTTCTCGAAGATCGCCAACATCAGTGATTTTCAAACTGTGGTCCGCAGACACCCCAAAGGTCCACGAGACGATAACAGGGTGTCCGCAGATAGAAGGAAATTACATACTATTAAAATAACTTCTTCGCTAAAAGCAAGTTTATCCGATCGGATAATTTTAATAATAATCAACTCGCCATCGTTACTGTTTAATATGTTTTGTTATGCTGTGTACTATTCTATGACAATCTATTCAAGGTCATATTTGCTTCGATATTTCCTGATTGGGTGTTGAACTCTTTCTTTGTGGAAAAAGTCGGATCTCAAACAAAGATGAATTCATGCCAATAGAAGAGCAGCTTATAGACATCCACAAATAAGGAACATAAGCCAGTGCTCGAACAAGACTAGTACGAATGCTGGTAAAAAAAATGTAAGACTCTAATTTCATATCCTCATTGTGGGTTATACGGAAAGACAAAGGCTTAGCCCTCGGAACAAAAATCAGACTGATGCGCTCCCAGGCGATGGCCACATTCTTATATGTTTGCGAGTCTTGAACGCTGACTGCAGAGCTAGAGAAGAGGATCCTAGCAATGGGATTGAGAAGCTACAGAAAGATCCTAGGTATCACAATTAGAGACCGCATCACAAACCAAGAGATTGGAGACACTGTTACTGCAGCGATTGGACCCCACGGTGACCTGCTAACTAGCGTAAAAAAAAAACGAAAGCTAAAAATCTATGGCCATATTGCAAGGTCTTCGGGGCTCGAAAAGACCTTCCTTCAGGGAACGGTACCAGGAAAAAGAAGAAGAAACAGACAGAGAAACCGATGGGAAGACAACAGACAATAATGGACGGGCCTGCCATCAGGGCCGGTCCTAGCAATTGCAGGGGCCCCTATGCGAAACTGATTGCGCGGGGCTTAGTCTGGGTGGGATTAAGGATAGTAAGTGAAAATTTAGATTTTGTATTAGAAAAAAAATTCGACTTTTCATTTTATTCATTTTTTACTAAGTACAAAATTACGATCAAATTAACTTGACTGTACTAACCTTGCTACCTATGGCATGTTTATATGCCATTGACTATAAAAGTAAATAAAGGTATTGGAACTTTCGGTTTAAGTGAAAACTCGTCCAATTATTGCATTTTATTACATGAAAACTGACGATTCCCTTTTTTTTTTTTATCGCACGTAGGGTTGGGGCGTTTTCCGTAAATCAATGACACCCACAAATGACAATTTTTTCAATTTTTCAGGAGATTTTTGTAAGTTTTCAGATTTTAATAAATGCAGGACATTTCCAGGAATTTTTCGTATATATTTTGCAATTTAATTATTAAACATAGAATTAGCGCGGGGCCTATGAAAGCGCGGAGCCCACTGCGACCGCATAGATTGCAGTTGCCTAAGACCGGCCCTGCCTGCTATTGAAAGAGGTTCTATCTAACGCAAAAGACAGAGAGGAATGTTGAAAGACGGTCGATAAATATTTCATGGTGCCCCAACGGTCCAACATACTAAGGGAATGGTAAGGTAAGATATTGGGGGTTATATTACAAACATTTTTCTTATTTCGTAGAACGGGAATGCGGTGCCTTTATGAAACTCATTAGAAATAAAAGAAACGGACTAAACATTTCTACTCGTTTAGATTTGTAGTTACCACTTACAAACATCGTGACATATATAAATACACTCCTAAAATCTCATGAACTTCATCCAAATCATTGATTTCATGAAATTTATTTTAAACAAAAGACATAATTTTAATAAACACTCCCTCAACGAAATATTTTTGCTTACATTAGTAATTTATATAATATGAATCTATGTAACTTTTTTTTAAATTTAGGGGTTCCTTGTCAAATTTTAATTATAAAAAAGTGTTCCCAGTAATAAAAGTTTAAGAACCTCTGTCCCATGGGCGTAGCCAAGGGGGGGGGGGGGTTGGGATTCACCCCCCCCACTTGCCACAGCACTGCCAAGGAGTTTTGAGTTTAAAACCCCCCTACCAGGGGGTTTTGAGTATAAAATCCCTACCAGGGGGTTCTGAGTTTAAAACCCCTTACAGCGGGGGTTTTGCAGTTAAATCCCCCTCTTCTGTAAAAGAAAACAAAACAAAATGCAAACGACAATCCCCAAATTCCAAGAGCACAGTTAAGGAAGATTTTGATTTTAAAACCCCCTCCGAAATTTACGATAAACCCCATCTTCCATATAAAAAAAGAAAATTACACATTCAAAATCTATGAGCGTAGCCAAAGGGATTTTGAGTTTAATCCCCCCTCCCTCTTCCATCGGATTTGAAGCTAAAAAATTCCTTTAAAATATTTTTTAAAAAGCAAACTACGCACTCAAAATGTTATGAGCATAGCTAAACGGGTTTTGATTCAGTTTGGAGTTTAAACCCTCTTCAGCGGGGTTTGAATTGAAGCTAACAATACCTCTTGAATATTAAAAACAAAGCAAATTATACACTCAAAATTCTATGAGTGTAGTCAAAAGTGGTTTTTGAGTGTAAACTCCCCTCCAGTGGAATTTGAAGCTATAAAATACAATCACACACCTAAAATCTATGAGCGTAGCCAAAGGGGTTTTGAGTTTAACCCCCCCCTCCCTTCGCAAGCGGATTTGAAGCTAAAAAATACATCTTCAATATAAAAAAAAAAAGCAAATTACGCACTAAAATGCAATGAGAATTGCCAAAAGGTGTTTTGAGTTTAAACCCCCATTCAGAGGGGTTTGATGCTAAAAAATACTTCTTCAATATAAAAAAAGCAAATTACACACTAAAATTATTTGAGTGTAGCCAAGTCAATTGAGGGTTTTGAGTTTAAACCCCTCTCCTCCAGATGGTTTTCAGTTTAATATCCCCCTACAGAGCGTTTTGAGGAGGAAAACTTCTAACTTCAATATCATTCTAAAGCAAACTAAAGTTACCAAATTCTATGACCGTAGCTAAATGGGGTTTTGAATTAAAAAGAAAACAAAAAAAAAACTCCAGAGATTTTTTAGTTTAAAACCCCCAACAGATGATTTTGACGATAAAACTTCCCTTGTCGATATAAAATCTAAAGCAAACTACAGTCACCAAATTTTAAGAGCGTATTCAAGAGAGGTAACACATTTCTACCAGTGGCTGGGCTCCAATAATAAAGTGCAGTAAATAGTCATCTGCGAAATTGAAAAACACTAAATGTGGCTCAAAAAATATGTCTAAGACAGATTTTAGGAGTCAGTTATAGAGATCGGGTCTAAATCAAGGTAATCCTATGCCGAACTGGGAGTCAACCCCTTAGTTAGATTGTGACAGAGCGTCGCATGAGGTTTGCGGGACATGTTCTCCGACAAAATGAATTACGCATAATAAGAGTTGCGATGACAATCCTATTAAGAACAACTTGGTGCCACACATTCATGGAAGTCCTTAGAGCAGGTGGGAAGAGGCTTCAGACATTACCAGTGACTGATTTTTGTGGAAACAGGTTGACGGCAAATTCTGTTTAAGGGAGCGTGAGGATCTAAGTCAGTAAGCACATATTTAGGTTTTTGAAATAAAACTTTTTAATAGCAGGAAAATGCACTGTAGATACCTTAGGAAATGCATTTTGTTGGCTTTCAATACCAGAAATAGTGCTTGGCGGCGAGGCTTCGCCCCGCGCTAGGGGAGCTCCTAGCGCTCCCCCAGACCCCCTTGCTGACAATGGCGGGGAGTCAACAATTTTTCCACTAACTCCAGAAAGAAATTCTAGGGCACAATAAACGTGTTCCGAAAGAATAAAGGGTCAGAATGTAATAAAGATTATGTTCACACACATATATATATATATATAAATATATTTCTTTTGCGCGGGGGGGGGGGGGCGGGGAAGAAAATTCCTCCAAAACCCCCCTCCGAAAAAAAATCCTGGCTACGCCCATGCTCTGTCCTATATGTCCACAAAGAGATTGGATCATAGCGCACTGGGCAGATTACAGCCTGAAACAAGCACTCTACATAAGCTATTTAAAAATAATAAAAAAACAAAACAAAACAAGAACAACAAACGTTCTAGTTCGTTCGCTTCTTTTGAGAAGAATATGAATAAGGTACCATGGCTAATTACTTACAGTTTTTACAAGGGCATTAAATCCATCATAAAAATTACTTATTTTTAACGAGAAAGGGGAAGTCCTTAGAGGAAAAAAGAACAAACTTTGTAGGCCAACAACAGAGACTTGTAATATTTGTCACTGACTAGGCTCTAAGACAAGGGTTCTCAACCTGTGGGTCGCGACCCCTTGAGGGGTCGAATGACGATTTGTCAGGGGTCGCCTAAGACCATAGAAAATATGGATTGTATTTAGTGTATTCTTCTATTGCTGTGTATGTTATGGGGGAGGGGGACGCGGCAGAGTAGGGGATAAAAAAAAGGGGTCGTCGAGCTTAAAAGGTTGAGAACCGCTGCTCTAAGATTACACTTAAAGAGTATAAGAAATGACTTTAGGTTGTATCAAATCTTTTATAAACACTTTTTTAATCACTTCCAGACATGATGTATTGTTTGAAGACCAAGTAGCTGTATGCATTGAAAGAATGTCTATTTTTTTAAACACTATCTACACCACATATATGTATACTAAAACTGATTCACTCATAAGCAAAGTCATATAGAACAATGATATAACGTAAATAAATTGTCTTCAAATTCTGACGTGGAGAGATCAGGAATTCACATACTATGGAGACATTCCTTGTTTGATATTTGAAGCATCTGGTGTGAAGTTGTCATCCATAAAGTCCATCATAATTTAAAAAGGTAAATGTTCACATTTCTTTAGAAAACAGATATAATATGCACATTATATACACTGATATTGAGTATTTTAGAAAGCTTTTATCAACTGACTTTGTCTGTCTGTCTGTTCAAATGTTTATGCCTCCGATTCGCTATCTCGGTTCAAGCTGAAATTTTGCAGAATTATTTCTTTTACCTGACAATACAAGAATATAAAAAAAATAACCAATTACTTATTTGACTATTAGTAATAAGTTACTTTGTTTGGTAACTCAAACAAGAGAAAGAAATAGTACTTGACTGAAGTAATGGCATAAGCTGAATTATAGTCTCCTGTATAGATTGTCGTCCGAGGCTTATTACAAAATTTAATCACGTGACTGATCCAAACAAACTGATACACTTAATATAAGCTATGTTTTATAAAAAAATATTTTTGTGTGTATTTTGCTTGTTTTAAAATCGAAATAAACGAAAACGTTGTATCAACAAATCCTTTTAGGGTTCTCCGGTTTGAACTAAACGTTGGCTCTCACTTCGTCAATCATGCTCAATATCTAAAGAAAGAAAAGTCCAATACTAGCATTGACTCTCAAATAACATTATCCAGTTGTGATCAATGTCTGTCTTTCTGTTTGTCTCAAAATATACAAAATATAGCTATGATCAAAATCTTATTTTTAGTTAGCTGATCACGATAACACTTTAACATTTCATTTAGCCTGATCTTATATCATTTATGGGCTTCTATTTCAGTTTTATTTTGTAATCGAACCCTATCAAATTTTATGATTTTCAATACATTTTCCTTGCGATCTTTATTCTTTGCCCATCTCCATACTGAAACGCCGATGAGCATACCCCCCAAGCACAAAACGGACACGACACTGAATATGATAGTGAATAAAATGTGCGCATCCAATTCCTGCTTCGAGTCAGAAGTTTCAGTTGTGAGACTAGAGTCAGAGAATTCGTAAGACGAAATCTTCGTTACTCCAGAAGTGCCAGATGGTTCAGAAGTGAATGGAGCAGTTGAATCATTTTCAGCACCAGTCGCTGGGGAGTCTTTAAGAGTTGTGTCTTGACTTTCTGTCACCACTAGCACCAGACCCTTCACAGTGGTGGCTGCCCAGGTAGATGTAGAGTCAGCTAGACCATCACTGGACACCTCATATTGGGTTGTAAACAATGTGCTCACAGTTGCTAGGAGTAAATAAAAAGTGGACATTTGGTGTGAAGAATATTTATCTATATTTTTTTTGTTCAGTACAAAGTGTGTCTCAAACTTACTCTCTGAACAATTAACGAATAGAAGATCATCCACTGCAATGTCGCTGGCAACACTTGGACTTAGCGTAGCTTGAAGTACTATCTGTAAAAAGAAATACAAGTGGCAAAGTGTGAACTAAACCATCAGTTTGAGGCTATAAGGCAAGAGGAAAAGAATTTAATAATTTGCTTTTTTTTAAAGTATGAAGACAGTAAAGACAAACGAATCTATTATTTAATTGTATGTTGTAAATGACGCCCAATAGCATTACATATTGAACCGATCTAGCAGTTCTTGAATTACAGAAGGTTACAAAAGTTTTTTGTATAGAGTATTTTTCATGCTTTAGCATTCTCATTGCCTATTAACCTTTTTTGTGGGCATGTCAGTGGGTGTGAGTATCTCAGAGAAAGTTTTCCATTTGCCTTTAGGTGCTCAGCCAAAATAAAAAAGCTCCAGTTGGGATTCTAAAATGGGTGCCCTTGAAAGGTGGCCAGGAGATTTGTGTTTCATCCAGCCAAACATTCCATCTGTTGAATGTCAGTAAATGACCACTAGATCTAGTGTAGTTGAAATCCAGCCAAACATTCCAACTGTTGAATGTCAGTAGATGACCACTAGATCTAGTGTAGTTGAAATCCAGCCAAACATTCCATCTGTTGAATGTCAGTAGATGACACCTAGATCTAGTGTCGTTGAAATCCAGCCAAACATTCCAACTGTTGAATGTCAGTAGATGACCACTAGATCTAGTGTAGTTGAAATCCAGCCAAACATTCCATCTGTTGAATGTCAGTGGAAGACCACTAGATCTAGTGTAGTTGAAATCCAGCCAAACATTCCAACTGTTGAATGTCAGTAGATGATCACTAGATCTAGTGTAGTTGAAATAGTTGAAAACAAACCTATCAGATGTGATAGAAAGTTAAGAGGTTACCCACTGGACTGATATTGTAAGTACTCATACTCTTCCATCATGAAGCATGTATACTCTCCCTATTTTCTTTCTATGTTAATTCAAATTAGCATTTTCTTTTTATTAAGGAAATGAGTTTGATACTTTGGATAATGATTCCACAAATTTCATATTAGGTCCTACTACCTCATGAAAGCACTTCCATTTTTTTTTTGTAAGTTGACAAATATGAGATGTCTCATTTACTGATAAAACTCAGAAAGGTTGATTGGTTATCCAATTTAAATACATTGACTTGACCCAATGTAAAATGCAACGAACCATGACTTCTAATAACACAACCTAATAAATAATCAAAAATCCATAAAGATAAAAGCATATGCTAGAGCGAATGTATACAAATGTTTTATATTCACTTGTGCAATAAGAATTGGAGCATGGAATGGGTTGCCTGTATCAGCCAGGAAAACCTTTGACTTAGAGCACTTAACAATCAATCTAGAGATCTACTCTTTTGAAGGAACGTCAGACATTTATAAGATAGAATGGGGTCATTACGAGTACTAGTATAATGCGATACTTTACCATATTCCTACTGTATAAATCTGTCATCGATGCTGTAAACAAAACATATGTAAAGATAAACTATAACCCATTTTATTTTTTACTAAGAAATGCATTCACCTGGAAAGGTTCTGTTTGATCCGATATGGCAACCTCTGCTCGGATCCAGCGATTTCCTTTATTGCCTTTCTCCAGAAAAACTTTTTGACTTGAGTTCAACTCTTCGAACGTCACATTGACGGGCAATAGAACCACAACCTCCAGACTTCCGAGATCTCAAATAATAAAATAACTTATGAAACACAAATAAACCAGTAAAAAAAATTTATCGACATTGCAACAATTTCGGTTAAACCCCCCCCCCCCACACACACACAAAAACTAACTAGTTAAACTTAAGGATTCTATCATTTTACCATTCTAAAGGGATTAGAACCGATTACAAAAACAAACAGACACAAACTTTACTTTGTCGATCAATTCACTAATTATAATTTAACTCTGATTTGAACCTTTCACGTGTAACTTTTAAGTGAATCTGGTGTGAATGTATATTTTGTTTTCTATAGTTATAATGTTTTTTTGTGTGTCATGCACAGATTGTTCCTTACGAACAGTAAAGATTCTTATTATTTTGAATCAATCATGTAATTAATTTTAGTAGATCTAGAGTAATCTAGACTAACAATAATGAATGTGGGCAATTGGAAATATTTTTTTTTGTCAAACGCAACTTTTATGCTAATAAATAGCTCAGTGTGCTATGGTCAAACCATATTTGTGGTGTGTATGTGTGTGTGTGTGTGTGTGTTATCAGGGAAAGGTTCCTGTGCTGTCTTTTCAAAATAATTTTAAAAAAAATTCGAGCACGAGCCTTCACGTTGAAGGCCCACTTGTTAGCCACTGAGCTATCCAAGTACTTATAAAAGTTAGACGGTTTTATGGTCGCTTTATAGCTCAATTCCCTTACACAAGGCTTAACATGCTTTATATTAGTAAAACAAAATAAATTTAATAATTTTGACTATTTGATAAACTAAATAATTATATTTTTTATTAATTCACGTGAAATCGGTAATGAATAATTGTGCTGAGTTTTAAATTGGTTCGAGATGGGAGAAATATGTTGTACAAGATTCCACCCAGACAGACAGAGCTAGCTGATATAACCTTTGTAAAACCTGGTGGATGTTTATCTTATCTATATCTAGTCATCTAGTCAACATGTTCACCTTAAACAAGATTATGTGATGCATTAATGCAACATATACTGGTGGTTGAGGGGGTTAGAGCTTGGCTTCCGAGCTGGGTCCAGGGTTCGAATGTGAATTTCGGAAATTTAGGGCGCCTCAGAGTCTACCCTACTCTATACGGTACTGACTTTAGTTGGGGAAAGTAAAAGGCGGTTGGTAGTTGTGCTGGCTTGTTAACAGTTGACCAAAGAAACAGTTGACTTTACCATCATCTGCCCTATGGTTTCGACTTTACGACACTCTTGGTTTGTTGAACACTTGCCTAAAGGAAGACACAATATCACAGGACATCGTTTCGACATGCCAGTCCGTTTTATACTGTGTTGCATAATTTCGGCCTAGTTACACACTTAAAAAAAAAAAAAAAAGAAAGTTAACGAACTGAGTTTGAAAGTTGTGAGTTTTTAAATTCTCGACTTCAAATTCATCTGTTGTTGTTGACCGTCTCCTATTCAGCCATGCTAATGTTGTTAAAATGTTGTTAAAATGTTGTTAAAATGTTGTTAAAATGTTGTTTAAATGTTGCTAAAATGTTGTTTGTTTAAATGTTGTTTAAATGTTGTTAAAATGTTGTTTACATGTTGTTTGAATGTGGATGTGTTCTGGTCTAAGACGAACGCCATTCTAAATAACAGTTTCTTCATGCTTCTGAGTGACATTAAGTGTGAATGGTACAAAGCTCAAGTGCTTCTGTAGCCAACAATTTAACCAAGGTGTCAGCAGGGCCGGTCTTAGATAATTGGAGGCTCCCCCCCCCCCAGGTGAAGTGAATTTGGTGGCCCCAAATAAAATAAAAATTTAAGAAAAAGAATAAGCGAAAAAATAAAACTACGCAATTTATCAGAAATTATGTCCATCTAGATCTAAATCGACAAGTAACTGAAATTCATGTATCACAATTTCCGTACTAGAGACAGTTACACAAATAAACATAGAGTCATAGGGATCTACTATGTTTCAAATTTGATCTAAGCTTAACAATTTATTCTCAAATTTTTTTAAAGTCCTATGCGAGGCTCCCAATAGATCTAAAAGTGGATACTTATCTTTTTTAAAAATTATTTTATGCCAGGCAGCCACCGATTTTAGAACCTAGGCGGCTATTAGTTTGTCTATGCCTAAGGCCAGCCCTGGTGTCAGCATAATGGATGGCTGCCTGGTCGTGCGGTTTGCGCGCTGGACTGTCGTTTGCACTTATCGATGATGCAGGGTTCAAATCCTGCATGCTTCAACTCTGAAGGAACATTCGAAACATGTAAAACATTCATGACAAACAACCTTTTTACTGTCAGTCGCAGAAACAAGGACACAATTAATAGTATATTTTAAAAAGACAATACCTCCTTTATATAGCTTCTAGGGCGATTATTTTTCTCTTGATAACTAATGAATTTTTGATTTAAAAAAAATGGAACATTTTTTACCGAGCTCCCCTCCCACCTTTGCTCTTGAGGAAGAATCCTGGTTAAGCGAATCTATAGATCTCCTACACTTTAAAATATTCTAAAGATAAGCCTTTACATCTAGACTTAGAAGACGAAACACACACTATTCCCGAGCATTAATTGATTGACCTCTTGAATCAATACCTTACATTCGGAAATTCCCAAACACAATAGTCCTTTCCAGAAAGTGATAGTCCTTTCAAGACTGACTTTGGATCAAGATCTAGATCTACTAGCCAAATTAAAATGTGTTTCTTTTTTTTTTTTACTTTGCAAAATTATAACGGACAAAATTGAGTTTTACCCCTTGTGGCCAACGAGGTAATAATTCTTTTCACTGCGCTATACTTTAACTGTTAATTTTCTAGAGCCGTTTTCGGAATCAGCATTCATAGATGCGCATAGGAACGTAATTATCTTCTTTTTTTGACGTAACATCTGAAATTTATAAGAAGAAACTAAAAATGGACAAGTTCTTATTCAAACTGTAACTCGATACGATCAAACGTATAATTTTTCACCCCCGAAACGGACACAACAGAATAAAACAACACACTTACGGAAGATGAAAATTAGGACTAGCGAAATGCATTGTTGCTGAGAGTCACCAGAGAATGTAACCACCTCCTCTAAACTGCATACTCTATCGATAGGCCCGAACAAAAATACTGCCCCCCCCCCCCCAAGAAGAAAAAAAAACCCACCTTAAGAATAAAAACTGAATGAGGAACTTAGAGGTGTAATCAGTTGGTGGTGTTGTCCGCACGGGGCATTATATACACAGCTACGCCACTGGGGGAGCTGCCTATGGATGCCAGTGCGCAGTTTACACCAGATACAAGATTAGTTTTATTTAACATCCACGATAATGAGAACGCAGAACAAAAAGCTGTCTTTTATCATTTGATCACCATACTCGAGTTAAAATCTTGTTAATCGTCTATAGTAGTAAATAAAATAGCTTACCATCATCACCATACATGTGGTAAAAGAACTCAAGACAGAGACCATCTAATTCGTGCTCGAAGTACAAGGGTGACAGTATCCTGGCCACTTTACCGCTTGGTTCTGGTACTGAAGACTCAATGTACAGGTAATAACCTGAGAACAAGAAGTGAAAACTAATTAAAAACATGTTAAGACGATGGTTTGTATAGGCTAATGAGCTTACGCGACCAAGCACGAGCGTTGTGTAAATCAAGCAAACTGTTCGTGAGTTTTTGTTTTTTGATAGAATGAAAAAATGTCTGAATTTTCGGGTCCGAAGATTAATGAGGAATGCAGTATTTCCCGTGGGTATGCAGCCCCAGCTGCAACCTACATATTTTGCAAAATCTAACGCAGGCATAACCATTTTCCGACAGTGATCGATTTACATTTTTATTTTGCCATCTACGTCTGTCCTTTGCAGCGGATTTTCCTTTGGTCTCAAATGTGTATCCCGCGGCCTTTTTAATTGACCTCCAGCTGTCTGCACCAGGTGCTCTCTTCTACGTCTGTTAAAGCAAGTTGGCGCCTAAGTTGGTCTTTAGAGCGTTTCTGTCGGGCACCTATGTTGAGTCACCACCTTTCAGCTCACAAAAAAGACTGCTTTTGGCATACGTTCGTCCCCCCTACGGATACGTGCCCTGCCCAGCGTAACTGTCGACCATAAGAATTCCCTCTATACTGTCCATATCGGCATTCGCAAGGACATCGATGTTTGTAGTGCCGTCTTGCCACCGTGTGTTCATGATCTTTGATTTAGATAGATCCTAGGTATCACCTACAGAGACAGCATCATAAACGAGGGAAATAGAAACAGGAACCCACCCCAAAAAAACATGCTGACCAATGTAAAAAAAACAAAAAAAAAACAATAGCAATCTAAAACTTTATGGCCAAATCAAAAGGTCCTCCCAGCATCTCAACAGAGGCAGCCTTAGCAGCGCGATCGGCCTTGGGCGGGTGTCATATTAGAGCCATGTATATTTATTTATACGATGGGCTGACGGTTATAATAGGTTCTCTTCATTCGTCCAACTTGCCACCCCATAGGCCGCCTCTGAACTCAATGAGAAAACTCACTGTTAAGCAAATAACAGCAACTAACTTTATTAAAAAACTTCAAGCTGTTATATAAATCCTGGTTCTCAATGTTCCTAAAGCATTACACACTGACATATTAACAACCATACCATTAACAACTCTCTTTTAGTCCAGCCTGTCAGTGTGTTTTGATTGGTCCCACTACAGGTTATTAAGGTCAGGTACCAAAACCTAAATGTCTGTCCTCAATTCTTTTACAGTCACTAAAATTGTTTCTGCCACCTTTAGATAAGTACGATACAATAAAAAGATAGAATACATGCGTATTTACATTAAGACAGAGAGGAATGGAGAAAGACGGTCGACGAGTCTTGCGTGGTGCCCCAACGGTCCAATAGGCTAAGGGATAGTTAAAGATAAAGGTAAAACAACATTGGTGGTGAACGAACCAAAAGTCTGGTTCGTCGTGTGGTCTACAGATGGCCCAGTGTTTAGAGTAGGCGTCTTGCCCCTGTGTCGAATCCACGTAATGTTGCCAGTTAGGTCGCGGCTCCATCCACAAAGTCCATCCTCGAAATCGCATCCATGGCTTTGGTTAACTGGTAGAAATAAGAACATTCACGAGAGGTATTAAAACATTAATTCTAAAACATTTAAAACTAAAATGGATTCAACTCATTTCTAGACTACAGTTACTCCTTAGAATGCATACCTAGGTTTCTATTTCTTTGATTCCTTTCTGGTGTGATTCTCATTTAAATTGTGATGGGGGGGGGGGGGGGGGGAGGGGGGAGGGGTAGAGATGTTTTTCAAAAATATCAAGTGTCTTCAGTGTATAGAATAAGTAAAATATCCCTTGGAGATTTTGCGATCTATAGGGAAGATGATTTAAAGGTCATCTGTTTCTGTGGCCGACGGTTAACGAGGGTGTCATGTGGCTAGCACAATGACCAATCGCCTTTGCTTTCCCCAACTAATGTCAGGTACCCATTAGAGTTGGGTGGACTCAGGAGGGTCGTAAAAATCCCAAAATTTAAATCACACTCTTCATTTTGATTTGAACCTAGGACTACTCGGTTTAGAAGTCAAGCGCTTTACTACTCAGCCAACACGCACCCTTGACGTATAGAATTCTATTGATAAAAAATGTATTTTATAATCATTTAATAATTTGTTTTCACTTTTGAGTACTTCAGATTTCTGAACTGTTCACTTTTGTAACTAAATATAACTCTTATTATTTAATTGGAAAAAGAGAGCTTCCTTGAGATTGTTTATTTTGTTTCTACTTCATTTCCTTTTTAAAAATAATATAAAAAATCTTTACTTTTTTAAAATTAAGATTCATTACATTGCTCTCACATTTGTCTATACCGCCTTTTCTTTAGCATGGAAGGCTCTTGTGCTATTGCTTGTATATTAGAGCATCAATGGGTATAGAAGCTTAGTGTCTGTATTTGCTCCTATGATTTAAATATTTTGTCGTTGTTTTGCGGAATTCTGCAGTAATGTGCAAATGACTTATGAATCTTCTTATTCTCTTCGCGCCTTTTCCTTTTTAAACATGTCCGGTATGTTGTAAGAGACTTTCTACAAATAGCAAACAGGAAGTAGTTTTGTTTTTCATTAATGATCTTAAAACTATGGTATTAAACATTCTACTGTGTAAACATTTTGTTCTGTCCCATGGCAAAAGACAGTGGTCGTTTAAAAGATGTACTTAATAAATCGGAAGAGAAATAGGTAACAGGAAAGAACATATGAAAAAATAAAAATAAAAGGAGCAAGAAAGAAGACTGAGTGAGGGAGAGAAGGAGGGAGAGAGAGAGAGATAGTGCAACGTCGTGTATGATGATTGTGAAGGGGAGACTAACATGTGAATTTTAAATGCAACATCAAACAAAGAGGGTTATCTAACCTTCACATGATGGCGGCTCTTCGTTCCAATGACTTCCGTTGCAATAAACCGCTTCGTGACCTTTTCTTCTGAACCCGACATCACAGACAAACTGTAGCAGGGCACCGCCATAAAATGTCAGTATTGACAGAGGAGGGTCAACACTGGGCGTGATACACCCGGCAGCTGAAGGTGAACAGTTTTGAAATAGGGAAGAGTCTCAAACATTATACAAAAATTAACAAACATTTTAATGTTTAATAATAACATGTGATCTTAATGAAATTGAAGCAGATATTAATAATATACAAGGCCGGCCCTAACAGTTGAAACGGATAGCGCGGGGCCCATTCTTGTGAGGGATAAGCATAATGTCAAAATTAAGATTTTTTAATAGAAATACATTTAGTCTTTGCAATATTCTTAGTAGATAAAAGCTGAACATACCTTTTTTTTAATCGCGCGTACGATTGGCACCCCAAATTCACAATTTTGATATTTTTTAGATTTTTATGAGTTTTCAGGAAATTTTAACAATTTCAGGAGATTTTAATAATTTCAGGAGATTTTCAGGAGGCCCTGGAAAATTAGGAGGCCGAGGGAAACATTATAAGCTATAATGATATAATTTAATAATGTACACCTAGAATTAGCGCGGGTCTATGATAGTGCGGGGCCCACTGCGGCCGCATAGGTTGCAGTGGTCTAAGGCCGGCCTTTTATAAAATACAAGTAACTAAATTTATGATAGTCCCGAAACACCAGCACACAATTAAAAAGGCCTGGCCATTGTGAGTGAGTTTAAATTATTAGTATATTCTGCATATTGCCACGTAATCTACTCGACAAGTTCTCAAGAGATGTGGGCAACTGTTTCAAGAAACAACAGTAAATTTCCATTGGTACTAAAAATTGACTACAAAGTAAAAACAACAACAACAGAGCTCGAGCTCCATCTTCTGTGTTTGAGAAGCTAATATTAATGAGGTTATATAATAAGGGAAGATAATAACGGGGTCATTCAATAAGTTCAAGCTTCATGTTCAACTTTTTTATAAGTTTATCATCGAAATTTAAAGTTGTATTTATAGCGTGGGCTCAATCTAGTCATGATTTCTAATATGATTATTAAACTGTTAATTCTTGACACAAAACAAATATTTCTGGTACTTACAGTAATAATTTTGGGTGATCGGATTTAGAATTTAGACCCAACTTTTGATTATACAAATAATTAGCCATCCAATTTTTGACCTAACATTATTTACGCCGCATGAACAAAGCTGCGAAATGAATCATGTGAAATACACAGACCAATGGACCTCATTCACCAAAATGAACGGTCACGCAATAATATTGATAAAACAACCCCCACCCCAAAAAAAACAAAAAACAACTGTCACGTGATAATCATTGTTGATTAAAATTAGATCGTAATTTGTATAGCGAAAATTGAGAAGCACGTGACTCAATGTTGTTTGTTTATGATTGGTGAATAAGGTCCATTACAAAAGAGCTACTGTTGTGTAGCAAATACCTTCTCTACTAGGGATAGGCAGGTGGTAACACACAATGGATTGTAACCAGCCTGATCTAGATATACATTTCTAGAAGCCTTCATATTTACTCTTAACTGCACATTTCTAGAAGCCTTCACATTTCTAGATAACTGCACGTTTCTAGAAGCCTTCACATTTCTAGATAACTGCACGTTTCTAGAAGTCTTCACATTTCTAGATAACTGCACGTTTCTAGAAGCTTTCACATTTCTATATATTTATAGTTATACAGATATTTCTAGTTACATACAGATTGCAAGTTATCTAAAATGTTTTCTGGTTACCGACACAATTGTGATCAAATTTACATTATTTAAGTTATTAAAGAAACATTTGTTACAGGTTGGGTTTTGTTTCATCGTTAAACTATTCAAACTTCAAAATAAAATGATAATATAGTTGAAATCTTAGAGGAGACCAGATATTTTACAGACTGTGAATGCGTCCTCATTTACACTGATTTATCTCCTGAACCTAGATGCAATGGTACGTATTCAGGATTTATCCACTCTCTGTAATACTTACCAATGCATTTAGGTTCAGGATTGGTCGACTCTCTGTAATACTTACCAATGCATTTAGGTTTAGGATTGGTCGACTCTCTGTAATACTTACCAATGCATTTAGGTTCCGGATTGGTCCACTCTCTGTAATACCAATGCATTTAGGTTCAGGATTGGTCCACTTTCTGTAATACTTTCCAATGCATTTAGGTTCAGGATTGGTCCACTTTCTGTAATACTTACCAATGCATTTAGGTTCAGGATTGGTCCACTCTCTGTTATACCAATGCATTTAGGTTCAGGATTGGTCCACTTTCTGTAATACTTACCAATGCATTTAGGTTCAGGATTGGTCCACTCTCTGTAATTCTTACCAATGCATTTAGGTTCAGGGTTGGTCCACTCTCCTTTGATACACAAGGCTACATTAGCACCAAGCAGCTGGAATCCAGGTTTACAGGTGAAGTTAACATAGGGAGCATTCGATCTTTGTCTGCGGTAGCTGAAGTGACCATTAGGTAAGTCTAATTTGCGACACGGCGGGTCTGAAAAGTGTAGTTCAGATATAGTTTTAAGGATCGAGTTCTTCCCCTTTAGATACTTTTTTTTAAAGGATTCTATCTATCTATCTCTATATATTTTTCTTCATGGCTCAAGAGTTTGGACACCAAGTAATGGAAAGATCACTCTTTTATTTCTGCAAGTCGGACGGACTAGAGTTACCCTAGGAAAAAAAAAGAGGGGGGGGGGAAAGAACAAGTAGTTTTCACCCGTCACAAAATAGCAGGGCAGGACTTAACCGTTGTGACCAAGAAGTCATGGAAAGATCACTCTTTTTTATTTCTACCCCACGTAGTTTTAGCGGCTAATAAAAAGTGTGTATCTGTGCGTTTGGGGGAACAAGTAATATACTCTGTATTCACCCGTCACTAAATAGCAGGGCTAGACTCAACTGTTGTGGGGCTCAATGCCAAATGGATTTGGTGGGGCCAAGATTGAGTAGGGAAACGGATAATAAGTGAAAATTAAGAATTTGTATTAGAAAATAAAGTCGTCTTTGCATTTTATTCATTTTTTACCACGTACAGAATTACATTACGAACCATGCGTGTAGCGAAGTCATACAGTATATCATAAAAGGATTTGCGTTTTCCATTTTGATAGACACCCCAAAATGACAATTTTTTGTCTATATATTTCAGGATATTTTTTTTTGAGTTTTCAAAAGATTTTAATAATTTCTGGAGATTCCCACGACTTTTTCGAATATTTTGCACTTTCAGGAGATTTCCAGGAGCTCCTGGTAAATCAGGAGGCTGCGGGAATTCTGTTATAAGTTATAAAAGGGTTTAATTGAATAATTTACACCTAGAATAAGCGCGGGTCCTTTGAAAGTGCGGAGCCCACTGCGGTCGCATAGGTTGCATTGGCCTAAGGCCGGCCCTCCAAAATAACAGCCGTGGGTCGACTATTTTTTTATATTATCATTGTTAAATACACCATTTTTCTATAATGCTAAACGCTTTAGATTAATTGTTGTTATAAATTATATTTCACTTATATGCATGCTGTATGCATTCTTTTTCTTTGTAAAGAAATGTAAACAAATTATGTACAATGTAAGTAATGTAAGACTTATAAGGCTTTCTTAATTTGTAACATTATTTTAGAAAAAAAAAAGCTAAATATAAGAAATTCCTAAAAAAAAAAAAAAAAGCTTATATAGGGGAAGAACTCCGCACTTATAATGATATCTATAATGAAGAAGTTATTTCCCCTATTCGATATCAAATATAAGTAATAAGTACCAATAGTTAATTGGCTAAATGGTTAATACTTATTTTATTCATGTTTTATTAGATAAATAATTTGATTACATTCTTACATTGATCCAAAAATGTGTGTGCGAGAAATAACGTGTACAATTATTAAAACCATACATATTTGACCATATCTGTGAGTACTGAAGGATTAATTTCCTTTGTTGGCATTGCGTAATTTTATGAAATATGCTTGCATAGTTAATTTAACAAATGAAATCTTCCTTTCAGAAAACAAAAAACAAGAGTTTTGTTGTGTATTTAAGTTTCTTATGTGTTGTGAACTGATCTGTTCTTGTGTGTCAAAATGTGTCCAGGTCAGCGTGTGTGTGTGTGTGTAATGTGTTATCGTGAACTGTTTTGTCATTCTTGTACAATAAAGCCAATGATCAAGACATGTCTTCCTGTAGTCTTTTATTAGGTTACTAGAAGTGGCCATCGCATTAGAACTACAAAATGTATTGAATAATAATTACAACGGATTTTCAATATCTTTTCTAGTTTTTAAGATGTAACTCGCAGTCAGGCCACGCAAAACTAATAACGGCTATTCCCTTTTCGGGGCCGCTAAAAATAAACATATATTTAATATATGCTAAATCTAACCTAAATTTATTGAATAGACTCACCGATTGGATTGCTGTAAACACACAATGTTGCAAGTAATATAATACCAAAGCAAATGGGTACCATTGCTTTAAACGTCATAAATGGCTTTTATGTTAATACAACTACTTTTTGTTATTGCATAATGACTAAGATAATGCATAGCTATCTTTTATATGATTTAATATTGTATTCTTCTCTACTGATCTAAATTTATCTGTGAAATACCTGCCTTAAGTATGTGAACCCTTATACTTAGCAAGAATACACTTAACATGTCACGTGCTGTTTAAAGAAAAAAGAGATGCTTATCTGTTTACTCGAAGAGTCATATCCGTTAAAATTAAGTCTGTACAAATAATTAGCGATGTGTTTTCTAGTCCTGCACAAGAAAATGTTGAAACAATAACACGCTTTTAATAGACACAATGACGGAGGTGTCACTCTAGTCACTTTATGATAAGTTTGAAAACAATCTCAGTGAATCCTGATTGAAAGTAGTTGGACACTAGACACAGGAGTGTTATCGTGCGTTTAGAACGTAAAGGTCAGCCTGCAACGTCAAGAGATGGGGGGGGGGGGGCTATTTATATTGACAGTGTCAATTCAACTCTAGCAAACAACAGAGGCTATATCCTTCGTAATGATGGAGAATTTGTTTTTAATCTTTAATCATCATTTAATGATAATTAGCCTGAAAGTAAGGTTGCCTGTAAGGTTGTATGTAATTTATCATTGAGGTTATCTGCAAGGTTTAATATGCAGAGTTTATTTAAAAGGTTCATTGATGTAAAACTATCTGCAAGGTTTAATATGCAAAGCTTATATAAAAGGTTTATTGATGTAAAATAATCTGCTAGGTTTAATATGCAAATTTATTTTAAAAGTTTATTGATGTAAAATTATCTGCAAGGTTTAATGTTGATACGGTTAAATGATGTATATTATAGTTTTTTTAAATAACTTTACATTTTCTATAAGATTTAAAGATGTAAATTTGTTTTGGTAAGTTCAAGTTATCTACAGGCCTTCACAGTAAGGTTTAATGTTGTAAAGTTTTCTATACGGGATTCTGGTGATTATGTATAGTGGGAAGCGTGGTCGAGAGGCCAAGTGCGCTTGAACTTGGTTTGGCTTGGCTACCTAGAAGGGGGCTCGAGGTTCGACACCAACTCCTAGAAAACCTCCCCCCCCCCCCCCACTGGTCCACAAATGAGATTGTGCCAAAAGCGCTCTGAGCATGCTATAAGCAGGAAAGTAGCGCTATAGAAAAGCATAATAATAATAATGTTAACTCGACTTAGTTTGTGCTCATTTAAAATGTCTCCTTTTCTCACCAATTATGAAGTGTTTTGGATTTTAAATTATTTTATCTGTTTTTCGTAGACCAGTAAACTTTGTGCACTAGGAACTCGTTATCCTCTATTCAGGCTACCCCCCCCCCCCCCAGGAGAAGGAAAACTTTAAATTCTATATGAAGTGGAATTTTGTGGGGTCTGTTCTGAACTTTATCTTTGATTGTGTTCTTTATCTATTTTGTAAGGGTGGAATTGTATAGATGATCCTCCAGCATAATTGGTTTCATGTCATGTTAAAAAGGCACTTAACCATGCGCTTGTTTGACAAGAAAGGAATGAATCCCAATTTTAAATAATCCATGCTGTACAATCTACATTTCTTTTTATTGAACATTAGTCACAAGTAGACAAAATTAAGCCATTTTTATAAGTATGGAACTTAAATACAATTTTTTGTTTGAAAAGCAGGATAAACATTTAAAAGATTAATCATTTATTAGTGTATAAAAGAATTACATTAATGAGATGGAAACAATTAAAGTCGTAGACTTATCGTAAACCACCATGGACAACTCATAGACCTCCAATTTATTTTTTCACTTTCGTAGACCCCTGGCGGTTTATATAAACCACTTTGGGAATCACTGCTCTAAACTCTAACCTCAGCTGCCAGAGAGGTATTTTTTTCGTCCTACATAAGTGGGAGAATTTGTTTTGAGGCTTAAGTCAACTAGTGCTTGTCATTGCAGGAAGTGGTAATGGATATAAGAACTAATGGCATGCGTTTCAAATAGCCTCTGACAACCAGTCCAACTCCTTGCGTTTATGTTCACTAACATGAAGGCGAAGGCGAGTAACTGACGTCTAAATAAGTAACCTTCGGGCAGGAAGGGCTCGTTAGCCATTGCTGGCTTCTCATCTAGGAGAACGAACATTCTGAATTCAAACTTATGCTTCAGGAGTTAACCCCGAGGAAAAGTCAGGAGCCGAGGACCCTTAGGCAGTTTGCAGAACACAGTGCGACACCATGGCAGAACCTGCGACGCCGCTGATCCCAAACTGTATATTAATATCATAGGAATACGCCATCATTAGGGGCCCGGGGGAGGGCTTGGCCTCTTTTGGGGGGCCCTTGCATTTTGCGTAATATTTAATATAAAAACACTCATTTGGGTTCCTCCTCAATTGGGGGTTAGGGTCTCCTCTCCCACCCTGGCTACATCACTGATTAGTATGTATTGGTGTGTGTGTGTAATGGAGTTTTTAACATAAGACGGTTCGAAAGATGTTTATGCATGTCTACTTATTTACTCAACCCTTTACTGAATAACAAACATTTCAGTCCAGATTGATAAATCTCTGCTGAATTTTAAACAGTGTTGCCAATAAAGTAATTTTTTCTCTCCAAAAATGTACATAAACTGTCAAATTTCTAAATATCAGTCCACACATTCACCAATGAAGAAAGTGTAAGCTTATAGTAGGAATTGCAAAAAATGTGTACAATTATCAACACAACACGACTAACGCAAACACTAAATGAAATTAGAGACATTACCAAAGAGAAGTAATCAGGATATGCATTTACGTGTATAAATATTTCGAGATTACTCCCCTTCGACAAGTTTGTCTGATGAGATAGTACAGCAGGCATGTCAAACTCATTAAGGTGTATGGGCCACAAAAAAAAACTTAACTATGACCTGAACGCCGCAGCCAAAAATCAGTTGCAAAACAGCCTACTAGTTTAATGTAAATTATAAACAATACAATAGAATACAACAATTAATGGCATACCTGTCCCTTTGCTAAATTTGTAGTTCTATTTAGTAATTAAAAATTTAAATTACTATGATTACGCATTATTTTCTTTGTCCCGATGCTTGACATCTTGTCTGGGATACAAGTATATTAATGTTAGGTTGAAGTTTATTTGCCACTGACACTTTCATCACTCATGACAAATTTTGATCAGATTATCTCGAACGGTGAGGTGTTTTTGTAGCTTTCATTATGGAAAAGAACTGCTCACAAAGCAAGAATTCTAGCTGCAAATTTCCGCAATTCAACGTACCGTTCAGGTAAATAACTGTAAAATTTTGGTACAGCCAATTATATATACTTCGATTTCAACAAAGAATCTGACTGCTATTCTATCAGCTCTAGTTGCACATGATCAACTGCTAATACCAAATCCTGAACCCATTCCTCAGTTTGGAAATGTTAAACAGGTTCACATTTCATGTTCAGAAATAATACAATTTCTTCACTCAGTGCAAAAAATCTCTTCAATACTTTATGACAGGAGAGCCAGCAAACTTCATGTCCAATGTCATTCGGAAACATTGAACATTGGCGATGATTTAAGCCACGGGCACGAATAAAATTGATAGCGACTGAAACCAGTCTTATGACATGTTGGAATTGTAATTGCTTTGTGCGTTATGTTTCTTGGTGAATGATGTGCATATTTAAAATTAGCATTAGGCTCTCTTATTTTTGCAAGTAGCTTTGCATCAAAACCATTTCATAATGGTTGGTGCGCCATCCATTGTTAGACTAGCTAGCTTGAATGCTATTTCTTTGAATGCTTTCACTTTTTCTGGACAAATTCTTCGGCCTTAATGACACACTCCTTCATAACATCACATTCACTAAATGCTTTTCTATGGCCTGCAATTAAGTTTGACAAAATGTAACTTGCTTTCACTGCAGACTCACTCTTGTTTTTCAGTTTAACAAATACTATTTTGCAATTCAAGTACCTTGTCATCTCTTATTTTCCAGCGTGATAGTTTAAGACTATTTTGATAATTTTTTAGGTGGCAAAGCGGGCCACATGCAAAGTGGTCGTGTTTGACATACCTGCAGTACAGGTTTACAGAGAGTGCAGCTAAAAAATATACACTTATGGCAGGTTACACTAGTCCAATGTTCGTCCAACTTGTCATCCAAAAATAGCCAAATTTAACAAATTACAAACTGTAAGCTTATTTAAAGAGCCTTTTTTTCTTAACACTTAAGCTTTACTTTAGTAGAGACATTTTTAAAAAGAATAACCAGAAGGAAATATGCAGTTTCAAGCTTACCTTTACTAAATATGCTTAAGTTTAACAAGCAGTACATTAAATAACACTTAATATCCTTGTGTACGTAAAAATTGTATTTATTAAAAATAAAAAAAAACAAGCTTAATAATATCAAAGGTAACCTAAACAAGTTACAAAGACAGTTTGTGTGGTAACAAAAACTTAAAATCGGCTTCCGAAATGGTCTTCCCAGACAGGTAAAAAGTCAGGTTTCTATATTTTCAGGAGGAACATCAGAATGAAATTCTATCAAAGACAAATGACAGAGAAGAATGGAGATAGTAGGTTAGTTTAGTGCAGCGGTTCTCAACCTTTTAAGCTCGGCGACCCCTTTTTATATTCCCCCACTCTGCCGCGACCCCCCCCCCCCACCCCAACACACACATAGTAATGGAAGAGTAGACAATAACAATCCCTATTTTCGATTGTCTTAGTCGACCCCTGGCAAATCGTCAATCGACGATCCACAGGTTGAGAACCCCTGGTTTAGTGTTCTATGGAAGCATCTGCAACTAATAGTTCACGCAATAATATGAAAACCTACTTATTAATAGTTGTTTTAAATTTTGTCCAACTTATATGCATATTAAATAGATTTTTTTTTCTAAAAGTAGTAGTTAGTATGACAGGACTTACTTAATTTAGCAAAAAAAAAATGTTTTTTATGTGAGCTTGCGCTCCTAGATCTAATTTAATTTATATTATTTACATAGGCCAGGGCTATGATGTTTGTTATTTAGTGTCCTTTTTTATTTTTATAGTTCAGTGCTGATTATTTTGTAGTTTCCGCTATTTATAACTTTCTGCTAGTTTTAGTCTTTTTCTGTTATTTGTGTTTTACTCGAAGAGGAAAAGTAGTTTTTAAAATAGTTAACTAGCCTTGGAGCTGTGGATGTTATTTTCTATTTTTTGTCCCTGGTTAGTTTTGCTTATTTTTGTCTTTGGCATTAGTGTTGGAATAGTTGTTATTTTTTTATATCAGTTTATGTGCAGGTCTGTAAACGGTATAGAGCCCCCATATGAGTCTAGAATAGAAATAACTTTTTATCTTCTTTTTGTATTTTTATAGGATTTAAATTTTAAGATTCTCTTTTTAATGCTGTTTAATTTGGTATATAATGTTGTGTAGTCCGTGTCTGTAGTAATTTTCTAGGTTTTATTGTTGTGTAAGGCTAGGTACAAATTAGGGAAATAGGTAGTCCAGTTTAGTTTTAAATAATTAGTGTGACGTCATGCTCTCCGATACGTTCGCGCTGACCAGTTATAGCTGGCTCCGGGACCACGTTGAATTCTTTTTTGTCTCGACCAGTGGTCAGTGCGGACAGTGGTGTTTGTGTAGAGTTAGTTTTGTGTAGTGCTATTTCAGCTGGGACCGCCTGTAAGTTGTGAATTGTTTTTATTTTTGCTTTCTTTTATTGTATTAGTATTGATTGTTTCTGCATCTATTGCTATAGTCTAGATGCAGACTGATTAGTGTAGTGGCATCACTGGCTAGTTAATTAGCCATGATTGCCTCTGATGGAGCCGGAAGCTCTGTAGATTTGGTTAGTGTCACCCAATTGCCCCCGCCTTAGTGCTTTTGCTTTTCTATACTATGTCTATGTGTAAATATTTTATTATTTTATGTTTCTTAAATATTTTTATCGTTAGGATATCCCCTCTATTGAAGTTGTCATCTTGTCCTATTTTTTTATGTAAAAGATGGCTGCGGCCTAAGCATCGCTGTCATGGCGGCTTGTTTAGTGTTAATAGTATCATTTAGATCTAGCTTGTGCATTGTAGTCTAGCCTGACCTGTGTTGGTTGTGGCTGAGACTTTAGTAATTCATGTATTGCTTTTATTAGCTACATGTAGGTAATTGAAATTACCTCATGCTTGTATGTGCTAGACTAGGACTAGGTCTAGTTCATATTTATTTTTTATATTTATCATTATTTCTTATGTTTGTTTATTTTGTAATTGTAGGCTATAATTCCTGCCAAACTGCATAGCTGCTACTGCACAGCTGCTACTGCCAAACTGCATAGCTGCTACTGCACAGCTGCTACTGCCAAACTGCATAGCTGCTACTGCATTGCTGCTGTATTGTTCCTGCCAAACTGCATAGCTGCTACTGCATTGCTGCTGTATTGTTACTGCCAAACTGCTGTATTGTTACTGCATAGCTGCTACTGCATAGCTGCTACTGCATTGCTGTCTGCCACAGTTATTACTGTATTACTCCCTTACTGTATTACTGCATAGCTGTCTGCTGTAGTTCTCAGTTACAATAGTTTATTGTTTTGTAGGTTATTTTAGTGGTTTATTGTCTTGTAAGGTGTCTTGGTGGATTTTGGTGAATCAGGTTAACTAGTGGTTTTATTTGGGTTTGGTTTGTTGGATAGTGATTGTAGTTGTAATAGTATAAATTAAGTAGAGTTGATTAGTCGTTTAGTTTTTTGTTTATCTATTTGTTTACGTATATTTTCTTTTGCACATATATTTTTATTGATTTGTTTTTTCCTCGTGTAAATAAAGTGTATATAAGTTCATTTTAATCTTAGTTTGCTTTTGAGTTAGCTAGTTTAGTTTAGTTTAGTTTGCTTGTGCTGTCTGGTTGCTTAGGCTACTATAGCCCCTTGGTCACCATACCGAGGTGCACAGATTGGGCCCACCCAGTAGAGCTACCATCTGCCTACTGTAAAATGAACAAATGTTGAGCAGCAAGTAACACAAAAAAAGGAGGCCTCACTCAGGTAGCGCCTAGCCTGACCTGCTCACATTTTTCTGGTGTCAGAAGTGGGATCTGTGCTTAAGTGATCAGACGCACATTATTTTTTTGGGATTAGGTTTTTGTTAGGCTGATTTAGGTTTTTTTCTAGGTTTCTTTAGGGCTTGTGTTAGGATTGAATAGGTTAGTATTGGTTTTAGGTTTTTTGGCATCGGTAGGAAGCAGTGTTAGATAGTTTATTTTGTTGTAGGTTGTTAAGGACTAATCGATTTTGTTTTGTGGGTGTTCATTTTGTTAGTGAGTTGGAAGTAGGGATTTCTTTTTGGTCTTGTAAATTGTAGAAGTTGTTAGGGTACTATGAACGGCGAGGCAGCAGCGGCAGAAAGGATGCAGCCGTCCCAGACTGTAATAGTGGTGCCAAGAACAGAGTGGAACATCAGACGTTTCCATGGTGATGGGTCGGCCGTGGAAGTGGAGGAGTTCCTGCAGACCATCGAAAGAGCATGGAAATTCCAACATATCGAGCAAGCAGACGAGAAGTGTGAGTTCCTTATCTCTTATTTGGGAGAGGCAGTTAAAACCGAACTGGCATGTCATCCTGAAGCGACTAGGACCTCTCCTGAAGCACTTGCACGTGTACTACGATCCACCTATGGTGAGAAGAGGAGCGTCTCTCAACTGACAGGTGAACTCTACCGGGTCAGCCAACACCCCGGAGAGCTAATTCGCTCTTATTCCCACCGCCTGCAACGGGCATTCCAAGCTGTGGCGGATAGGCAGAGGGTCTTGTCTACCACACAGATAGAGGAGACCGTTCTCAGGGACAGGTTTGTGGAGAATATAAACGACCGGGTACTGAGAAGGCATCTACTTGAAAAGCTGAACGACATGCCGGAAACCAGTTTCTTAACTCTCAGAGACACTGCCATTAGGTGGGCAGAGGATGACCACCTCTCACCCCAACCCACCACGACCAAGTTGGTCTGCCAGGAGACTAAGGTGGAAGGCCAGTTGGCGGCTCTCTCCCGACAGGTGGAGGAACTCTCTGCCCAGCTTCTGCGTCTACAGGCGGCCAGACCATCAAAGTCAGGTTGTCATTTATGTGGGAGCCTGAACCATCTTGCTAGAGACTGTCGCCAAAAAGGCAACCCACGAGCCAACAGCGGACGTAGCGGAGCAATGAAATGTTTCCACTGCGGCAGCCCAAATCATTTTGCCAGGGCTTGCCCAAAAAACGCCAACCCACAGTAGTCACGAGTCGAGCTACTGAGGGGCTGACAAAAGACTCTGTTCTGAACAAAATTGCTGGAACCTGCCCGACGGTGGAAGTGCTGATTGAGGGGGTACCCTTACTTGCCATGGTGGATACAGGATCGCAAGTCAGTACGGTAACTGAGAGTTTTTTCTCCAGGCATTTTCGAGAAAGCATAAAGACATTGCAGTCGGCGGACATACGTCTGAC
Source organism: Biomphalaria pfeifferi (assembly GCA_030265305.1). Lineage (NCBI taxonomy): Eukaryota > Metazoa > Mollusca > Gastropoda > Planorbidae > Biomphalaria > Biomphalaria pfeifferi. The sequence continues at coordinate 1,343,653 of JASAOG010000086.1, read as the reverse complement.
CGCAGCCAACGGGCTGCTTATCCCTTTTATCGGATATTTTGTGGCCACCATAGCAGTTAGGGAGCAGGTGTTACCAGAGAAGGTTTTCCTGGTACTCAAGGACTCTGGCTCAACTACCCAGTGCATTCTGGGGATGAACATTTTAAAGGACCTCCACGGGATTGGCACTTATATCAAGCCCGAACAAAAAGACATGAACGGCCAAGCACGTACTACCAGACGGCCTGTTGTGGTCCCCGCTAGGTCCATGCAACTCATTACTGCCACGGGCAGCAATCCTAGATTAGACACTGAACTCTTAGTTGAACCTCTCGAGACACCCTTCAACCCTAATTTGCTCTTGGTACCAGCATTGTCGACCACGAAAAATGGACACTTTCAAGTAGCAGTTGTCAACCTCTCTAATGAAAGTGTGACCATTCAACCACGCACCCACGTTGGTTCCATTCACACTGCCACACTGCAGACCAGCCAGGTAGAGGTCAGACTGGATACTATATCTGCTGAAATAATTGCCTCCAACACGCTGAAAGCTACACCTTTGAAAGGTAGCCATATCAATTTTTCGCCCATGATCTCGGAGGCATTAGCCAGCGAAGAACGGTCTGCAATGGCCTCCTTGCTATACAGTTTCAATGATGTGTTCGCTTGGTCCGACGATGACTTGGGTTTCACCAATGTGATTGAACATAAAATCCCGCTAATTGACGAAACCCCCCAAGCCCAACCTTACCGCCGCCTGCCACCTTCAGAGTTCCAGGCTGTGAAGGAGCATATAGAAAAACTGGCCTCCAAGGGTGTGATCACCCCCAGCACCAGTCCGTATGCTGCCCCGATTGTGGTTGTCAAGAAAAAGAATGGCGAGATCAGGCTTTGTTGCGACTACCGCCGGCTAAACGGTGTGACTAGGAAAGATGCATTCCCTCTTCCACGCATTGATGAAAGCCTTGATGCCTTGGCAGGGTCTACTATGTTCTCCACTCTCGACTTGGCCAGTGGATACCACCAAGTGGCCATGGCAAAGGAAGACCAAGACAAAACAGCCTTTGTCACCCCATTTGGATTATATTCGTGGACACGCATGCCTTTTGGACTATGTGGGGCGGTCCAGACATTTTCAAGGCTGATGCAAGGGGTTATGAATGACTACATCATGAGGATATTATTGGTATACCTTGATGACCTCTTAGTATACTCTAAAGACTTTCAGTCACATCTCGCCAACCTGAAACTGGTTCTAACGAGGCTAAGAGGATTAGGACTGAAACTTAATCCGGACAAGTGTACCTTCGGAGCCAGAAAAGTTAATTATCTAGGTCATGTAGTGTCAGAGAAGGGCGTTCAAACGGACCCAGACAAGGTTGCTGCAGTATTAGACTGGCCCACACCATGTGACCTAAGACAACTCAGGGCATTCCTTGGTTTGGCCAGCTACTACAGGCGGTTCGTCAAGGACTTCGCCAAACTTGCTCGCCCTCTGCACCAAGTAGTCTCGCTGGCAAATGAGAAGTTTGGAAATGCTAAAAAAAGACAATTGATTGTTGACTTTTGGGCGGCCCCGCAGCAAAATGCTTTTGAAGGTTTGAAACAGGCCTTAACCTCCACACCTATACTGGGTTATCCGGATTTCAATCTACCCTTCGTAGTTGAAACGGATGCCAGCATGGATGGCTTGGGCGCAGTCCTTAGTCAACAGCAGCCAGAAGGCCGGAAGGTGATAGCCTACGCAAGTCGTTCCCTAAGACCCAACGAGCAGAACATGAAAAACTACAGTGCTGCAAAATTGGAGCTGTTAGCGTTGAAGTGGGCAGTGACCGACAAGTTCCGGGGCTACTTACTAGGGAGTAAGTTCGTGGTATTTACAGACAACAATCCACTGAGCTATATCAAGACGGCCAAAATCAGCTCAACTGAACACAGGTGGGTGGCTGAACTAGATGTATTTGACTTCGAGATCAAATACAGATCGGGAAAGTCAAACTCTAATGCTGATGCCCTCTCTCGCTTTCCTGTTGCAGAACCGTCCGAGAGGGATGAAGAGGAACAATTCATCAGTTTATACACTATGAAGCTAACCACCAGTGTGCCTCCGGAGGTTTCCTCTGGCCAGCCCTGCAACCAAGACTGGTGGATGACACATGGACCTACAGGCTGCCTCCCTTCACTGACAGACCAAGAGATACATTCGGCGCAGGCAGGAGACCCAAGCATTGGTCCTGTCCTTAACCTGGTGAAGAGACCTAACAGCAAATCTCGTAGGCTGCCCCATGTGTGCCAGGCTTTGCTTCGGCAAAAAAGGAAGTTGGTCATTAGGAATGAAGCGCTCTACAGGAAGATTGAGGAGCCAGGAGAGAATTCGATATTTCAACTTGTTTTGCCAGCCAAATATAAAAGTTTTGTGTTGGAACTAGTGCATGGACGAAATGGCCACCAGGGTCCTGAACGTTGTCTTCATATCCTCAGGCGTCGCTGTTATTGGCCAAAAATGGAGCAGGACATCAAGCAACACTGTATGGCATGTGAGCGATGCCTACTTGCAAAGCAGCCCAACACCAAAATCTATCAACCTCCTGGTCATGTCGCAGCTACTCTCCCCTTAGAAGTGGTGGCCATGGACTTTACGGTGCTTGAACCTGCTTCTGATGGACGAGAAAATGTCCTGGTGCTAACGGACATATTCACAAAGTGGACTATGGCAGTTCCCACCAGAGACCAAACAGCCAAAACAGTAGCCAAGGCCATTGTAGAGAACTGGATAGTTCATTACGGGGTGCCGAGACGACTGCATTCGGACCAAGGACGCTGCTTCGAAGCGGACGTGATTGCAGAGTTGTGCCGCCACTACAACATATACAAGTCTCGAACCACCCCCTATAACCCAAGGGGCAACGGGCAGGTGGAACGGTTCAATCGAACGATGCATAACCTGTTACGAACATTGCCCCCGGAACAGAAGAAAAACTGGCCAAATCACCTACCAGAGCTAGTGTTTGTTTATAATAGCACACCACACTCCAGCACCGGTCACTCACCATTTGAGTTACTATTTGGGGTGGAACCACACCTACCTTTGGATTCTTTCCTTGGGCATCATCACCCGGCGACGAGTAGTGCAGGGGAGTATCTGCAGCAGCACATCCTAAGACTAAAGGCTCTACATGAGCACGCCGCTATGGTTAACCGGGAAGCTGCTGCACAACAAGACCGCAGGGTAGCCTCTTCCCCCACCACCCGGGTTGTTATTGGAGACCTAGTGGTTCTAAGACAGCATGTGGCTGGCCGCAACAAGATTTCCGACCGGTACGGGCCCACGGTCTACACTGTGTTAGCTGTTCCCCCAGAAAGTGGTGGGTACTTCACTGTACAGTCGTTGGACAAACATCTCATCCGACGTGTGTCTGGAACACAGCTAAAGTTGTATGTTCCCCAGGTAGCGGCTGTCCAACCTCCGCCCAAGCCACAGGAAGTCCGACATGAAAGGTCCCCAAGTCCGGGGGTCAGCTACTCTGTCTACAAGATCCCCATGCCGGGTGTACCCAGCCAGCCCCAGTCCATCCCTGCTCCAGCATTGACAGACCCACCGGAATTGCCAAGGAGGTCCTCCAGAAGGAGAAGACAACCTACCCGGCTGGATCTTTAGTTTTTAGTCCTTTTTTGTTTGTTTGTTGTAAACTTTTCTTTGTATGGTTATGTTTTCGCATGTTTAATATTATTTTGTTGTTATATTAATGATGTATTTTGAATAATGATTTTTTTTATTTTTTTATTTTGAGTATGTTCCATGTATGCTTTACTAGTTGTGTTGCCTGTATTGCAACCTAGTAGAGATGAGTAAGGTATTTAAGTTTTTTTAAAGTCTCAAAAGCCAATATTGTGCTTGATTGTGGTATGCTGATGTACCTTTTACTAGTCTTGTTAATGTTCGATGTTGCCGTCAAGGTACTCGATAATATTATTTTGCCTTGGAGGCCATGACTAAGTTGAAGATAATGGTATATTGCAGTATTCTGTTGTTGCCTTTGGAAGGCATGTATGGTTTTTGTAGTTGCCTTTGGAAGGCATGTAATGTTTTTAGAGGTATTTAATAAGTAGTTTGACTTTTTTTTTTGAAGTACTTAAGGTACTCATTAATGTCATGTTAAGCTGATTTGTCTGACAGTGGTCCTTGTCTTTTTTATTTTTTTATGTCTTACCACCACTATGTTAGATGCCCTGTGTTTGAGTTATAACACATTAACCTCAGGTTAGTGTTATGTCACTTTGTATGTTACTATTTTTTATGTTTTGCCATCTGGCTGAACATGTCAGCTATGTGGTGTTTTATTTGTGAGATGTTCTGGTCTGTGTGACCCTAGTAAAGCCTTTAGTGGCTGACCATAAGTCTGTGTGACTATGGACCTGTTTAAAGCCTTGGTGGCTTAGTATAAGTCTGTGTGACTTTGTTTTAGCCTGTGTGGCTAAGGGACTGAGTTAAGCCTCATAGAGTTCCTGTTGGTCTGTGTGACTAAGCGTATCATGTTTGGCTAGGGCGTCATTTGCTCTAACCATGTAGTTTTCATTTTATGATTTTTTATAACGTCCCATTTTTTTAAAGATGTCATGCATTATGTTTTGCATTACCTGTATTTTTATTATTTATTTTCAGTTTCATTTTATAACTGATTGTTTTCAGTTGTAAGCTTTGCCACTTGTGAAGCCTTTTATTAGTGCTAATGTATTTTTAGAACTGAGAGCTATGGTTATAGTTCTCCGTTCTTTTGAATGAATTCATTTCTATTTTTTATTCCTACAGTATCTATGTTTTATGTTTTGCATTTTGTGTATTTTAGTTTTGCGGGGACGCAAAAGTTTTGGCGGGGGTGAATGTGAGCTTGCGCTCCTAGATCTAATTTAATTTATATTATTTACATAGGCCAGGGCTATGATGTTTGTTATTTAGTGTCCTTTTTTATTTTTATAGTTCAGTGCTGATTATTTTGTAGTTTCCGCTATTTATAACTTTCTGCTAGTTTTAGTCTTTTTCTGTTATTTGTGTTTTACTCGAAGAGGAAAAGTAGTTTTTAAAATAGTTAACTAGCCTTGGAGCTGTGGATGTTATTTTCTATTTTTTGTCCCTGGTTAGTTTTGCTTATTTTTGTCTTTGGCATTAGTGTTGGAATAGTTGTTATTTTTTTATATCAGTTTATGTGCAGGTCTGTAAACGGTATAGAGCCCCCATATGAGTCTAGAATAGAAATAACTTTTTATCTTCTTTTTGTATTTTTATAGGATTTAAATTTTAAGATTCTCTTTTTAATGCTGTTTAATTTGGTATATAATGTTGTGTAGTCCGTGTCTGTAGTAATTTTCTAGGTTTTATTGTTGTGTAAGGCTAGGTACAAATTAGGGAAATAGGTAGTCCAGTTTAGTTTTAAATAATTAGTGTGACGTCATGCTCTCCGATACGTTCGCGCTGACCAGTTATAGCTGGCTCCGGGACCACGTTGAATTCTTTTTTGTCTCGACCAGTGGTCAGTGCGGACAGTGGTGTTTGTGTAGAGTTAGTTTTGTGTAGTGCTATTTCGGCTGGGACCGCCTGTAAGTTGTGAATTGTTTTTATTTTTGCTTTCTTTTATTGTATTAGTATTGATTGTTTCTGCATCTATTGCTATAGTCTAGATGCAGACTGATTAGTGTAGTGGCATCACTGGCTAGTTAATTAGCCATGATTGCCTCTGATGGAGCCGGAAGCTCTGTAGATTTGGTTAGTGTCACCCAATTGCCCCCGCCTTAGTGCTTTTGCTTTTCTATACTATGTCTATGTGTAAATATTTTATTATTTTATGTTTCTTAAATATTTTTATCGTTAGGATATCCCCTCTATTGAAGTTGTCATCTTGTCCTATTTTTTTATGTAAAAGATGGCTGCGGCCTAAGCATCGCTGTCATGGCGGCTTGTTTAGTGTTAATAGTATCATTTAGATCTAGCTTGTGCATTGTAGTCTAGCCTGACCTGTGTTGGTTGTGGCTGAGACTTTAGTAATTCATGTATTGCTTTTATTAGCTACATGTAGGTAATTGAAATTACCTCATGCTTGTATGTGCTAGACTAGGACTAGGTCTAGTTCATATTTATTTTTTATATTTATCATTATTTCTTATGTTTGTTTATTTTGTAATTGTAGGCTATAATTCCTGCCAAACTGCATAGCTGCTACTGCACAGCTGCTACTGCCAAACTGCATAGCTGCTACTGCACAGCTGCTACTGCCAAACTGCATAGCTGCTACTGCATTGCTGCTGTATTGTTCCTGCCAAACTGCATAGCTGCTACTGCATTGCTGCTGTATTGTTACTGCCAAACTGCTGTATTGTTACTGCATAGCTGCTACTGCATAGCTGCTACTGCATTGCTGTCTGCCACAGTTATTACTGTATTACTCCCTTACTGTATTACTGCATAGCTGTCTGCTGTAGTTCTCAGTTACAATAGTTTATTGTTTTGTAGGTTATTTTAGTGGTTTATTGTCTTGTAAGGTGTCTTGGTGGATTTTGGTGAATCAGGTTAACTAGTGGTTTTATTTGGGTTTGGTTTGTTGGATAGTGATTGTAGTTGTAATAGTATAAATTAAGTAGAGTTGATTAGTCGTTTAGTTTTTTGTTTATCTATTTGTTTACGTATATTTTCTTTTGCACATATATTTTTATTGATTTGTTTTTTCCTCGTGTAAATAAAGTGTATATAAGTTCATTTTAATCTTAGTTTGCTTTTGAGTTAGCTAGTTTAGTTTAGTTTAGTTTGCTTGTGCTGTCTGGTTGCTTAGGCTACTATAGCCCCTTGGTCACCATACCGAGGTGCACAGATTGGGCCCACCCAGTAGAGCTACCATCTGCCTACTGTAAAATGAACAAATGTTGAGCAGCAAGTAACACAAAAAAAGGAGGCCTCACTCAGGTAGCGCCTAGCCTGACCTGCTCACATTTTTCTCTTTTTCTTTTTTTTTTTTTTTTTTATTTTTTTTTTTTTTTTTTTTTAACTATAAAAATAAAAAAGGACACTAAATAACAAACATCATAGCCCTGGCCTATGTAAATAATATAAATTAAATTAGATCTAGGAGCGCTCCTAGATCTAATTTAATTTATATTATTTACATAGGCCAGGGCTATGATGTTTGTTATTTAGTGTCCTTTTTTATTTTTATAGTTAAAAAAAAAAAAAAAAAAAAATAAAAAAAAAAAAAAAAAAGAAAAAGAGAAAAATGTGAGCAGGTCAGGCTAGGCGCTACCTGAGTGAGGCCTCCTTTTTTTGTGTTACTTGCTGCTCAACATTTGTTCATTTTACAGTAGGCAGATGGTAGCTCTACTGGGTGGGCCCAATCTGTGCACCTCGGTATGGTGACCAAGGGGCTATAGTAGCCTAAGCAACCAGACAGCACAAGCAAACTAAACTAAACTAAACTAGCTAACTCAAAAGCAAACTAAGATTAAAATGAACTTATATACACTTTATTTACACGAGGAAAAAACAAATCAATAAAAATATATGTGCAAAAGAAAATATACGTAAACAAATAGATAAACAAAAAACTAAACGACTAATCAACTCTACTTAATTTATACTATTACAACTACAATCACTATCCAACAAACCAAACCCAAATAAAACCACTAGTTAACCTGATTCACCAAAATCCACCAAGACACCTTACAAGACAATAAACCACTAAAATAACCTACAAAACAATAAACTATTGTAACTGAGAACTACAGCAGACAGCTATGCAGTAATACAGTAAGGGAGTAATACAGTAATAACTGTGGCAGACAGCAATGCAGTAGCAGCTATGCAGTAGCAGCTATGCAGTAACAATACAGCAGTTTGGCAGTAACAATACAGCAGCAATGCAGTAGCAGCTATGCAGTTTGGCAGGAACAATACAGCAGCAATGCAGTAGCAGCTATGCAGTTTGGCAGTAGCAGCTGTGCAGTAGCAGCTATGCAGTTTGGCAGTAGCAGCTGTGCAGTAGCAGCTATGCAGTTTGGCAGGAATTATAGCCTACAATTACAAAATAAACAAACATAAGAAATAATGATAAATATAAAAAATAAATATGAACTAGACCTAGTCCTAGTCTAGCACATACAAGCATGAGGTAATTTCAATTACCTACATGTAGCTAATAAAAGCAATACATGAATTACTAAAGTCTCAGCCACAACCAACACAGGTCAGGCTAGACTACAATGCACAAGCTAGATCTAAATGATACTATTAACACTAAACAAGCCGCCATGACAGCGATGCTTAGGCCGCAGCCATCTTTTACATAAAAAAATAGGACAAGATGACAACTTCAATAGAGGGGATATCCTAACGATAAAAATATTTAAGAAACATAAAATAATAAAATATTTACACATAGACATAGTATAGAAAAGCAAAAGCACTAAGGCGGGGGCAATTGGGTGACACTAACCAAATCTACAGAGCTTCCGGCTCCATCAGAGGCAATCATGGCTAATTAACTAGCCAGTGATGCCACTACACTAATCAGTCTGCATCTAGACTATAGCAATAGATGCAGAAACAATCAATACTAATACAATAAAAGAAAGCAAAAATAAAAACAATTCACAACTTACAGGCGGTCCCAGCCGAAATAGCACTACACAAAACTAACTCTACACAAACACCACTGTCCGCACTGACCACTGGTCGAGACAAAAAAGAATTCAACGTGGTCCCGGAGCCAGCTATAACTGGTCAGCGCGAACGTATCGGAGAGCATGACGTCACACTAATTATTTAAAACTAAACTGGACTACCTATTTCCCTAATTTGTACCTAGCCTTACACAACAATAAAACCTAGAAAATTACTACAGACACGGACTACACAACATTATATACCAAATTAAACAGCATTAAAAAGAGAATCTTAAAATTTAAATCCTATAAAAATACAAAAAGAAGATAAAAAGTTATTTCTATTCTAGACTCATATGGGGGCTCTATACCGTTTACAGACCTGCACATAAACTGATATAAAAAAATAACAACTATTCCAACACTAATGCCAAAGACAAAAATAAGCAAAACTAACCAGGGACAAAAAATAGAAAATAACATCCACAGCTCCAAGGCTAGTTAACTATTTTAAAAACTACTTTTCCTCTTCGAGTAAAACACAAATAACAGAAAAAGACTAAAACTAGCAGAAAGTTATAAATAGCGGAAACTACAAAATAATCAGCACTGAACTATAAAAATAAAAAAGGACACTAAATAACAAACATCATAGCCCTGGCCTATGTAAATAATATAAATTAAATTAGATCTAGGAGCGCAAGCTCACATTTACAAAAAATCTAAAACCGTTTGCATAAATGTCTTGAAAATATGGTGGGTAATCGTTCCCACTACTAAAAGAGCCTCCCCTGTTTGTTACTATTAATTGCGAATAGTTGTAAAAGTGGTGTATTTTTATGAAAAAACTGCTTCCATAAGTGATTTTAAAAAATTAGAATTTCGCTTTCAGAAAAGAATAAAAGTAGCCGTTGCATCAGAACTTTGAATGGTCTTAAATATTATGATGTCGGATTTTCACTATCTTTTCTAGTTTACGAGATCGTTCAAGAAAGAAAAACCAGTGAAGCAAAACGTTTTTAAGAAGTTTCCTTTCGATAACCAACGAGTCTTATTATGCAGAATGTAGCTTCCTTGAATTTTATCTCTTTGTTTTCTAGGCATACTATTCAGAAGTGCCTACTCGTCTCTTACAAGGTGTGGGAACAAAAAACATACGGAAAATCTTATTTCTTCAATTGGGCGCAACTAGTAAAAGTTTGAGAAACACTGATAGGAATATAGATTAATAAAATATTATATTAAAACTATTATCTAGATTTTGTATATTACTATTTTGCAGTAAAAGTTGGCGAAAGACTTGCCAACTTTCTCGCTTAATAAGACACAAACTATGTTTAGCAAGGCAAGGAACTTTTTCAAAGAGCAAGATAGAATTCATTTCATGTAGTGTTAATGTCATCTTTGATACTATGTCTAGTATAGACAGTGTCTGTTCCTCTTGACTTACGAGTGCCTACAAATGAAAAGACTATACATAGTGCAGAATGTATTGTATATTCTTAAAATCTCATAGTTTACGCTTTATTTAAAACAAGCAGGGAACTGTTGTACAAAAAGAAGAAGAACAAATGACAAAGATATTTCCTTGATTCCAACATTGTGTCCTAAGGAACGATGTAATTTGCATTATCGTTCATTTATTAAAGAATGATACCCAAACGTTGGCTTCTTCATCGATACTTTCTTCGACAACAGTTTGATCATATGCTATTTTTCTCGGGTAGCGTCAGCATATCGTTTTTCCTTCTATTTTTTTCTATTCTGTATCGAGTAAAACACGTTTGCTGTGATATAAATCACAGACCCAACGGCTGCCGATAATACTATTTTCAGCCCAAGTAAAGTCAGTGTCCTCAGCATGTACGAGTTATCTTTGTAGATGTGATATGTATTGGTGTTACTGAGAGCCAAATGCGACAAGGAAGTCATATTGGTGGTAGCCTTTGTAGACGTTCCGGAAAGCGTCACATGTGCCTGATTTGTAGCTTTCGACTTTGAAAAATTTAAGGCATCGTAATCTCGTGACTCGGTGGTGGATGTGAAAATCTCCTCAGGGTGAGCGGTCTTGTTGGACGGTGATTTGGGCTTAGTTACTGCTGTTGCCACATGATCTGTTATAGGAGCTGCAACTGGAAAAGAGAAACATTATCACACTAGATGCTACTTTAAGCGTTATTAACTTATTTCTCTTACTCAGGTTCTCGGATCAAACTGAAATATTACACAATTTTGTGTGAATCAATCAATAATTGACCAATTATTTAATAAATTATTGGTAATTGATTATTTTGTTTGGTGTCGAAAAAGAGAATTATGCTACTTATTGAGGGATGTGGCTGTATATGTGGAGTTATTTCCATTATTACTTTTTCTGCACGTTTTTTTTCTACCACTTCCCATTCTCAGATCAAGATGAATCATAATTCTTATTCGATGACAATACATGAATAAGTAAAAAAAAAAAATTAGTTTATCGATTCGTGGTAATTAATTATTTCGATTTGTTTAGAAAAAGGTGAGCTTATTCCTGCAGTATTGATATATATATATATATTAGTGCAATTCTTTCCCTCTAATAAGTTTTGCTTTTTAAAAGATTGTTTTTATGTTTTGCTGGTTACTCGGTGCGAATAATTACGGTAAATTAATCAACATAGGTTTGGGGTTAGTGTGGCTGAGTGCCAATTAGCTTTGCTAAAAAACAGAAGCGTTTTAAGCTCTATGTCTTTTTTTTTTCGGGCAGGAGGGGCTCGTTAACCTTGGAGAAGGAAAACTCTGAATTCAAAACTACACCGTCTTTCAGAAATACCCACAAATTAGAAGGGCCCTGAGTAAAAATCAAGGAGTCGCTGACCTTAGGAAGCTTACGGCACACAGTACTACACCCTGGCAGAGTCTGGGACGCGGCTAACCCGTAAATTGTATTGTTCCTTTGGACACATCAACTGCATTGAGAGGGAAATTCCTTTGTAAGCGAAATAACAACGATCATAGCTAATAACCTGGCATTCATCGCATAGAAATCAAAACCGTTTGACCAATCTTTATAAAACTTGGCATAAATGTTCCTTAGGTCATGGCAGAGATCGTAGTGTAGCTTTGATGTCCTTCCACAACCGGGGGGCGGGGCCTAAAATTAAAGCAAATATTTAAATTTATCTCTATTGAAGAGCGAAATGTTTAGACAAATCGGGTAAACCCGGCCCGCATCCCACTAGTATATATATCTATATATGTCTCCTTCTGTCTCAGGAGGCAATGGATGCCCTCACTGGTTTTAGTTCCGTCCTAAGATGGTGTGTAACACCCGGGAGTGACTGATCAAGTCAACGATGGAGCGGCAGAGTTTGCCACAGTTCGTGCATGCATATGCCGCTGTTTTAGGGCCAGCTGAGAGGGCGGCTTTCTATTTCCTTCTCTTGGTCAAGGCAGCTTCGTTTCTTTGGCTCTCGGCGACGCACAGTCTGTCCGATCTTGTGCTATCTCCTCCCAAATACTTTCGTTGATGCCTGTGGTTCTCATGTCTCACTTACTCACAACTATTGACATTGCTATGGTTTCGATTTTCGCTATAGTTAGTGTTATTATTGTTCTTAAAATATTTTTGTTATAGATTGGGGAAAGAAGACATTGCTATAATTATTAATATTATTAAATATATCGCTTTTTTTACTTCTATATTTATCTATAATATTTGTTTGTTATTGTGTAAATAAAAAAAATTATTACTCACAATTTAAACAGTAGTCTATACGTATATCATCAATAGCAGTGTCCTGAAACCAACTTGTTGACATTGTGAATTGAAAGACAATCTGAATAAAAGATAAGTCAATAAAATCATTGTCTATCTTAACTTAATAGGGACTGCGTATTACAGACAAGGTAATAGATAAAAAAAACACACCTTTGTGTGTGTGTTTTTGTATTATGTCGTATATCTAAGGTATACGCAAAACCTAATTCTGATCTAGCTTTTTCAACGAGTTTTTTTATTTGTTGTAACTTTTGCTACAAATTGATCGGAAATTAAATTTAGACACGACAGCTGTTTATGAAACTGACATATTCTTTACATATTTAAATTTAACGCAACATATAGCTCCATGATCGAGTGATATGATATTCAGAATGTCCTTATGATAGTTCTGAGCTTAAACCATGCCGCTGGTAGTTCGAACTAAGTTTAATAATTTTATTTCTAAAAAAACAACAACATCCGAAACTTGCAATAAAAAACATAGTAAGACGGCATTTATTTATCAACATGATCTCTACCAGGACTAACATCAATTTCATGCTCTTGTATCTCCATTGATGTGGTACAGTGAATGAATATGGTGGAGTTTCCCCGGTGTGCTTGGCCTTTCCTTAAACCTGAGCGTTTTGGGATATGAGCCATCAGTTAAAGGGATGTAACAAATTTAAATCAGCTAGGATTTCTTCGGACAAGCCGTTGGAGGGGAGTTTCCATAGGCCCAGGCAATTACAAAGAAGACAAGAACTCTTCAGTAGTGAAAAAAACAAAACAACAAATGAATGGTGAAGAAAGGAAATACGTATACCTGAAATGGTTTACTTTGTATAGGAAGCACTCTATACGCCCTAATCCACTGGTCCCCCTGATTACCGTACTTATAAAATATTCGGTTCCTGGCGCCCAGAGAAGAAGTTGTTACATATTGTGGTCTTAGAAACACTTCAAGGCTTCCGAAACCTGTCCAGATAGAAGGAAGAGATTGATATTCACAATAAGACAACACAAAAAACAATATGCAAAGCAAATTATTATTATTATTATAGCTTTTATATAGCGCTATTAACATGCTTATAGCAGGCTCAGAGCGCTTTTGGTCTCATTTGTGAGACCAGTGTGGGGGGGGGGGGGGCTATCTAGGAGTTGGTTTTCCGTGCTGCCTTTAGGCGCTCAGTAAACACAACTCTGCCCGAGTCGGGTGTCGAACCTCGATCCCCCTTCTAGGTAGCCAAGCGCACTTGGCCTCTCGACCACGCTTCCCACTAATACTCTTTCAGTATTTTTACAATAACGAACATTTAACGAATCCTTTTTTGCTGTTTTGAAAATAATTTCCTTTGACGAGTTTGTTTCATTTCAAATGCTTCATAGACCTTTGAAGAAGTTTTTAAGAAAATCATTCTAATCGATAAAACATTTTTATAATACTTAAAGAAAGTGTTATTCAAAAGTCTCTTCTCTATTCTTGTTCCTTTTTTGCTTTTCTTCTTCGTTCTGACATTTTGGGAAAAGAAAAGGGAAGAGGGAATGGGCGAAATTGTCTTTGTGCAGTCCGTTTGTACAACTAGAAGCACAATGCAAATTTTTTTGGTACTTAAAATCAAATAATGAAAGTGTTTTTACTTATACATATAGCAACTTTTTAATCAATATTATAAAAACAAGCAAAATATCAAACAAGCAAAATATAAAAATACTTGGAAAAAAACAACAACAAAAAAAAGTTTATATTAATTGTATCAATTAGTTTGCATCAGCCATGTTATGAAATTAGTAATATATATATCTAGACTAACAAACAAAAAATCTGTACAATTAGTTTTTTTCCCCCATTTGTTTTTTTAGCGCAATTTCATGCTTTTAGGTTCTCAATATGCTATGATCTTATTCTTGTCTAGACCAGTTGAAAATGGGTAGGGGGAGAAAGAATGGGGTATCTGGGTGATGGCTTTTTAAATGTATTAAAAAAAAAGAGCTAAATTCAAATTTCTGGGCTAAAGCCTCCCCAGGCTTCTAAAACTAACACGGTAACCACTCTGCTAGCGAAGAGTCTAGGAACATGAAAGATTGTCTAGGTAGGTATTTATTGTTTTTATTTTATGTTTGTGTTCCCTCAGACGACAAGCTAAATTAAAGGGGACTAATTCAACTTATACTACAAATTCAGTGAAGTAGTATTTCTTTTTCTTGTTTGAAACACCAAACAAAATAATATATTACCAATAGTTAATTAACTAATAGGTTGTTGTTGTTTTTTTTATTGATTCTTGTGTTGTCAGTTAAAAAAAAAATAATTGTTTAAGTTTTCATCTTCATCCGAGATCGGGTGGCGGAGAAATAGCGTGTACAAGATTCGTACCAAACAGACAGACGGAGTGAGTTAATCTAAGCTTTTGTAAAAAGTAACATTAAGGCACGCTACTCAGCATAGGGTAACAGGGAATACATAAGAAGTAGGGCAATAATTAAACGGGTTCTCTGCTGGTACCATTTGAAAAACAAAATAAAAAGACTACAACGATTTGCCTTAAATTGCCCATTCACTCTTTCGTGTAGTTTTCGTCTATTATCCTTACGTATAGTTACCAGTAGTAACATTCTCTCCATACATGTGGTAGTAAAACTCAAAACATTTGTCCGTCTTTAACGACTTGGGGTAGAAAGGAGAGAGAAATCTGGCCCTTTTCCATTGTCTCTTTGGGTCATTCGACTCTACGTAGATATAATAACCTGCTTAGCAGAACAATAACAATAGAATTACAAATTAATTACAACAGATTCATCATGTACAGAATTCTATATACATGTACTAAAGAAATCCAGTTGAATGTTACAATCATACATCTCTTTAGGAGCTCTTCCCTGGACATTGACTCTCGACAAATCACTAACCTTTTTAACCAAGAAGGTGACATCCAGTGCCCTATACAGACTTCGAAAGCCAAATTATTAGAGATTGTGAGTCCCTTTGGATCACTTTATAAATCTTAACATTAAATGTCAGAACTAAATATATTGTTGAGGGTTCAAAACTATAGCTAGTGTTGCCTTAAGGTAAGTCCTACCATGTTTACATCAGCGGACTTTCAAAATGTAGCTTAAGTTATTTGTCACTCTTCCCATTCTAGTTAATCCTTCTCAATTAGCTTAGGACATTTTCAATACTACATTCGGCACTGAAAATAAGCTCGTTGAAATGTCCATAGCGTAATCTAAGTTGCAGCTTTTTATTAAAAGTAACTTCAATGTACATCAAGGGATTAAAAAAAGAAATTACTATAAGGCGTTAACGTAACTTAGCTTGCTTGGAGGTCGTACATAAAAAAAAAACATTAGTCGCGGCATTAAAATAAAATGTGCTCTTAGAACAGGGTCAACCAACGAAGGATATAACCGGAGACAACAGTTTCAGAACCACTCTGACAATGCTGCTAAAACAGTACAAAACGTCTGCTAATAAAGGAAAGGATTAGGTCATTTTTGCAGGGTAGTCTACTTCGCCAGGATCTGAGAGAATGACGATCCCAGATGTCGACAAAGTCACAGAGTAGACGAAACAGTAAAACATATCCTCTACGATTGCAGGGTGATCAGAAACACATTCGAAGATACCACTAGCCTTGGAACAGATAGAACTGGTGCATGCGGGGGTCTTTACCTGTAGGAGACAGGCGATCCCTACCCTGCCATATACCTGGACCGTGGAATAAGAGATTAACCTCAGGAAGTGCACGGAGGCTTACAAATGGTAAAAAAATCGGAGCAAGCGTTGTTTCCCCTTTAACTGAGACTTCGGCTGGATAGGACACGTGACTTGTTAGATAACGAAAGATAAAGACCAGATTTAAAAAAAAAAAAGTTATAATGTTATTAAAGCGACTATTGGTCAAGACGTACCCGATTCATCTCCTTTTGTATGGTCAAATGTGGGTCCTGTTTGTTTTGTAAGCATGTCTCCCTTGGTTCTAGTCCAATCGAAATCGTCTGAATAATCGTCCGTCCAACCACAAAGGCCGTCCTCAAAGTCGCATTTATTATTTATCCCAGCTGGAAGACAATAACGGTGTTATTGGGTAATAAAACCTAGGCACACTTTAACATCATCAAGTTTTGGTGAAGTTGTAAAAATATAATGGCTGCATTTATTTTCAAGTCTACATACGAAACAGCCGCCATTTTTATTTTTAACATTCATTCGTCTGTCATGTTCGGGGTTATAAAAGGTGCTATTGAAAGCCCCATTTCAATGTTCCCTTCATGGTGCTCGGAGGCGATGTGGCTGAGCGGTAAAGCGCTTGGCTTCCAAACCGGGGGTTCCAAGTTTGAATCCTGATGAAGACTGGGATTTTTAATTTCGTGATTCTTGTGCGCCTCTGATTCCACCCAATTCTAATGACATTTGTTGGTGAAAAGTAAAGCCGGTTGCTCGTTGTGCTGGCCACATGACACCCTCGTTAACCGTGGGCCACATAAACAGATGTCCTTAACATCATCTGCCCCCCATAGATCTCAAGGTCTGAAAGGGGGAACTTTACTTACTAACTACATTGTGTTCAAAATGAGTGAACGAACACTTTTAGTTTTCTGCTATCAAATCCTATATTTATTGGTACTGGGGCAAACAAACATGCACCTAGCTGCAGTCATAGTCAATTTTGGTTTGTGTAACAATATTGACGACAGAAAATCAGTTGTGTGTATACTGTCCAACCTTAGAGACAGGCAGGGCTAGCTATTCACGACAGACTGTAATAAAAAGTTGTTGATGGCATGATTTGTTAGGCCTGGTTGATCATATTCGAACTTCTAATGTGCCAACAACAGCCACACCTATCTATATCTATATAAAGATCTATATAAAGGCTTTTAGTCAAGAAATAAAGTTATTTGCTGATATTTGCATAACAATGACAAGCGGGTAAACGAAAAAAAAACACATGTTAAAGTTACTATTAAAGTCAATGTTTTGAATCTGTTTTTAGTAGATCAGTTTTACAAACTGAATGAAGTCAGCTGTGCGGCCCTCGCCTCCATTTTCCGCAACTCTACCCCTTCTATGTAGCGATGACATAGTGCATCATATTTTTCTAAAGTGATCTCGTGCAAAGATATGTAGATACCTAGTTCTTTATAAGAGATCAATGAATGTATCTTATGATTACCTGCTCTATTTCTAATATGTACAAGAGTCACAATTATTAATAAATCGAAACAAACACTTTTGATGTTTGTTTTTGTTTTTTTTTTTTTGCTAATAGAAAAGCTTCTGTAAAATAGGAATAAAAAAGTCAGTACTATTTTGTTTTCAAGTACGTCACCTGACCTTTGCACTTGGTTTGGGGCTCCGGTATCCATTTATGACCATCACACAAATGCTTTTCAGGGCCGTCTCTCACAAAGCCAGGGGGGCAGTTAAATTGGAGCAGTCCACCGCCGAAATATGTCTCAATTGTCATGTTGGTATCCGTCAGAACAGGGGCGGTACAGTTGTTGGCTGAATTAGAAAAAAGAGCCACCGAATAAGTTATATTGCTGAACGCTTCAAGTATCATTCGATTTTCTATCTTGACTTCTGGCATTTGGGGCGTAACTGAACCAACCCACTTCTAATCTGTACATGAGTAAAGATCATAAAATAAGTCGAAGCAAATACTTAAGACACTTTTTTTAGCGAATAGAAAGGCTTCCTTCAATAAAAGATTGTCTCTTCAAGTACTTCAGTCTAAAATGATCCATCTACTGGAAGCAAGTAAGAGACACGTTCTTTATTGAAGCTAGACTACTTGACGTTTTGAAAATATCATTTAAAACCTACAATTTACCACCACCACCACCACCTTTCAACTTTCAAGTACTGACAATCGAGAAATGGCCTCTTCTATAAACTCTGTGGCGGATACAAATTAGTCAGTTCATCTTCTCGTCAGTAACGCTTCCTCTTGGCCTCAACAATGAAATCTAGAAACACGAGTTTGGTAAAGGGAAACCTTCAATAGTTTGAGAATAATAAAGGAACTATTGGTCCAGTAAGAAGCGTAATATTCACGAAAGACTTTGGCTACAGAAACATCCCTTTGCTGCATAGACTGTTCGGTCTCAAAGAAAATATTTATTTTATACTTATTTATGAATCAAATACCACAATTTTAATTTTGTAATTAATATTTTGAGAGCCTATATAAAATGTATTGATTTAATAATCACTTTTATAATTAACTTAGTGAAATAATAACTCACCAAAACAGACGGGCGAAGGATCACTCCAAATTCCGTTGATGCATGTTGCAAACTCATCCCCAAAAATGTGTAGGCCAGTGTCACAGATAAACCTTGCATGGATTTTATTCCTCATTCTTACAGTTCCTCTAGGTAGATTTAGTTTAGGACATTGATCTGTTTTTTTTTGGTGTAGAAATATGAAGGTAAATAAATCCAGGTCAAAGAGAAATACTTTGAATATGTGGAAACGGCTGTGCAGTCCATCTCGGATATTTGACTAGTTCAGTGCTACAATGCATCTCTGATCTAGGATTAATTATTTATTTCTTTTCATATTTAAAATAAATCGAAGACATATTACTATTGATCTAACCTTTGATATGTTTATTTAACTTTCTGATGTAGCGTTTTAAAACAGAACTAGAACAAATATTACACATTTAGAGACCTCGGAAACAGTCTACTAGTTTTTAAGTCTGTCCGTCTGTCACGTTTAGATCACAAAAACTAGATAAAGATATTGATAATCCTGTTTAATGTTTTGCCGCTAGACAAGTTCTTGTGCAAAAAGTGCAACGGCTATATTTTATCTTCTGAAAGCGATTTTTTTTGTTTGTAAAATTAGATATGCAAGCATTTTTTTCATTAAAAAAAACCCAACCACATCTAAAACCATGAACACAGTTCATTTATTACTATTTGCAATCTGCTAGAGACCTATACTGTATTTCAGTTGACACTTTAGGCACTTCTTTTTTTTTTTTTTTTTTGAGGGGGGGGGGGGGGAGTACATGTGAGTTTGCGTGTGAAACACAAACTCTCTTTGTAATCTTGTTTGATTTCTGTTTATATTTTCTTTTTGATTAAAAAAAAGGAGAGTATGGGTTCACAAACAGGAATCGAGCTACAGAGATGTGCGCAAAAGTAGAAAACCGGCATTCCGTGTAATGTCTAAGAATCCTATCGTCGTGTATCTAAACATTTCCGCCCAAGTAGGAGATGAATTCCACATTCTAGAGAATACTTCAGGAAAAGTTTAAAATGTTGATATTAATTTGTTCATGTCTAATATAAGGTTCTCGGAACAATATTTCTACCCGCCAGTGATTTAGTCCTCTACGTAGTGTGGAGTTTGATTACGTCTTTCTAGTTGAGAAAAGTTGGCTATACATATTGTCGGACAGCATAATGATAGGGTGAATAATACTCCTAACTATCATGATTAATAAATTTAATACAATCTAACGAAATGTGTTTGTTTTTTTAACAGAATCAAAGGTACATCTTCTTCCTTGCGGCTATACCCAAGCAAGGAAAGGCTTCGGGAGTCAACGCTGAGAGAAATCAGAAGCCTGGAATCCTTAGGCAGCATTCAGCATAGAGGACTATATCCTGACTGATGATCCAAAACTGTACCGGCACCTGGTGTTCCTTTGGACACCTTAGCTGCTTGGAGAAGGGTGGGGTGAATTTTTTGTGGGCAGCATGTCATTGAGGAGACGGTTTGAAAAAAACAACACATTCTTTGGTTATTCGTAGATATTGTCATTGAATTGTATATTGAGACACGGAGATGGAACTAATAAATATGTTGTTTTACAATCTAAAAGTAAAACAATAAATTATGATCCGGTTCCTGTAGTAAAAAAACAAATCACGTTTTGATTCTATAATTCGCCATACTCCGCTATATTTTCGTAATTATTGCTATTTTTTTGAACTGCTTTATTGTAAGCGCGCTGGCTGAGTGGTTAAGCACTCGAATTCCGAACCTGAGGTAATTCCTCAGGATGGGATTCTCAATTATGGGATTTTTAGGGCGTCCCTGAGTCCATTCAACTCTAAAGGGTATCTGACTTTAGTTGGGGAAGGTAAAGGCGGTTGGTCGTTGTGCTGGCCACATGACACCCTGCTCGTTAACCGTTGGCCATAGAAACAGATGACATTAACATCATCTGCCGTAGAGACCGCAAGGTCTGAATGGAAACTTTTACTTTACCTACTTTCATTTATTTGGTTATTAATTGCCTTTATTTTTTGTTTGGCTGTTTCCAGTTCATGAAGTATAACCTTCGTTTTATTTTCTCGCTTCCAAATACAGAATTCGTTTTATTCAAATACCACTTACCAAAACATTGTTCACAAAGCAGGAGTGATGTCTAGACTAGAGCCACTAGT
Organism: Biomphalaria pfeifferi; assembly: GCA_030265305.1. Taxonomy (NCBI): domain Eukaryota; kingdom Metazoa; phylum Mollusca; class Gastropoda; family Planorbidae; genus Biomphalaria; species Biomphalaria pfeifferi. The sequence goes on along the minus strand of JASAOG010000086.1, from coordinate 1,322,868 downwards.
TTACAATATCATCACTTACCTAACATAGGAAACAGGAAGGCCGAGAAAAGTATTTGAAGTATCCACAGTGAAATCATTTCTTTGTTCAAATCTATCTGTCATACAATGTAGATTTATGTGTCAAAGTGTAGAGGTTATCTATCTATCTAATCTAACTTATCTATCTAATCTATCTTATCTATCTATCTTATCTATCTATCTTATCTATCTATCTTATCTATCTATCTTATCTATCTATCTTATCTATCTATCTTATCTATCTATCTTATCTATCTATCTATCTTATCTATCTATCTTATCTATCTATCTTATCTATCTATCTTATCTATCTATCTTATCTATCTATCTTATCTATCTATCTTATCTATCTATCTTATCTATCTATCTTATCTATCTATCTTATCTATCTATCTTATCTATCTTATCTATCTTATCTATCTTATCTATCTTATCTTATCTTATCTTATCTTATCTATCTATCTATCTATCTATCTATCTAATCTAACTATAAATCTGAATCTGAATCTGAATCTGAATCTAAATCTAAATCTAAATTTAATCTATCTATCTATCTATCTATTTATCTATCACGCAACGTGTCAATAAATCTAGTGATTTTAGAATTAGAACTAGACTAGATCTAGATAAATAGCTTTTGTTTCTGAAGTCTTTAATTCCGGATGTAGACCTATACAAATATAGAGAAAGTTCGATTGCGCATCTTGTGAGTATTCCCGTTTCTCATAGAACTTCAACCTGTTTGCTACAACAGGGGTGCCCCATTTCACCCCTTCCTGCTAGACTTCCTAATATCATCCTCCATGCTTCATACATTTCAAATTGTCACACAAGTGCACATGAATAAAAAGAATAAGCTCTTTGAATTTTAATACACTGACCTCATTTTAACGATCAAACTAAGATACATTTTTTTTTACCCCTGAATTAGTGGGAATTAATTACTGTTACAATGAAATTTCACCTCTTGCTCCTCTTTCTCTCTCTCTTTCTCTCGTTCTCTGGAACCTCTATTTTTTTTACCTGCGCATCGTAAATTCTTCCACATAAACTTTAGACTTGATTTGGAGAGCCCCGCTTCAAAATGCGCCACCGACACACGCACGCTCTCATATTTAGAGCCAGTTAGTTTTAGTAGCACTTTTACTTATACCCCCCCACCCTCTTAAAAAAAAAAGGTGATCCTTCTTACACATTGCTGTTCCCCTTTCTATATTTCTCTTGGTATTTTGCTCTTAAAAAATTGCAATATCCATTCGGTTTAATTAATTCAATAATTGTAATCGTTTATTCGACCACTTTTGAACGTAGCGAAATGACAATTGATCTAGATTGATCTTGTCAATGCTATTAAACTTAGATGTTATTGTTGTTATTATTATTTTTTGTTTACAGTGTTACAAAGTACCATTACTTGCTCTCTCTCTCTCTCTCTTGTTTCGTGATCAGTCAATGGTATTACGTAAATCTTGAGCAGTCTTTTTTGGTGTGCTAAAAGCTGGTCGACGTAACAGATGCCACGCGGAAACGTTGAAGAAAGACCTGCTTAGGCGCCAACTTGCCTTTAGCTGAACTAGAAGAGAGCACATGGCTGCATGTGGGTTCAGAAAGATACAGCTGGAGGTCACTCATGAAGGCCGCGGGATACACATTTGAGACCAAAAGAAAATCGAGGACAGACGAAGACTGCGAAAAAAAGAAAATCTTAATCGACCACCGGCGGACAAAGGTTATGCTTGCCCTGTTAGGGGTAAAATATGTAGGTCACAGCGGGGGCTGCGTTGTCACGGGAATACTGCACTCCTCATTAATCTTCGAACTCGAAGACAAGGTTATAAAACTTTTTGGACCCATGGGGCTCTTTATAAACTCCAAATATGTCCATTTCAGACCTTTCGATCTATGGGGCAGCAGATATAAAGGTCATTTGTTTCTGTGGTCCCCGGTTAATAACGGTGTCATGTGGCCAGCACAACGATCAACCGCTTTTACTTTTTCCCAACTAATGCCAGGAACCCATTAGAGGCCCCCAAAGATCCCGAAACTAAATATCTTTACCAGGATTTGAACCCGGGCCCCCTAGTCGGAAGCGAAACGTTTTACTGCTCAGCCACCGCGCCTCCAATGTTTGTAAGTAACGAACGCAAATCTCAACGAGCGCAAATTTCTAGTCGGTTTCTTCAATTAGTGATGAGGCTCATAACTGCATCATTCAGCTGCTTCCTACAATGATTGCTAATGCAGAATATAAAATTGAAGACTGTTTTTATAATCAGACTCGTGCTTTCCTAGTTCGAACATTTGTTGAAGTTTCCCATTTATGGATATTTCAATAAACTGTGCCTGTATAAATATGGATTCATCTGTGATTAAGAGTTTGTCTAAGCCCAAAAGGGTCCAAACTCATTCAGAAAGCAAAGAAATGTAGCCCTCGCACCTAAACTTTAACAAGCCACAACAGATGGTGAAATAAGATTTTAGAGTTCTCCTCTAGCTTTTGAAATCAAAGTTTGACAGACGGACATAATGCAAAAACCTATTGCGGGCTGGGGGGGGGGGGGTGGGTGGGTCGAAAAACGTGTCACATTGTCATGTAATTTCACTAATGTACAGTCAGATGGTATTAGCTTTGTAATAAACATGTACTTCCATGAATTGGTCTTGGCAAATGGAATAAGAAATTTAATACATAAATTGTATACACAAAGATATTTTATTTTTAGTCAAACAATTAGCGAACATCATACTTTCGTATCGACAATTAGAATTTTCAGAATCAGATACAATTACTTTAATCTAACAGAATGTGTTTCTTTGTTTCAAAGGTTATCTGATTTTAAGCACCGAGTTTACACGCATAATTGCAACAGGACCCTTCCTTTATGTTCGCTGTCCATGGGGATCTAACCAGAACCACTTTTTTACCAGCTGCTAGTGTCGATTTTGATTTTTTCATGTCGCGTTTGCATACATACATATACCGCGACCAGCAGCTTTCCTGCGTTCTGTTAGATCACCATACAGAATATCTTGTGAAACAGTGGAAGTCGACTTTCTGACATTCTATGAACGTGGTCAAGCCAGCCAAAGCGTCTGCTGGTGATAACTGATTTTATCTTGCCACATTATTTTAAAGATCCGCCTTAGGCATTGGAGGTGGTAGACTTTCAGCTTTTTAACGGGACCCGGACTAACAACCTTAAAAAATTTCATCACCAAAGGCTGCATACGAAAGCGAAAGGAAAATGTTGAAGTGATATAAGTTTCCAGAGCTGAGCTTTTTTTTTTGTTGATCAGATTTACTGCTAGAAAAAAAAAAGGTATGGACAGACAATAATTCTTTATATTCGTCATATTGTCCTACAGAAAATCTCGAATTTAAAAATCATTGATTTGTCGATAAAAAAAAAAAATTCAGAATATTTGTATGAAATAAATAGAAAGTCAATTTAAATTGTGTACATAAAAGTGATAACTTTTTTTTTATTTTATTAATCAAATTGTACTGATACATATTTTGTTTAAAAAATATTTATTATACAAAAAGTAAAAAAGATAAACAATGTTTGATAGTAATAGTATAAGTCTAGCTAAACACGTGTCCTCATTATAATTTGAGAAAATCTATGAAATATTTGATTGGTCGCGTTAATTTTCGTCAATTTATTTCCTGTGACCCGTTTGAATGTAATACCTATACTTCCGATGCTATGACATCTTTCTGGTTGGGCTTACTTGCTGGACTAGACGAATGAAAAGTATTGTACATTCTATTCAATGACTTCAAGTCCCAGACCGTAATGACGATAACGCCGAGCACTATCACGGCGACGAAGATGGCTGCGATTTTCCAGATAAAATCAGAGAGCGACCCTTTGACCATTGCTTTGTCTTCATCGATAGTTTTTTCATCAGTTGTATTCTCATTGTCGTAGTTTCTCAGTGCCACTGTAATGAAGATAAAACAAACACTGAACATGTATTCTTTTGAAACACTGACTTATAAGCCAGAGGTGGCTACTTTGGTCATCAATGCATCTATAATAAAGAGATCCCCTAGTACATTGATCAATCTATATGTCCACCTGAGAGCCCCGCTATCCATGGATTTAACATTTCTAGTTGTGCCACAATATGAACCTCATTAGTTTTTTAAAATTTTTTCTCTACATGGAACAAAGGTTTGGAGATTACCTCCCATTGGAGTTCAGATAAGTCACACACTTCACTAGATTACAGAAGAATATTAAAGACAAGACACACTTCACTAGATTTAAGAAGAACATTAAAGACAAGACACACTTCACTAGATTTAAGAAGAACATTAAAGACAAGACACACTTCACTAGATTTAAGAAGAACATTAATAACAAGACACACTTCACTACATATAAGAAGAACATTAAAGACAAGACACACTTCACTAGATTTAAGAAGAACATTAAAGACAAGACACACTTCACTAGATTTAAGAAGAACATTAATAACAAGACACACTTCACTACATATAAGAAAAACATTAAAGACAAGACACACTTCACTAGATTTAAGAAGAACATTAATAACAAGACACACTTCACTACATATAAGAAGAACATTAAAGACAAGACACACTTCACTAGATTTAAGAAGAACATTAATAACAAGACACACTTCACTACATATAAGAAGAACATTAAGGACAAGACACACTTCACTAGATTTAAAAGAGCATTAAAGACCTACTTGTTCAAAACTTAAAATTTAGCTCACATTTTAATGCTCACGTTTTAATGTCTGTAATAGTTAAAGCTTTTCTGATACTGATATTATGTCGACAGGCTTACTCATTAATATCTTCCGTGTCCTTTTGTAAACTCGACTAAATCTATATAAAGCGCGCACACACACACACCCACACACGACATTATAAAATGGGAGCTATCCAATCAACGATGGCGGCCTGGTCGTGTGGTACCAGGACATCCTACCCTGCCTCTTAGTGACTTCCGGGGGTATCTGATATTTGATATTTTGGGTTATTAGCACATCGACATAATTTAGGCCATGTCGTGCACATAATCCATCAATGATTACTTCCCCTTTATAGCTTAAGTGTTAAAAGCTAGACAACCAAGCATAGGCGTAGTGATGGGGTGGTAAGGGGCACGATGCCCCGGGTTCAACCCTCGGGGGGGGGGGGGGCGCCACACGCAGCCTATATTTCTATGTGATGTTCTGCGCTAAAAAAGTACCTTGCCCCGAGCGCTCGCTTTGCTCACTACGCCTCTGCAACTAAGTTATTAAATATAAGGTTCACTCGCAACTTAAATAGTAAATTTTTTTTTTTAATCTACTAAAAATCTGTTGTAAATATATGTATATATCATATTTTATATATATATATATATATATATATATATATATATATATATATATATATTTATATATATATATTTATATATATATATATTTATGTATATATTTACACAACTGTATATATTTACAAGTACTTTGCCCGATCTCAACTCAAATTTTAGTAGTCAACACCTGGTTGAAACAGTCGCATGAGGAATCAATTAGGACAAACGGGTAGCGAAACAAGACTCCTGGAAGTACCTATATGGTGCGAGTGTATTCCCATTGCAATGTGCAATGTAGTTAAAGTTTAAAGAACTCCCAAGATCTTGTCAATAATCGAGGCACCGTTCTTTAATGGGTCGTTTAAAAAAGGGCGCGTCAATTTTACAAGGTTAAGTAGCTGAAAAAAATGATACAATAAAATAAAATATAATATTATATATGGCGCTTGGCTTCCGAACTGGGGATCACGGGCTCAAATCCTGGTGAAGACTGGATTTTTTAATGTCGAGATCTTTGGTTGGGCGCCACTTAGTCCACCCAGCTCTAATGGGTACCTGACATTAGTTGGGGAAAAGTAAAGGCGGTTGGTCGTTGTGCTGGCCACATGACACCCTCGTTAACCGTAGGCCACAGAAACAGATGACCTTTACATCATATTCAATATACTAAATAATACAATACAATACAACCCAATAACATAACGTAACATAACATAACGTAATATAACATAACATAACATAATACGACATGACATGACATAACATAACTAACACAACTAACAATACATAACATGACATAATATAATATAATATAATATAATATGTTAAACACCTTGTTTATAGATTAGTTATTTAGCGACGCACCATAGAAGACTATATTGAACGGGACTAGTGACGTTTGGGATATTTTGTGTTAGAGACCGGAAAATGAGTTAGCGATAGAATCCTCTAGGGTAAAGACATGTTTATTTTGACAGAGACTTTTACTGTGGCCTTTAATATGAATAAATATAGTATGAACTGTTCCTCAGTGTTGACCACATCTCTTTACTCGTTACATCCATCGTCTTGTTTATTCTGTATTGTTGATCAACTACATTGAATACACCCGAACAATAAAACTCAAACGATTGCAGAGTAATTAATTGAAATTCAAGTCATCTAGAGTTGACCTCAAGACAACCTGAACAAGTACTCACAGTGGCGACCCCGAACCTCGAACCCGAACCTCAACCCGAACCTTGAACCGGACCTCGAATCTGAACGTTTGCTCAGGTGAGGGTCGTGCACTCGAAGATATAAAGTTTCATCGGAGTACGGCTGAACACAGAATCATCGCAGAGTGACTTTGTTTAGGCTATGTCGTCAGTTCTACATGCAGTCGTCGTCTGCTCGATCGTACGTTCAACGAGCCGTTAACTCAGGATGACCGTAAGGTCAGTGATCATCTCAACGTCTGGTCTACTCAACGAGTATATTATCAACGCCTGATCTTCGTATGCTGAATCGACCTACAGCCAGAGGAACCGTTCATTCATAACGGGTGAGAGATTGTCAGTAAACCTGTTGGACATATTTTTTCTTCGCTTGCGAAAACAGTCGTAGGAGCCACATAGTCATATCAAGTTTTACCTCGGCAGTTGAGAAGGACAGTTTGCCCGCTGTTAGAAGTATTGTGAGTACTACAAGTTTGTTAGCTAACTAAATCGCTCTGTCTTACCCTTTGAGAGATTCTTGTGGAGCAGTTTGCTCATTGAACCGGTTGCTTGCCACTAGGATAACGGTCACTGCATTTAACCTTTGGAAGGTTAGTGAATTCGTATTTGTCGTTGCTGAACATTGATCTATTTATTATAAGTTGGTCTAGACCATATCTAGACTTGTTAGTGTTGAAGTAGTGGAAACAGCTACATCCACTTATTTTTGTGAAAACCGTTAATCATATAACGGAACGTCGTCGGAGGTAACCTTGGTCTCACCTAGTCTACATTGGACTTTACGGAAATTTTGGTCTAGTGAAGCAGCATACAGCAGCAGACTTCGTCGTACTACCAGATTAGCAGCAGAAGCACTGAACTATTTTAAAGAATCGTTATTCGTCAGCCCAGATCAAGCCATCGTCAAGAAAGTCGTTATTCGTCAGTCGCCCAGATCAAGTTGACGTCAAGAGACTGTTATTTGCCAGTAGTCGTCTACGCAAATCAAGTCGTCGCCAGGAGAACCGTTAACCTCTTCGTCAGTAACTGTTTACACAAAGTCGTCGGAACTACACATATGGTCATCAACAGTCGTCTAAGAAACTGAAACATTTTGCTGGGGCATATCAAGACATCTGGGGCATTACGTGGGATACTCGACACGGTTTGGATCCACTGGCAGCACCGGAGAACAAAGTCAGAACTGGAAGAGAGGCAGTGGAATTTGCTGTAGATCTATCATATTCGGGAATCCGAGCATAGGGATCTTTCTTATCGAAGCTAAGTGCCATTTTTCTTATTAGTATATGTTTAGATTGCCCTTAGAAATAGATTTTGTCTAAATTTGGTACGTTAGTCTGAGTAAAATCAGGTGGTGCGCCTTAAACCGTCGGGGAAAGACGTAATTTAGATGAAAAGCTATATTATACGTTTAGGATAGTGATTGTTTTTGTCTGTGTAAACGTCATATCCATTGTTGCTTGGTTACTTCGTGACGTTTTCAATGTGTGCCATATTGTCATATCCCAACCCATAGCGATAGTCTCATTTAATTATTTCATTTGTGTATATTATATTATATTATTTTTTTTAATTAATTTAATTAGATCTGTTATTTTTCCACTTAATGATAGAAAGTGCAGGTAAGATTCTTTTATTGTGAATCAGACTAAAATACATTTTTAGTTTGAGCGGTTAAAATTTAATATGATTTTGCCATGAGAATAATGCCGAAACTGGCATAGTAGTCAAACATTGTCGTCTGGCTATTTTTAGATCCACAAATTCTTGTACATTTCGTTTGTACATCTACTGATCTAAACTCTAATTTTGAATATTAATTTGAAAGATGAATGAAGGAAGTACATTCTAGATATATATCTTGTTATACCGATATCTGGATTAGATTTATCTAATCTACTTATCTAGACTAAGACTTCACTGTTTTCAGATACATAAGTCATATCAAATTGAAATTGGTCATAGTTATTCATTATTTTCATACTCAGTCATAGTCATAGTGCTCTTGGTAACTCTGGATATATAATTATTTAATGATCGAGTAGCATCTACGATTGTCTTGATTATCTGGTGGATTCTAGATCTACTTGAAAAAAAAAACAACTTAATTGGGTATAATTTGGATTTACTGGGATCTAGATCTAAATGGTACTATTATATATACTATAATATACTAGATTTAAATTTGTGTGATATTAATATACAGAGTTGAATATAACTCAGAAAACATTTACTGAATTTATAGAGACATAACACTTAAAACTTGTATGAAATTGTGAAAAAACTTAAATATAAAATAAGTTTAAAGCATAGCCATAACCAATATAGGCTAAGTAAAAATATATATAAATTTGGGTGAAAATATAATACAATGGCTACATCCTCATATGTGGACCTTAAGGAGGTTAAGGAAGCAGCTATGCAGGATGGAAAGGCCATGGAGTTAAAAGGAAAGGACTTGGCAGCTTATGTACAGCAATTTGTGAGGGAAGAAATGGAACGTAAAGATAAAATAAGAAGAGAAAAAGAAGAGATAGAGAGACAGAAAGAAGAAAAAAGACAAGAGATAGAGAGATTGGATAGAATCAGAAGAGAGGACCAAGAAAGGCAGGACAAAGAGAGAGAAAAAGCCAGAGAGCATGAGACAAAAAATGGAAAAGATGAGATTGGAGGCAGCTCAAGCCACAACTCAAGCATCAGCTCACACTGCACAGACAACTCAAGGAAATAACACAAATAATTCAAATAATGTTATCACACAAAGAGACAACCCTAATTCGCAAACATGGCTAAAGAGGAAGATACAAAGTTTTGATGAACAGAAGGATGACATTGGTGATTTTCTGAAAAGATATGAGGTAAAAATGTCTACATTTAATATGCCAGAGGAAGAATGGTCTGAAATACTGATAGACTTCGTCCATGGTCAAGCTCTAACAATATGCCAAAATCATGACCATCATATTGATGATAGCTATCAAGTCTTGAAAAGAGAGTTGTTGAATGCCTATGGTCATAATGCTACAACTTTCAGAAAGAAATATTTTGATAATGTACCATCATTAGAAGTAGAACCCCAAACTACCATTAATATGGAGAAGGATTTTTTCAATAAATGGGTTAAGTTAGAAAAAGTGGGAAATTCTTATATGAGGGATTACAAAATTTCATTCTGTTAGATAACTTTATTAACAAGTGTGATCCCCAACTTCAATCATTCATTAAAGAGAGAAATCCAAAATGTTTAGATGAAGTAACAGAAATAATTAGAATTTATAAAAATGCTTATCCAACTAATCCATTCTCTACTAAAGATAAGAATAAGGTAGACTTATACACAAGTGAGAAAAAAGTCAGAGGAAATGATAGATATTCTAGAGAAAATGAAAATAGGTTTGAAAATAGAAATAGAGATAGAAATGGAAGATAAAAATCTAAGGATAATCATTCTGAAGAAATAACTTGTTTCAATTGCCATAAGAAAGGTCACATAGCTTCCCATTGCAAAAAACCAACATACTATACAACAAATAATAAGAACTCATATAGAGATAGAAATCAAAACAGAAGTAGTAGTAAACATAGAGATAGGACTCAAACAAGTAGAGTTTACTATACTAATGAAAATCGGGATAGAGATTATAGTGATGAGGATAGTGATATTGAACAACTAAATTATGGTAACACTATAGAAGAAATTAACATGGTTGAGGGAAAGAGAAATACTTTTAAACTAGTCAAAGGTCAAGTAAATGGAAAATCTATAAATTTTATCAGGGACACAGCATGCACAACAATTGCAATTCATTCAAAATTTGTAGAACCATGGTGTTATTTAGGTTACATGAAAAAGGTTAGATTGTTAGATGGCAGTATTAAGAAATTTAAGGCTTGCAGAATTTTTATCAAAACACCTTTTTTCACTGGTTACTGTAATGCTGTAGCAATACCTAGTTTGACACAAGATATGTTATTGGGTAACATTAGAGGAATCAAGTCTTGTACCATAAGGGACATTGAGAGATGGCAAAACAAATATGGTCATTTGTTAAGCAGAAATATGAGAAACAGAAATACTAAACAGTACAGTAGACTTATGAATAACTCATACAATAGAAGAAACATGACTTGTTATAATTGTCATAAGCAAGGACATTTTGCTAGAGAATGTTGGAGTAGGTCTCATACTAATCAGAAGATAGCGAGTTCTAGTTGTAGATTTGGTGGAAGAATTAACCAAAGTAGAAACAAATATAATGATCGTAGATCAAATGGATACAGAACTTATGATAAACAAAATGACAGAACAAGATATGATGTAAAATAAATAAGTATTCTGAATATGGAATCGTTATCAAGTTTAAACTTGTCTATTAAAGTTTATTTATGTATTGAGAAATATTATGAGACAAATGAATTTTAAATTGAAGTATAATGTTGATTGATCAAGTTTAGGACTATAATGATAATGAGTAAATTCTATGATGTGACATTGCATAGAATAGTAATGATATGTTTGAAACTTTTAAAGTTATAAAACTAAGGTGGAAGTACCTCTTGTACTATATTGACATATGGATATTGATTATTGATTGATAATTTTAAATTGGTTATATGATGTCTAGGTTGACATGAGGAACTGATACTTGTAAATACTATGTATATAGTACATTGCTGTTTGATATTATATGGTATTATTAATTAACATGGCACAGTTTGAATGTTAGTTTAAAAGGGAAATAAGTAAATTTAATCGTTAAGCATTTGAAAGTAAATATATATATTTGTGCGTGAATCATTTCATGTCTCTTTGGAAAAGATTATGTCGATGGTAAAGGGTGAGTGGAAAAGAAAAATGGATGAAAGCTTATAAAAGGGTGGTGAGGAAAAACTTATTGAATGTGGAGATAAAGTTTATAATTTGTTTTTGAAATATTATATTTTGTCAGATTACTGCCAGAGGAGAGCATTAGTGAGAGATGATACTGTATGACGTGCCCATGAGATGCCACATTTCCATGATGAACTGTTTATTAAATGAAGATGACTTTGGAACTTTGGAAGTCTACACAGTGTAATGATATGAACATTGGCATGAACATCATGAACTGTCAAGCCAAGAGGAAGATTTCAGAATGCCTTATTTTATATTTGTTGTCTTCCCCATAAAATGCAAATGCCCTTGTAAGACTTGACAGTAGTAGAAAAATATTGACATATTTTTTTTTCAAGGGGGGAAGGAATCTGTTAGACACCTAGTTTATAGTATTAGTTATTTAGCGACGCACCATAGAAGACGTATATTGAACGGGACTAGTGACGTTTGGGATATTTTGTGTTAGAGACCGGAAAATGAGTTAGCGATAGAATCCTCTAGGGTAAAGACGTGTTTATTTTGACAGAGACTTTTACTGTGGCCTTTTATATGATTAAATATAGTATGAACTGTTCCTCAGTGTTGACCACATCTCTTTACTCGTTACATCCATCGTCTTGTTTATTCTGTATTGTTGATCAACTACACTGAATACACCCGAACAATAAAACTCAAACGCTTGCAGAGTAATTAATTGAAATTCAAGTCATCTAGAGTTGACCTCAAGACAACCTGAACCTCACAAATATAATATAACCTCGATCCTAACATAAGTCTTAACGCTTGATTAAACGTAGCATATAGTAGAATTCACTAGCCTAACGGGGGTTGTTGAAATGCGGCAGTTAAATTGAAAGTGCAAAAGAATAAGTTTGGGGGGGGGGGTGAGAGGGTATTGCCAAAAGTATTGTGTAAGCATTTGCAGGATGTAATAAGACAATAAACAGTATATAGCCTTGGAACAAATAAACGGGTGGGGCCGGTGGGTAATGCTAGTATAATACAATTAATATAATATCTTCCAGAAAAGTGATAGCCCAGAGCGGACATAAGATGCTATAAGCATGAAAGTTGTCTCAACTTAATTAATAAAAATATTTACAATAGGGATTGCAAAAATCTATTATTGATTAAAAATGAATTGTATGACTGATTACAAATGATTGATGCCACTTCATTCGAAATTAGTTTGCTTTTAAAAACGTACTTTTTTATATTTTACTTGTTTACAGTTTATTCAGTTAGCAATGACTTCTATTTTACTGTGTACAGCTTTTCATCTTGTGTACAAGTGTAGCCTATGTTATGGCTACCTTTAGTTAGGTCAAAAATACTTTGGGGCTACCGTGAATCTTAAATCTAGAATATTTTTATAAATCTATATCGACTCGAAAAAAAAAGTCAATATCTATTCTAGTCTAATTGAATTTAAAAGCATACCATATTACTATTATTAGATATAGATCTACTGTTATATTATCACAATACACTAACAATACTGATGTTTCAAAGTTACACTCCAGTTTTTTATGAACGTGAAACAAGGGGAGACCAACCAGCAGAGACTAATACACAGTGACTACACACTACTGACACACTTCAGAGTAAACCGTGAACACGTCACATACTGAACAGTAGAACAAGGGAGACTACATGAAAACAAACAAACACACACACAACATACATAAACATAAATACACATATAAATGTAACATCTACCTTCCAATGTTTGGCAATCTAGTTTGTATCGTGAAGAAACAAACAGTGAATGTTGACATCATGATTGTGACTTGGCAGACCCTAGAGCGAAGTCCACCTGCATAAAATGTAATGTCGCGAGATAATAATCTCAATTTAGTTTGCAGACATTGGTCATGAAGTCTTTATTCACTTTATTCAAGTCTCAGTATTTTTTCATATTGTTGCGCAAACAGCCGGGCGTGCATTGCACAATGGAACTCCTAACTACAGGAGTTGTTTTTTTTTACGGAAATGTTTTTTTACTAGAAGCTTTTAATAAGAGATTGATCCTTAACTAAACAATTAGATCAATTAGACAACCATTATAAGACATCAGTTAGCCCAGGCTCACATCTAACATCACATTCACTTTCACCTATCCCTTGGTCTGCTGAACCGTTGGGGCACCACACAAAATCGGTCAACTTTCTTTCTCCATTCTTCTCTATCATTTACCTTTGATAGAATTTCATTGTGATATTCTCTTTTTATTGAACCCTGCCTTTTTACATTGGTGACCACTTCGAGGGCCGATTTTGAGTTTGTGTTTCCACACAAACTCTCTTTGTAACGTGTTTTTATTAACTGCTTAAAACGTCGACACCTGTCTATATCGTAGACCGCCTCTGAGTTTGCTTTTCAACACATTTTCTCTTTGATTATTCATAAGATTTATTTCTATTTGTATAACAATAGTCATCTCTTATAATAATTTAATGGATGCAATATATTCCTGTAGGCCACAATTCTGGTATTTCTTTTTCATTTCGAAAATTGTCCCATTATCAAATAACTACTTCTTCATTGATTATTATCATTATTATTATTATTGCTAATAATTTAAATTAATGACTTGGGACGGTGTCTTTAACATTTAATTTTTGTTTACATTTGTAGACCAGTTTGTCAACGACTGTAGAAAAAAAAAAGACTAACAGAATTATTGTTTTGAACACATTTATTGAATTCAAATAACATAAAGGACGACAAGTCTGAAAAGTGTGAAACCTAAACACTATCGGAAACATATTTCAGCATACAGTGCTTTTAAATACAGTTCTTTAAGTTCTATAATGATTACTATTGTAACACGTCTTTAAAAAGACTCTTTAAACTAAACATCCTTAACTTAAATTGTTTAACATTCAGTTCACTAACATACAATTCATTACTTTTTTTTTAAATACACAGCTTTAATCTACACATCTTTAACATAGTAGTATATGAAACATTCAAAACACTCATCACTTTTACACACGACATTACTACATAAATAATTTAAATGTAACTTTTAAAGTAATGCATATACATTTTAAATTAGAATCAAGCTGTTACATAGATTCCACTATAATATGCACATATCAGTCGATTTGCACATAATATTAAATGCACTTTGTTATTTTTTTTGTTGTTGTTATAGGTAAAGTTATTTAAATTTAAATAAAAATAGGTCAGTGAAGAAGATTGGAGAAAAAATATAGTGGAATGGTTTTCATATCACTTCAAAATAAAAAAAAGTGTCTGGAAATGTGAAATGCTTAAACAATGTCAAGCAAAGTTTTACTGTCATCAAGTGTGAAGGAGAAAGTGTGTGTGTATATATGTGTTTGTGAGAGAGAGAAAGAGGAAAAAAAGCCCAGTGTGTATAATAAGTTAATTCATGTGTTATTGCATATTTTTTTTTGTTTTAAATAACCGATTTCTTCTCTGACCTAGAAATACAAAAAGAATTATGCATCGAATGTGTTGAAGATAACAAGCACATTTGTGTGTGTATACGAAATGAGACAGTGTCATTTTCATGGGCAGAACGTGATCTTGACATTTACAGCAGGCCAATTTCTGTGGAGAAGAATAGCACAAACGTTATGCTTTCAATCAAAATTAAAGTCTGAGTCATATGAATAAAGTCAAGAAAGTTTGTATTGGAGACAAGTCACACATACAGATTGTATCAAAGTCACACTTTTAGAATGTTTGTAGTAAACATATTCAGAGTGTAACTCAGACATCAGACATATATTTAAATCGTGTTAAGAGAAACATATCCAAATTGTTACAGAGATTCTGTTTTTGTATGCATGGCCTCCTTCAATCGAAAGCAACTATAGATATGGGCTATAGCTATGGAGAAATGACAAAGGCGAGTAAATGGTGCCTAAACCCGTAAGCTTTGGGCAAAGGGGCTCGTTAGCCTTGGAAGGCTATCCATTTAGGGAAAAGAAAACTGAATTCAAACCTCTGCTGCCTTGTAACCATACCCAAACATGGGAAAGAATGTTTTTTTTAATAATCATAAGTAATACAAAATGTATTTATAGCTTATACTCTTGCATTGCTATCCAAAGACTAAAGAAATACTACAGATTTATTGATCAATTGATAGATTGAATTGATTACCTCTTAGCAGTTTAATTCTGTGATCAAAACGTCCTGAGTCGTTCAGTAAATTGATCAGACTCAGCACTGAAAATCTCTTTGCAGGGTCCTCTTCCAAGAGACAGAACAAAATGTCCCTAAAAAACAAGGAATGTCCAAAGGGATTAGAACAATTACAGCAGATAAAACTGTACATGCAAATATTTTGTATTGTTCGCTCTTATCTTATCTTATAAAATACAGACATTACTTCTTTTTATACACACCTATACACATTTTGCTTTAACTTTTTCAAAATCATATTTTACGTTTCGAAAAGATATTTGTTAGATCAATGTAAAACACACACACACACACACACACACACACGCACGCACGCACACACACACACACACACACACACACAAAAGTAAATTTTAGCAAAAATGTTTTTTTTTTGTCTCATTTGAAAAATAAAAAGAAAGCAAGAATGTCATATGGCGATATAATTAGTAACCCTTGGCTACCAATAAATGGGGCACCTGTTCGAAACCCGACTTGAACTAAGTAGTGATTGCTAAGCGCCTGAAGGCAGCACGGAAACCAAGGCGGAAAAGTCTTGAAAGGTCCGTGGTTCGTGGACAAGTCAGGACTTCATTTTCATTCTAGATTCCTACTCGAAATCTCCTCGGTTAGGAAATCAAGTCAGCAACAAAGTAGTTTGTACCACTAATAGATGTTAACTCATTTTTATCATTATACCACCAACAAAGATTTTGAATAAGAATATTAAGTCACAATAAATTTGTATCAATCAAAGAAACAATTGAACGTGATACAGTGTTACTTTATAAATAATCTTTAAGATATGTTATCGGTAAAGAACTGACGACACATGTTTATGTGTCTTGCAGTTTTGGTACTATTTGGAGTCTCGGAAGCTGACACTCTGGCCTCTTAACTTCTTTGTACATATCAAGATAAGTATTGCACTATCTGTAGGCGCCTACTGCTTGGAAAACAGATGTTGACTCACAGTTCCCACAAACCCGTACCACGTGGTGAATGCGTCATGGCTACTACAGAAATGTTATCAGAAAGTTTATAACACTTTGGCTTTTGGAAATTAGACTTTTTTTTTTTTTGCACGGAATAAAATACAATAGTAAGGGGAAATAATAAAAGAACAGTGTTATCAAAGTTAGAAATGTGTGTTTGAAAAAAACTACACATAGGAGAGACAAGCTTATAACAGGTCCCATTCAGTTCATTAGTTTCAACTTTCATGATGTAGTTTATTGTACACTTTAAATTCTTGTACTGAATTTGAATTATAAACTACTAGACATATGTTACCCGCGACCCGCGAGTCTTTATTTGCGCATTACTGTCGATATAGTCACAATTAAACGAAATAATAATGTAATAAGTAAAGTGAATGTGTCAATATAAAAATAGTGTGAATGAAGCTATCAAATAAAAATAGCTAATAGGCTTAAATCCATTTTTTTCAAATTAAAACATTTGCTTGTAGGCCTACATATATTTTGATTAAAGTTTGAGATGAATAGACTTAATTGTGTATGTTCATGTGTTAAAGTTTAAAGTAGATCTTGAGGTAGACATAGATCTAAATCTACACTAATCTAGAGTTAAAAATTGGCTTTTATAGAGTTCATTCTGTGTTGCGCATGCGTGACCTTTTTCCATGAATGAATATAGGCCTATCTCAGCACGGCTACGCAACTTTAGCGAACAGCGAACGAATGTATTAAAAATGCTTTAGAAAAAAAAAATTGAATGTTAAATTGATTAAAATATCAAATGAATGGACAATAATTAGTATGTTTATGTGTTAAAGCACAAAACTATCTTAGCGAAAAGAAGTTTTATCATCTTAGAGTTCAATAAGAGTTTTAGACCTAGACCTAGGAATAGACTCAGTAGAGAGATGTGTTAATGTGTAACCAATTGGTAATGTCTAATGAAAGAATGTTCGCCAGGAAATCTGTAGTCACAGATATCAGGAACTAATTTATGTAAAAAATGCTTTTGAAACACAAAATTGAAGGTTAATTTTATTATATAATGAAATCAATGGATCTTCTTTTGTATTTTCATGTGTCAAAGTAAAAAACTATGTGAGCAAAGTGTATTTCTTAAAATTAGATCTAGGTCTAAATCCTTTCGATCTTTTCTCATGTCAACATTGTTAACCATGGCCTAGATCCATAAAATACTATAGCTGTAATAGAGTCGGACAACTTATTTTTTTTTGAGGGTCTTAAGTTTGTTTTAGGGCTACAATACATACACTACGGTCTAAGTTAGTACCCAAGGAACGTTCCTGCCTAGTTTTATCAAGATTGGTCAAGCGGTTTTGATGTCTATAAGTAACATACATACATACATACATACACCTCACATTCTACTTTATAATATAGATATTAATGTTTGATATCTAATGTGTATTCAGTCTATTCACTATTTGTATTTGAATCATTAAATTATTCTATTTCGTAAAGTTGTGTCATTTTAGTTGGACACTACCGAAAATATTTCAAATTGACAATTTGATATTTATCTTAGGAGCATGAAGATTTTATATGTAGATAATTGCATTGATTAGAATACATACATCCTGGTATCATTGAACTCAATTGAACCTGATATTACATTTTCAAATTGCTACGTCTAGCTTCTGCAAATAAAAGATGTATTTTGCTGGGGGAAAAAATCTCCTAAAAACAAACAGAATTGTCATTTCGGGGTGTCATTCAAGATGGAAAACGCCAATCCTACGCGTCCTTATAAACTAAAGGGCATTGTCAGCTTTCAATTAATAAAAATGTAATAATAAGGTGAATTTTAACAAATACAAGAAGTTCAAATACTTAATTTATTTTAATAGTCACTGGCATATAGCCTCCCGGGCTTGCTGCCCTGCCTCATAGTGGCGCCGGGTGGAAACGGTCGTGAGAGAGTACGACCAGGCCAAAGGGTAGCGAAACAAGGCTCCCGCGGGAGTGCCTAAGGTGGTGGAGAGCATCTCCATTGCACTATGCGGGGATGTAAAAAAAAAATAACGCTGTCCCTCAAGGGGCCGCTACATAAATAGCGTGTCCCGCACGGTTAGCCTGGTACAGTATACGAATACGATGCTAGTTGATAGTATATGTAAAAGGCAGATCTGAATTTTTACCGGGTTTGTTGCTGGAAAACTACTATCCACTGTAGATGGCTCGAAACGTTAATGTGACTGTGATTTTGTACTTTGTTAAGTATAAATAAAATGCAAAAACGAATTTATTTTCTAATACAAAATCTTAATTTTCACTTATTATCCTTATCCCTACCCAGACTGGACCGTTTCGCATAGAGCCCCGCAATCTGTAGGACCGGCCCTGGTTAGGGTTAGGAAGGTCATTTCTAGTAAGTAGCGTTTTAAGATAATGTTATGAGATTCTTTTTTTCCCCCTTATATTTTAATAATAATAAAAATAATTATAATCTTTATTATCCATAAGGAAATTTGTCTTACAATTTGTGCATTGCACCAACAAAAATTATAACTATAGAAAACCAAAATATGCTTTAACATCCAACTCACTTATAATTTACATGCGAAAAGTTTATATATATCGTATTATGCGGTCTTGTTCCCAATCTAAAACTGGATGCGTAGTACACATCCAAAAAGGAGTCTTGTTGAGCTAGAGAGATAAGTTATAGACTTATCTTTGGGATGACCCCTATGGTTAGAAGACGAGCAAATGACCGTGCCTGTAAATTATGCCATCTTGAAAATGCTGACAATGAGAAACATATGTATTTGGAATGTCCATTATTCCTTCAAGTTAGAAGTACTGTAAGGGACTTATTAGAAGCAAACTGTGGCAACTATGTAAATGTTAACTTCTCAATTGTATTAAACAAGCTGCCAAAACTAAAAAATAAAATGATACATAACTGTAACTTAATTATTGTTTCCGAATACAGGAACCTTGTTTGGGCTAGCTGGCTCAAAGCTCTACATAATAATAAGGTTTTTCATCCTAATCACTTAGAATTGACATTTAGAAAAATAATGGATTTTAGGGTAGAGAATTATCTAGTTAGATTTTCATATACTTGTACAATGCTCAGGTAGCTTTCCAGAAATGGGGTGATGGGGGTCAGGGATATTTGATATTGTGTTGATTGTTCTGGGGTAGAGGATACTTGTATCATTGTTCTGTCTTTTATGGATTCAATGGCTAGGATGGTTAGTTAGTATGTCTTTGATATTAAATAATGTTTCTGTTAAAAAAAAAAAAAAAAAAAGGAGTCTTGTTGACACCTCGTATCTCACTTTCTTTTTGTACTACACAATTAAAGAATTATAATCCGCGTCATATTGCATGTCCTATCTTCTAAAACGTTGTGGATGCCCCCTTGCTGTGACAGACATCATTTCCTCTCCCTCCTCCCCCCCCCCCACAGTTCAATGAACGTTTAATTTCTTTTCATAAAATAATTAGTGATTTTTTTAAATTAAAATAAATTTCATTCCTACAATCGATTGCCATGTATTTATTTCAGATGATTACTTTCCCATAACTCACAGTCTTTCTTTTCTTTCTTACTGTCAATGGAATTATTGAAGTATGTCCCTGCTAGGAATGGAGAAGGACGGCCGACGAATCTTGCATGGTGCCCCAACAGCCCAACAGATTAAGGGATATGTAAAGGTAAAACTAATGCCACTTAACTCTCTCTAAGGTTGATTAAATAGTGGGATTCATTTAGTGTATCCTTCAAAGCTCTATAAGAGTTGGTTTTAGATAACCATAATTTAAAAATAAATTTTGTCATTACTTGCTTCCCTCCGATACATACGATTTAGATCAAACAAGGCAAAATCTTATGTTAACAGTCTTAACATGCCAGAAGAATGTTATATTACATATAAGACAGTGTTTGCGACCAGAGAAACATTCGTAAGCACTCTCTTTTGATACAACCTTATGCAACAAATTATTTCATTGCTTTAAATCGATCCTACTACTTGTGTAGTTAGGGTTAGAGTTTTAGGCAGGTCATTTCTAGTTAGCAGGTTTTAAGACAATGTTATGAGATTCTTTTTTCCGCTTATATTTTAATAATAATAATAATAATAATCTTTATTATCCAAAAGGAAATTTGTCTTACTATCCGTGCATTACACCAAAAAAATTATAACTATAGAAAACCAAAATATGCATTCACATTCAATCTATTTATAATTTACATGCGAAAAGTTTATATATATATACCACCATAACTTTACCAATAAATAATACGAACTGGCATTTAATACACCTTCGGCATTAAAGAATTTTATTTTGAAAGATGACATTACATAACATAATAATAATTCATATCGAAATAAGGGGAATAAATGCAGCTTAATGAGAGATGTGGATGTATATATGGTTTCATTCCCTTAGTGTGTTTTGACACGTTTTTACTCCCACTTCCCATTCTCGGATCAAACTGAAGTTGTACACAATTATTCATAGTCAATGACTATACACGAATAAACCAAATATTAACCAATTAGTTAATCATTTAGTTCTAATTAATTAATTTTATTTTATATGGAAGAAAGGGAGTTAAACCCTACAATTTTCAGATAAATGACAGTAATTAGCGTTTTTTTCTTCGATACGCTTTGTTTTTTAAAAAGTATCCTTTTTTTTTCTGTTGCTTATTCTAGTTCTAGGTTAATAATTGAAAAGACAATATATTACTCTATTAAATTTTCATTCATCTTTGCTACAAACATTACTTATATAATTATGTTGAAGTTATTTTAAAAAAAAAGACTTACTTTGAAGCAATTAAATGGCTCTGATATAGACTGTTCATGGGATATATACATGTATGTCCCCTTTATAGTAGTAACTAAGTGTCCACTGGAAGACGCGTAGTCCCATAAACCAAAATCAGCGATGACTACATTATTTTTACTAGTGAGTAAAATGTTGTCAGTTTTCAAGTCCCTATGAGCGACTCCTCTGTCGTGAAGAAACTTGATTCCATATCAAATCTGCACCAACCATTCATCTCTCAACTCATGCGCCATCGTTGGCAGCGCCTTGGTCAGTGTGCCCTGCTCGTAGAATGGCATCACAAATCCAAAATATTTGGGAAATGAACCCACGGCCCCCATGCTCATGATAAACGGATGTCTGAGCCCGGCTAGAAGCACCACCTCTGTTAAGAAATGACTTGCGGCTTTATTTCCTTCCTCGGTCTCGTCTTTGTAACAGACATTTAACACGCGCTTGATGTTGGGATCCTGTCTATTTTTTACTTGCGTAATTTTTTTCAGCTTCTCGTTCTGAAGCACATGCTCAATATCTACACCAAAGACCTCACAGATGCCTCCACGATATTCTCTCATTCTGAATGAATTACCTTTTTGTGTTAACATTGTAGTTTGAGATTCAAAGTAGAAGCTGTATCAACTATAACGGATGTTCAAAATTACTTCCACCACACGCCAATCTGAAATGCTGAAACTAGAAAGTATGCTAACACAGATTTATCACAAGATGAAATGTTCAGATGGAACGAAATGTCTTGAGGAAATGAATTTAGAAATACACGAAGTTTAATAGTAAATGGAGTTCTATCACTTAGTAGTTATCCAGAACGTAGATACTGCCCAGAACTTTGATTTATTGGAAACCATAGTTTATATAGTGTTACGTATCTAGGCATTGTTACCTAGATACTATTTTTTTTTCTTGACCTGTAGGTTGTCTGCCCTTTGTGTAATAAGTTTTTTTTTTTTTATTTTATTTTTCACGGTGAGTCAAGCCACACAGACAGTGACCGGTCCTTGACCTATGTGTGTACCTCTGGTTGAAAGGAGGGTGTTTTTTTTTTTTTTTTTTTTCTTTTCTTCTGTCTCTTTGAAGAGCGTTCTAGATCTGGGTGTTGATGACTTTCTGTTCTAGAAATTACTAGATATCGACGCGCGGTAGATTATATAAAGACCGCTCGCGTAACGTTGACGGACAGACATACGGAGACAGCCGTGAGACAGAATAGCGGAGACATTGCGTGACCCGTGCGTGGTATACCACTTGATCGTGTAAGTTAAGATTTTTCTTTTTTTTTCCAAGGCCTTCCTTGTATTTGTAATTATATTTTCAAACTCTTGTATTGTAATATTTTTACATGCCATTTTTGTAAAAGGGTTTTGGTCAACCCATCAATTTTGTATTGAGTAAATGTTTTTTTTTCTTGCTTTATGTGATTCAGTTAAAAGTACTATTCGAGTTATATTTTATTAAACATTAAGTTGATATTTTACCTTCCGATTTCTTGTGTCATTTTTTTTTGTTATTCATTGTAAGTCTTTGATTAAATTCAGACTTAAGATAAGTGACACAACTACCTTTTTTCTCTTGTCACGTTCCCCTAGGCAAGCCATTTAAAAGTAGAATTCAATTCGTAATACGTGACAAAAGAAGTTTGAGGGCTTTCGTCCCGGATATTTTTCTGAACCTATTTTCGTCTTACTTGAGTAATTTTGTAAAGGCGAAGTTGACTTTAACAAAAATTTTTTTTTGTGTCAAAGAGTCGGAAGTAAAGTATCAATAGTATTGACCAAACTCTCTTAAGGTTTTTTTGTTGTACTAATTTTGTACTGTATATTTACATTGTATACTTTTTTTTTGCTTGTAATAGTTGTTAGTTAGCCATGGATATTCAGGTTTTTCTTGCAAATCCCTCTGTGGAAGAGCTTGATGCTTTTACTAGGAAGGAACTTGTCCTTATTTCTAAACATTTAGGGTTAAAAATAAAATCAAATGCCCTTAAACAAGAAATCAGAGATAACATTGTAATCCATTATGTAGACGAGGAAGTGTTTTCTGAAGACCTTTTAGAAACCCTTAGACCCGATGAGGGTAAATCAGATTTAGAACTTCAGATAAAATTAAAACAAATGGAAATAGAAGCCCAGTTAGCTTTAAAAGAGAAGGAAATTAAACAACAGGCCGCACAAAAAGAATTAGAGCTTGCAGCGGCTAGAGAGCAGAGAGAGCAGAAAGAAATAGAAATGAAATTACAAATAGAGTTTAAAAAATTAGAGTTAGCTGCTAATGTAAGACCAGATTCTTCCCCTGCCAGTCATACTGCTGAAGCAACAAAATTTTTGAAAATAATTCCACGCTTTAATGAAGCCACAATTGACAATTATTTTCCACAATTTGAACTTGCTGTGAAAAATTTTAATGTACCTGAAACTTTGTGGCCCACTTTGCTGCAAACAGTTTTGACTGGTAGAGCTGCAGAGGTATTTTGTTCTTTGACCATTGAACAACAAAAAGATTATAATGTTGTTAAGGCCTTAATTCTTAAGGCATATGAACTTGTTCCGGAAGCTTACCGAAAGCAGTTCAGGGATTGTCGCAAATCGGATGGCCAAACCCATGTAGAATTCCTGCGGGAAAAGGAGCGACGCTTTGAGAAATGGCTCACTTCCAGGGAAATCGGCACCGACTTTGCAAAATTCAAGAACCTAATGCTGATGGAAGAGTTCAAGAGTTGTGTGCGGCTGGACGTCCGTACGCATATAGCTGATCGTGGCGAGGAAGATGTGCACAAGGCTGCAGTGTTGGCAGACGATTATATAATATCACATCAATTTGCCAAGTATACGACGGATGTCAAGCCAAAACAAGTCAAACAGCCTGAGTCCATTGCTAGCAACTCCATCAAGAACAGCAGTACAAACGACAGAAAACCTACTACAAGTAAAGCTACTTGTTCCTACTGCAAACGAGAAGGCCATAAAATTGACGATTGCTGGAAATTGAGGAAGAGAAACGAAAAAGCTCCTTCAAAAGTCAGCGCTTGCACAGTACAGTGGTCGGCGAGGTTTACTCCCTCATCATCATGTCATATCAAGAATACCTCGACACCACCTGTTTCAAATGTATTGACTGTACAAGACTCTCCGAAAATGTCTCCACGATGTTCCAATGACTCAAACAAGAGTTTTTCAAATACATCAAGCCGATGTTCCAATGACTCAAACAAGAGTTTTTCAAATTCATCTTTACGATGTTCCAATGACTCAATCAAGAGTTTTTCAAATACATCAAGCCGATGTTCCAATGACTCAAACAAGAGTTTTTCAAATACATCAAGCCGATGTTCCAATGACTCAAACAAGAGTTTTTCAAATACATCAAGCCGATGTTCCAATGACTCAAACAAGAGTTTTTCAAATACATCAAGCCGATGTTCCAATGACTCAAACAAGAGTTTACCTAGTACATCACACCGATGTTCCAATGACTCTATCCAGAGTTTCCATAATACATCACCCCGATGTTCCAATGACTCTATCCAGAGTTCCCATAATACATCACCCCGATGTTCCCATGACTCTATCAAGAGTTCCCATAAGACATCACCCCGATGTTCCAATGACTCCATCAAGAGTTCTCCAAATACATCCAAAAGATGTTCTACTGACTCAAGAAAAAGTTTCTCCACTGCGTCTCCTAGAGATGTCAATGACTCCAGCGAGAGTTCGACCCAAGTCCAGTCTGCATCAACCAAAATTGATGTTTTATTAGAGGATTTTAAGCCTTTCATTTCGGAAGGATTCGTATCACTACCCGGTGATTCTACAAGTCTACGACCTATCACCATTTTGAGAGACACAGGTGCCTCACAATCGCTACTTTTAGAGGGTATCTTGCCCTTGTCAAAATCATCATCGACTGGGAAGAGCATCCTGTTACGAGGCGTAGAGCTTGGATGTATAATGTGCCTCTACATCTAATCGACATAAAATCAAATCTCATTACTGGACCGGTTGTTGTAGGTGTCCGACCAACATTACCATTGGAAGGCATCTCGTTGCTGTTAGGCAATGACTTAGCAGGTGGAAAGGTGATAGCCGAACCCATCGTCACTCAAACACCCGACTTATCTGCTACACCCGAGGAAGACCTAGAGTTATATCCAGCGTGTGCAGTAACAAGGGCAATGAGGTTGAAAGCATCTCAAGAAGAGAACGTCATCAAAGCCAACAGTAACCACGATGATGTGGACTTGAGCACCACATTCTTTGCTTCTCTTGAAGAAGAACCAACGCCAAATTCTGAAAAGCCGGCATCAACTCGAAAACAGTTGATTGAGGACCAAAAGAAGGATCCAGAGCTCGCCAAACTCCGAGAAACCGCAATGACATCACAAGAGGCAGAGCTAGCATCAACGTGCTACTACATCCAAGATGATATTGTTACGTATTTAGGTAACAATGCCTAGATACTATTTTTTTTTCTTGACCTGTAGGTTGTCTGCCCCCTTGTGTAATAAGTTTTTTTTTTATTTTTCACGGTGAGTCAAGCCACACAGACAGTGACCGGTCCTTGACCTATGTGTGTACATCTGATTGAAAGGAGGGTGGTTTTTTTTTTTTTCTTTTCTTCTGTCTCTTTGAAGAGCGTTCTGAATCTGGGTGTTGATGACTTTCTGTTCTGGAAGTTGCTAGATATCGACGCGCGGTAGATTATATAAAGACCGCTCGCGTAACGTTGACAGACAGACATACGGAGACAGCCGTGAGACAGAATAGCGGAGACATTGCGTGACCCGTGCGTGGTATACCATTTGATCGTGTAAGTTAAGATTTTTCTTTTTCAAGGCCTTGCTTGTATTTGTAGTTATATTTTCAAACTATTGTATTGTAATATTTTTTTTTACATGCCATTTTTGTAAAAGGGTTTTGGTCAACCCTTCCATTTTGTATTGAGTTATATTATGATTAAACATTAAGTTGATATTTTACCTTCCGATTTCTTGTGTCATTTTTTTTTGTTATTCATTGTAAGTCTCTGATTAAATTCAGACTTAAGATAAGTGACACAACTACCTATTTCTATTGTCACGTTCCCCTAGGCAAGCCATTTAAAAGTAGTATTCAATTTGTAATACGTGACAATATGCTCTTCAGGAAATGGAAACCTCCAGACGCATCCAACGAAGAAGAATGGAGAATATGCCATCAAATCGTGTTACCAGAAAGATACCGAGCGTACATCATGAATCTGGCTCACGACACACCGATGTCAGGTCATCTCGGCATCCACAAGACATACCACAAGATTATGTCACACTTCTTCTGGCCACGTTTGAAGAAAGATGTCATCCAGTACTGTCGATCCTGTCATGCCTGTCAGATGGTTGGCAAGCCAAATCAAAAGATCCCTGTTGCTCCTCTGAAGCCGATTCCAGCCTTTGAAGAACCTTTCAGCAGAGTACTTATTGACTGTGTTGGTCCTCTCCCAAGGACAAAAGCTGGCAACCAATACCTGTTGACCCTAATGTGTGCTTCAACTCGTTTTCCTGAAGCTATTCCTCTAAGGAACATAAAAGCATCGAACATTGTAAAGGCCTTAATCAAGTTCTTTACTCTATTTGGTCTACCAAAGTCCATCCAATCGGACCAAGGAACGAATTTCACGGCCAATCTTTTCAAGCAAGTCATGACTCAGTTGGGCATCAAACACTGCATGTCGAGTGCGTATCATGCCGAGTCGCAAGGCGCTCTTGAGCGATTCCATCAGACTCTCAAGAACATGATCCGAACCTATTGCTTTGAGCACGAAAAAGACTGGGACGAAGGAATCCACATGCTGCTGTTTGCAACCCGTGAATCCGTCCAGGAATCGTTGGGATTCAGCCCTTTTGACTTAGTCTTTGGCCATTCGGTGCGCGGTCCCTTGAAATGTATAAAAGAGACTTTGTTGTCACCAACAGCCACTGAAGGACTTTTAGACTATGTAAGTAAGTTTAAAACTAGACTTTATGATGCTTGTGTTCTGGCCAAAAATAACTTACAAAACACCCAATCCAGCATGAAACGCTGGTATGATAGAAAGGCCCGTGTTAGAGAATTTTCTCCCGGGGATAAGGTGCTTGTATTTTTGCCCATACCAGGTCAACCCTTGCAAGCCAGATATTTTGGTCCCTATGAAATTGAGACCAAAATTAGTGACCTCAATTACACAATCAAAACCCCTGACCGTAGGAAAAAGACTCAGCTATGTCATATAAACATGCTGAAGCCTTATGTATCTCGGCCAGATCACTCAGAGAAGAGTAATTGTGTTTTAAATACAGTCAAAAGTTGTTCAAATAGCCATGTTTCTCCTATTGATGATGATATTGTAAAGGAGAAATTTGGACAATACAAAATACCTAATTCTTTTGTATTACAGAATTTGGATGTAAAACTGTCTCATCTGTCTTCGACAGAAAGGCCAGTTATCATGAAACTCATTAATGAATTTAATGACATTTTTTCTGATGTACCAAAACAGACTAATGTTATAATGCATGATGTAGATGTTGGCGAGGCTACTCCAGTCAAGCAGCATCCTTACAGGGTCAACCCTGAAAAACTTGCCATACTTAGGTCAGAAATCAAGTATATGCTTGAAAATGACCTCATTGAACCCAGTTCCAGTAGCTGGAGCTCCCCATGTGTCTTGATACCTAAACAGGACAAGACTTATCGTTTTTGTACAGACTACCGTAAGGTAAATGCTGTAACAAAGACCGATTCGTTTCCTATCCCTAGGATAGACGATCTCATAGATCGTATTGGTGACGCTAAGTACATCACCAAAATAGACCTACTTTCAGGTTATTGGCAGGTTCCCCTGACTGATAGGGCAAAGGAAATCTCCGCCTTTGTCACCCCTGATGGTCTGTACCAATACAAAGTGATGCCATTTGGCATGAAGAATGCTCCTGCCACTTTCCAGAGAATGATAAATGCCCTGCTTGCTGACATGGAGAATTGCCACGCATACATAGACGATGTAGTAATTTTTAGCCAAGATTTTTCTAGCCATTGTAAACAACTGCATTGTCTTTTTACTAAACTTTTACATGCAAAAATTACTGTAAACCTGAGTAAGAGTGATTTTTGCCAGGCTTTCATCCAATACTTAGGCCATATTGTAGGACAAGGCCAGGTGAAACCTGTAATGGCCAAAGTAGAAGCTATCCAAGCTTTCCCTATTCCTGCTGATCGGAAACAACTCCGAAGATTTTTGGGAATGTCTGGATATTATAGAAAATTTTGCGAAAATTTTTCTGTCATTGCCAGTCCTTTAACAAACCTCCTGAGAAAGAACGTCCGATTTACTTGGACGGATGAATGTCAGAAAGCCTTTAACCAAATTAAGCAGATATTATCTAGCTCCCCCATTTTGATGGCTCCTGACTTCGGAAAACCTTTTAGGTTAGCTATTGACGCCAGTGACACAGGTGTTGGGTCAGTCCTTTACCAAGAAGATAATTTCCAAGTAGAGCATCCTATTTGTTTCTTTTCCAAGAAATTTAATAGACATCAAAGAAATTATTCTACTGTGGAAAAAGAATGTCTTGGGTTGATTCTTTCTATACAACACTTTGATTTTTATATCAGTGGGTCCAGATGGCCACTGGTTGTATTTACTGACCACAATCCCCTTACATTTATCCACAAAATGTCTGGCAAGAATCAACGACTTCTCAGGTGGAGTTTATTTTTACAAGAGTACAACCTAGATCTTAAACACATAAAAGGCAGCGAAATTGTTATCGCCGATGCCTTATCTAGATTGTAAAAAGTATTTTGATGTATATATTTTTTATATATATATCATGATAAATACATTCTGTAATGTAAATATCATTTTTGTAATTATTCTAAAAAGATTTCCATTTCGTGGAAATGTAAACTTTTTATTTTTAGGAGGGAGGTGTTTTTCTTGACCTGTAGGTTGTCTGCCCTTTGTGTAATAAGTTTTTTTTTTTTTATTTTATTTTTCACGGTGAGTCAAGCCACACAGACAGTGACCGGTCCTTGACCTATGTGTGTACATCTGATTGAAAGGAGGGTGGTTTTTTTTTTTTTTCTTTTCTTCTGTCTCTTTGAAGAGCGTTCTGAATCTGGGTGTTGATGACTTTCTGTTCTAGAAATTACTAGATATCGACGCGCGGTAGATTATATAAAGACCGCTCGCGTAACGTTGACGGACAGACATACGGAGACAGCCGTGAGACAGAATAGCGGAGACATTGCGTGACCCGTGCGTGGTATACCATTTGATCGTGTAAGTTAAGATTTTTCTTTTTCAAGGCCTTGCTTGTATTTGTAGTTATATTTTCAAACTATTGTATTGTAATATTTTTTTTTTACATGCCATTTTTGTAAAAGGGTTTTGGTCAACCCTTCCATTTTGTATTGAGTTATATTATGATTAAACATTAAGTTGATATTTTACCTTCCGATTTCTTGTGTCATTTTTTTTTGTTATTCATTGTAAGTCTTTGATTAAATTCAGACTTAAGATAAGTGACACAACTACCTATTTCTATTGTCACGTTCCCCTAGGCAAGCCATTTAAAAGTAGAATTCAATTCGTAATACGTGACAATAGTTTTTCGTTTACTACGTTTGATTGGTAAGAAAGGTCACAAAGGTTAAAGATTGCCTGGAACTGCGATATTTTATTAAACAGACAGATCGGGTGGTTTGGGGGGGGGGGGGGGGCTACAATCAAAGTCAAGCAAAGTTCGAAGTGACCATCTTGGTGAACGTTTAAGTCACTGACCTACATAGGCCTATGTCTATTTTTTGTTGAGGATTGGGGACCTGATTTGAAATGACAGACCTGATAGAGCTGCGCCAGATTGTTCTGTTGTTCAGCTCTACTGGACACGCTGATTGTCAATGTTGTTGATTGGACTGACCAAAGCATTGTTTAT